>SJYW01021966.1:86674-124191 GCA_006410735.1 Raphicerus campestris | reverse complement strand
TTTCTCAGCTTAATCAGGAAACAAAATAAAATCGTCTGTTGAGATTGCTAAGACTGACAGAAAGATTTTTCTATCTAAAAAATTGTAAGGAAGGAAAAAGAAATTCATGCTAGCTTTGTTGCTGCACCTCAGACTGCAGAAGTTGCAGCCACAGAGTACAATCAGTATTTAGTTAAGATGGAAAAGGCATTGAATTTGTAGAAGACACTTGAGAGGGACCATAGTCACATAATTTCTATTACAGTATATTGTTACAATTATACTTTATTATAATAGTTATTGTTAATCTCTTACTGTACCTACTTTATAAATTAGGTTTACCATAGGTATGTATGTATAGAGGGAAATATATATAAGGTTCAGTACTAGCCAAGGTTTCAGGCATCCACTAGGGTCTTGAACTGTATCTCCTGTGGATAAGAGGATACTGCATAAGTTTAGTTAGCATCCAGTACCACACACAGTTACAATTATATTCTCTTGTGATGAGAACTTTTAAGGCTGTTAGCAACTTTCAAATATAAAATACAGTATTATTAGCCATAGTCACCATGCTGTACATTACATCCCTAGGACCATGCATCTATTTTCTACCTTGTCTCTCTTTATTTGTAGCTTTGATTGTAGCTAGTTACAAGAGAATGTGTCTTTTTTTTTAATGTTTGTTGAAATGAAATGAAAAGTAGTAAATGCTCAATAAATTTTTGTTGATTGATAGCTAGGTTTAGGGTTAGTCAAAGGAGACCATTCAAAACAGGAAGAAAAGCCACATCTTAAAAGCCAGGAGCTTCACAAACCTTGGCTCACTTCAGAGCTTTACATGAAAGCTGTTATTTAAGTTGTGCTTCTGAAGAGGGTTGGAGCATGGAGGCAGCAACCTACCATCACAGGACTGCTGTGGGCCAGTACATGCTCTGCCAACTATGCCTGCCGCCTGGAAGAGGCTTCCCCTGTGTGGCTTTATCAAAGGCCACAGGCTGGCCGCTGGGCACACAGAGCTGCTCCTGTGTGGGCACAGAGACTCGTTGTCGGGCTGCCCCTCAGAGGAGCCACAGGGCTGGTTTCCATCTCCTCTGCAGGGAGGAGGATAAAATTTGAGAGGGAGGCCTATGGGGTTTGTCCAGATCCCAGAAATAGCAGGCAAGACGAGTATTCATGGGCACATCTATGGATGCTGGCGCCTCAGGCTGGTGACTTTGGCTGCAGTTTCCATCTACTTTGTTTTTAAGAGAATACGTAGAAGAGAGAAGAGCTGCATTCTAAAGTCAGGGACATTATCTCTTGCTGGGAATCAGATGGAGGCTCCTTGTCTGCAGGAACTTCTGTGGCTCCTGTCAGCTAAAGGCAGCTGTTTAGCGGGTCAGATTGCCTGGCTGGGGCTTGGGCTCTCCCAATAGTCTCCCTGCCATTTCTGAAGAGTCTACCTTCAAGAATATCTGGCTGAGCTCTTTCTGCTGTGGGCCATCCCAAAGATTATGGCCTTGGTGAGGACCCCCAGGTGGTGACTCAGCAACTTCACCCCTCAACCCCACTCAGGCTCTGTTCTCACCAAGCCATACTCAAGAGTCCTCAAGTGCCCTCGCTCCTTGATCTTCCTTGTTCTTCCCTGAGTCCTGTCTGCAGAGATAAACCTCTAGGACTCACCAGAGAGCTTAGGACAGGATGCCATTCCAAGTGTCTTTTTCCAAACACATTTCCCCCAGGGAAGAGAATTTGCATTGAGGCATCCTCTATGTGTGAGGCCCCCACTATGTGTTTTACACTAATTCTTTCCAGGGTGGGATGTGAGATCCTCAAGGACGACCCACTGGGGAGTAAGAAGAGCACACTAAGATTTCTATTTACATGTATATTCTAATCCAATAAGTAAGAAAGAAATTAAGTATGTGCTGTGCTGTGCTTAGTTATGTCCAATCCTTTGGGACCCCACAGACTGTGGCCCACCAGGCTTCTCTGTCCGTGGGGATTCTCCGGGCAAGAATATTGGAGTGGGTTGCCATATCCTTCTCCAGGGGATCTTCCCAACCCAGGGATCAAACCTA
Source organism: Raphicerus campestris (assembly GCA_006410735.1). Classification (NCBI taxonomy): domain Eukaryota; kingdom Metazoa; phylum Chordata; class Mammalia; order Artiodactyla; family Bovidae; genus Raphicerus; species Raphicerus campestris. The sequence continues at coordinate 122,149 of SJYW01021966.1, read as the reverse complement.
AGTCTCCTGCGTTGCAGGTGGATTCTTTATCTTCTGAGCCACCAGAGAAGCCCAAGAATACTTAGGAGAGGGTAGCCTATCCCTTCTCCAGGGGATCTTTCTGACCCAGGAATTGAACCAGGGTCTCCTGCATTGCAGGCAGATTCTTTGCCAGGTGAGCTACCAGGGAAGCCCTGAAATTAAGTAAACTTGTATTTAATGGAAACTAACACCTACATGCCCAGTTCATGAGGTATCTTGGGGGTGGGGTGGGGATTACAGTCATGCAAAAGCTGACGTGGCATCCCCAGGCTTTTGTTTGCTCATTTTTAGTGTATTGAAACAAACTATGGTGAACATTAATGGATTTATGGATTTTAAAATAATCCCCACAAAGTGAACAAATGGCTTAAACAGAGGCCAAAGGTTCAGTTCAGTTCAGTTCAGTTGCTCGGTTGTGTCTGACTCTTTGTGATCCCGTGGACTGCAGCACGCCAGGCCTCCCTGTCCATCACCAACTCCCAGAGTTTACTCAGGCTCATGTCCATTGAGTCAGTGATGCCATCCAACCATTTCATCCTCTGTCATCCCCTTCTCTTCCCACCTTCAATCTTCCCTAGCATCAGGATCTTTTCAAATGAGTCAGTTCTTTGCATCGGGTGGCCAGAGAATAGGAGTTTCAGCTTCAGCATCAGTCCTCCAGTGAATATTCAGGACTCATTTCCTCTAGGATGGACTGGTGGGATCTCCTTGCAGTCCAAGAGACTCTCAAGAGTCTTCTCTAACCCCATAGTTCAAAAGCATCAGTTCTTTGGCACTCAGCTTTCTTTACAGTCCAACTCTCACATTCATACATGACTACTGGAAAAACCATAGCTTTGACTATTTGGACCTTTGTTGGCAAAGTAATGTCTCTGCTTTTTAATATGCTGTCTAGGCTGGTTGTAACTTTTCTTTCAAGGAGCAAGCATCTTTTAATTTCATAGCTGCAGTCACCATGTGCAGTGATTTTTGGAGCCCCCCAAAATAAAATCTATCACTGTTTCCACAGGTTGAAAATAATTCTAAAATTTGAATATAAACAAACATCCTAACTTCCTGGCTGAAACACACAGAAAACAATATGACAAAAAACTGTGATGTAGTCACCTTTCAGAAAAAGAATTTTAAAAATTGTTGACTGATGTTTAAAAAAACATTGCTTAAGATTTGAAGCAAGAAGTATTAGCATAAAGCACTAAGTTTCACAGGCTTCCCTGGTGGCTCAGATGGTGAAGAATCTGCCTGGAATGCAGGAGACCTGGGTTCGATCTCTAGGTTGAGAAGATCCCAAGGAGAAGGGCATGGCTATCCACTCCAGTATTCTTGCCTGGAGAATTCCATGGACAGGGGAGCTGGGTGCGCTACAAGCCCATAGGGTCACAAAAAGTTGGACGTGACTGACACAACTTTCATTTTCACTAGATTTCTCAGTGAAAGATAGAAGTGGAACATTTGGATAGAAGTCGTGCTATGTCTAACATGTTTCACTTTATGGTAATTCTTAAATTCTATTTCAATGAAGAAATTACATGAATGTTTTGCTTCTTTTTAGAATATAAAAAGCCGTAAGAGCTTGTAGTAAACACACTGCTGCTGCTGCTAAGTCGCTTCAGTCCTGTCCGACTCTGTGTGCCCCACAGACGGCAGCCCACCAGGCTCCCTCGTCCCTGGGACTCTCCAGGCAAGAACACTGGAGTGAGTTGCCGTTTCCTTCTCCAATTCAGGAAAGTCAAAAGTGAGTAAACACACTAGTAATGAGAAAAAGCTGAATAAAGATTTTAGAAAGTCATTCAATGTTTTTGCATCCATTAGAGAACTGATGTCTCAAATCAAATTCCAGAGGGGTGAGAAGCTCTTCTGAGGAGAGCTTCCATACTCATCTTTGCTAGAGTATGGAGGAAAGAAGAAGTTGCCTAAAGAGCAGACAGGTAAGAAGAAAACAGCTGAAATTTTAATGAATTCTTAGGAGTCAACTTTGGGTCCAGGAGGACAATTTAGAATCCTCAGAAGGCCTAGACCCAAGGGGAACCCACAGTTCCTTGCCAGCTGTTTTGTCTGAGTTTCTACCAAGTTCTCATGGAGAAGACTGGGGATGGAGACCTGAGAAAGCCCTCTCCTCTGTTTTGCAGAGGCACGGGGAACTCATTTGCTCCCCAGATTCTTCTTTCATATGATGCAAAAGCCACATGCTTCTGGAATGGGGACGGGAAGGAAAATCTGTAGTCCCTTGGCCATAGGCAAAAAGCTGCTGCCACTGGACCAGAGGCAGAAGTAAAAGCCTCTGCTAGGGGAGGAAAAGGAAACCTGCTTGGGGGTTAGAACATACGTAGAATCTAAATATTGGTCAAAACAGCATGAAGGATGAGCAGGAGGGAAGGAAGTATACTGTTGTAACATCCTATGACTATATTTCTATCTGACAGCAAACTACATATTGTAAACTGCAGAGTAATCACCAAAAAGTAAAATAAAGAGGTGTAACTATTAAACCAGTGTGTTTGTGTGTGTGTATTCAGTTGTGTCCAACTCTCTGTGACCCTATGGACTGTAGCCCACCAGGCTCCTCTGTCCATGGGATTCTCCAGGCAAGAATACTGGAATGGGTTGCCATTTCCTCCTCCAGGGGATCTTCCCGACCTAGGGATCAAACCCACCTCTGCTATATATCCTGCATTGGCAGGTGGATTCTTTACCACTGTGCCTTCTGGGAAGCCCATTAAGCTAGTATTAGAGTTTAAATGGAATTATATTTAAAAATTCTCATTAATCAAAAAGAAGGCAGGAAAAGAGAAAAAACAAAGATGGGGCAAATGATCAAATGGCAGATTTAAATCCAATCATATTTATAGTTACATTAGATGTAACTGTCTAAATAGTCCAAATAAAAGGCAGAGTTTCAGATTGGAAAAAAAAAAAAGCAGGCTTGTTTATATTTTCCACACACAAAAAAAAACCTATTTTAAATAAAAAGACATAGATAGGTTAAAAGTAAAAAAAAATTGAAAGAGATATGTCATATAAGCAGTAATTTTTAAAAAGGTAGAATGGCTGTATGAATACTAGACAAAGTAGACTTCAGAACAAGGACTATTATCAGTTAAAAAGAGGGACATTACATAGTGATAAAGGAGTCAGTTCATTAGGAAGACATAACAACTCTAAGGGGCTTCACTGGTGGCTCAGACATTAAAGAATCCCCCTGCTATGCAGCGGATTCAGGTTTGATCCTTGGGTCGGGAAGATCCCCTGGAGAAGAAAATGGCTACCCACTCCATTATTCTTGCCTGGAGAATCCCATGGATATAGGAGCCTGGGGGGCTACAGTCCATGGGGTTACAAGGAGTCAGATATGACTGAGCAGCTAACATTTTTACACTTTCACTTTCACCAGCTCTAAGGGTTTTCCAGGTGTCACTAGTGGTAAAGAACATACTATAAGAGGTGCAGGTTCAATCCCTAGATCAGGAAGATCCCCTGAAGGAGAGAGGGCACGGAAACCCACTCCAATATTCTTGCCTTGGAGAATCCCATGGGCAGAGGAACCTGCTGGGCTATACTCCATAGGGTTGCAAAAAGTCACACACGACTGAAACAACTTAGTAGCAGCAGTAACCACTCTAAATGTACATGCACTTAATGAAAGAGCTTCAAAACATATAAAGCAAATGCTGATGGACTGGAAAGAAGGAATCGACAAATCCACTCTATTAGTTGGAAACATCAAAAAGTTCACCCTTAGCTCACCCAACACTGTGGGTTATGATCCTGAAATTTCTTCAAGCTATATCCCCTCTTTCTAAAAATCACCCACAGGGAAGATGCAGATACCTTAGCATGATTTCCTCATTTCTGTCCTGAATCAGTAGGCATGGTCAAATCTTACTTAGACTTTTAGACCAAAGTCTATTATAGATGTCCATAATGAAGAAGAGACAGATCAGAGGCTGGAGGAAATACAGACCAACGTCTATCTGGACCTCTTCATTTTACTATTTGGAACAATGAGGGCCAGAATCCTGAAATAAAAGACCTGAGGTCACACCACTGGTTAGCTGTAGAGCCAGGACTAGAACAAGGACACCTGCCCTCAGTCTTGTGCTGTTTCTGGCAAAGGAAGGGAAAGGTGTGGGGGTCAGAGTGGAGGGAAGAAGAGGAGGGAAGGAGAGAAGGTACTTCAGGCCCTGCAGTACTGTGGTGGAAGGAAGTTGGGAATGGTACATACATTGGACATAGGGATACTTTTCAATACTGTTGAAGGGTTTTTAGAGCCACCATGAAGAGTCTCAGGGACCTGGGGGGCTATCGCATGGGAAAATTCAGTGGTGGATCAAGATGAGCAAGCCAAGGGAAAAGATTTCCTTTTGGAAATCAAGTGAAGAAGTCTTGCTGTTATTATTTTCCTTGTGTCCCCAATAATAAATAGAGTTTGTGGAACATAGGGGACCAATCCTTCCACATATATCACCCATGCACTCATCCTGCCTGACTTCATCTGTTTCAGTGTAGGTATGTTTTTCTCTGAAGGAACTCTTGTAGGGCTGAAGACACTGCTCAGAGCAGAGTTTCTCAGTCCAAGCAGGGTGCAGATGCATCCAAGGTCCTGCCTGCTGGGTCTCATTATCCCTTTCCCCTCCACCGCAGGAGAATGGCTAGATATCAGCTAAAGATGCTGCTCATTGTGGAGTGTCTAAAAGGCTAGGAACCCATCTGAGGACCACCAGCTGGGAAGAGAGCTCTGAAACAAGGCCTATGAACAACGATGTTAGCTTTAGCTGATGCCTTAAAAGTAAGGCCCATTGCTTTCCCATTTGTTGTTATTCAGTGGCTCAGCCATGTCTGACTCTTTGTAACCCCATGGACTGCAGCATGCCAGGTTTCCCTGTCTTTCACCATCTCCCCGAGTTTGTTCAAACTCATGTTCATTGAGTCGGTGATGCCATCCAACCATTTCATCCTCTGTCATCCTTTTCTCCTCTTGCCTTCAATCTTTCCCAGTTATAAGATCTTTTCCAATGAGTTAAAGACTTCACATTAGGTGGCCAAAGTATTGGAGCTTAAGCATCAGTCCTTTCAATGAATATTCAGGACCAAATTTCTTTAGGATTGAATGGTTTGATATTCTTGCAGTCCAAGGGACTCTTAAGTCTTCTCCACCACCACAGTTCGAAGGCATCAGTTCTTCGGCACTCAGCATTTTTTACTGTCCAGCTCTCACACTCGTACATGACTACTGGAAAAACCATAGCTTTGACTCTTTCTGATCCCTTTCAACCCACCTACTCTTAGCTGGGGAAATATGTTCAAATGTTTAAGCAGTTCCCCAGGGACATGAGCTGGTAAGAGAAAAGCTTGGAGTGGGACCCAGTTAAGCAGATCTCTACTTATCTTTGGAGGATAAGAGAGACACATCAAGGGAGTAATTGATCTCATACTGGTGTGGTATCCCTTAGGCAGCCTGTGTGAAAAATGAGAGAAGGCCAAGGTGGGTCAAGAGTCCAGTTCTCCCTGGGAGAGTCAGCATTTCACAGACAGGGAAACATTTGAGATGACTCTAAAACAGCTTCCTAAATTTGGCTGCTCATCAGAAACAACTGAAGAAGTTAAAAAACAAAACAAAACACTAATCAGACCGATCACTTTAGTACCTCAGTGGGGAAAACTGAGAATATGCCTGTATTTGTCCCAGTAGCTGTCCCTGTGGCCAGATAGAGATCCTTGAAGGGCTGGGAATTGGGGCCAGCCTCAGGGGCCTTCAATCTCATGCAGTCGGGGGCAGCTCCTCCACTCCTCTTCCCTGAGTGGAGAGAGGGGCTTCTGAATGGAAGGTCGGGATCCTGTTTGGCACCTACTGGGTCCAGAGACCGGGATCTCCTGAAGACGACAGGAGCCTCTCCATTATGTGATCTGTGCCACAGGCTAGTTTACCACCATCTGCCCCGGGACTGTGCTTACAGAAATTATTTCTTTGTCAAAACACACAACAGTGAGCCTGCCTTGGCCCCAGGCTTCTGTTTCATAACTTTTTATTGGAGCAGAAAGAAGGAGCACATTATTACTCTTCTGCTCCATGTTTTCTCATGGCTCAAGAGAGCAACAAGCACTTTGTGCAAACAGAAAAGCCGGCTTTGTTGTCTGAGGACAGGGAGGTGAGAGAGACAAGACGAAGGCCTTTCACAGACCGTAAAAGAGATGCACCACACAAAGCAGGCTTGGGGCGAATGGGCGGGAGGCCTTGGGAATGGTGGAAAGAAATCATTTGCACACATTCACTGGCTCGTCCAAGTTTTACAGGTTTCAGTAGGAAAAGTGATCTGGGCAGGTATGTGTCAAGCCTCTCTGGCAGAACGCTTTCTACTAAGAGGACCATTCTCAGATGATTTTATGCAATGATGATGTTTTTATAAAATCAAGGGAGTCAATCAAGCTGTTGAGGGCATTTTGATGTTTAAGAAATCATGGTACTGATGATACCTGACAACAAGTAGTGGCTTCCCATGTGTCTCCTGCTCCTCCCTGTGTCCTGAGGAGACAGGGTGCCTGCTGTCATCATCAGCTGCACAGGCGGAACCAAGGCCCAGAGACGGAGGCCCTCAGCTCACATAGCAGAGCCGGGTTCAGTCCCTGATGTGTGCAGACATTTTACTTCACTCTGGTGATGCTGGAAGCCATTCAGTAATTTCCCAGTGCTATTGGTGTCATGAATCTGAATTTAAATTTAAAACGATTTTTTTTGAAGCATGGTTGATGTACAATGTTGTGTTGATTTCTGCGGTACAGAGGAATCTGAATTTTTCCATGTTGGATTTTCTTCAAGTAGAGCACAGAAGTCGATTCAACTGATAAGTTAGCACAGCCTAGTAAGATGCGTACATGACTTTGAGGAGCCTACTTTATGAACATTAAGGGGCTTCCCTGGTGACTCAGAGGTTAAAGCGTCTGACTGCAATGCGGGAGACCTGGGTTCGATCCCTGGCTTGGGAAGATCCCCTTTATGAACATAATTACATCTCTCAACAGTATAGAAGTGAATAAACAAGTAGAAATTTCCCCCTAAGCTAGGTCTCTTCTGTCTCCACCTCTGGATAAATGCTCTTTCTAGAACAGTGAGTCTCAAATTTCACTGAGCATCAGAATCAACCTGGAGGGCTTGTAAACCAGATTACTGGGCTCACCCCTGAAAACTCTGACTCAGCTGGTCTGGGAAGGGGCCTGAGAACTAGCATTTCTAATAATTCCCTAGTGATAGTGAGGCTGCTGGTACTTGGAACTCATTTAAAAAAAACACACTTTTACAGTGTTTTCTTTCTACGTGTACACAAGTACATATCTCTATAGCTCTGCATATGCACAGATGATTAAGAATGGACCCATGCTTTACTTACAATTTTAAAATTTGTTTGTTTTCATTTAACAGACAGCATTCCAACTCTGTAGATTAGAATCTTCATCATTCTGTTTGTTTTTTTTTTAATTTTTTTGTTGAAGTATAGGTGATTTACAATGTTGTANTGTATAGCAGAAATTAATACAACATTGTAAATCACCTATTCTTCAACAAAAAAATTAAAAAAAAAACAAACAGAATGATGAAGATTAGAATCTTCATCATTCTGTTTGTTTTTTTTTTAATTTTTTTGTTGAAGTATAGGTGATTTACAATGTTGTATTAATTTCTGCTATACAGCAAAGTGATTCAGTTATGCATATGTATATATATATTCTTTTACATATTCTTTTCCATTATGTTTTAATCACAAGATATAAAATATAGTCCCCTGTGCTATACAGCAGGACCTTGTTCATGCATTCTACATATAATAGTTTGCATCTGCTAGTCCCAAACTCCCAATCCATCCTGGGATCATTCTTTTAAACGGCTGCATAGGAACCCATTGTATGTCTTATCATGACTTATTTAACCAGTCTCTATTACAAAGAAAGCTGAGTGCCAAAGAATTGATGCTTTTGAACTGTGGTATTGGAGAAGACTCTTGAGAGTCCCCTGGACTGCAAGGAGTTCAAACCAGTCAATCCTAAAGGAAATCAGTCCTGAATATTCACTGGAAGGACTGATGTTGAAGCTGAAACTCCAATACTTTGACCACCTGATGGGGAGACTGACTCAATAGAAAAGACCCTGATGCTGGGAAAGACTGAAAGTGGGAGAAGGGGATGACAGAGGATGAGATGGCTGGATGACAGAGGATGAGATGGCTGGATGGCATCACCGACTCAATGAACATGAGTGTGAGTAAACTCTGGGAGTTGGTGATGGAAAGGGAGGCCTGGCGTGCTGCAGACCATGGGGTCGCAAAGTGTCAGATGCAACTGAGTGACTGCACTGAACTGATTACTGAATGTTCAGATTGTTTCCATTTTTTTTCCTACTATGAGCAATACTGCTGACTTTTCATAGATCTTTACACATCAATGCTAATATTTCTGAAGGATAAATTTACAAAGGTGAGATTCAGATGGGTGATAGTGATTACTCTTAAAATTACATACAAGGGCTTCCCTGGTGGTCCAGTGGTTAAAGAGTTTGCCTTTTGGTACAGAAAACACTAGTTCGATCCCTGGCCCAGGAAGACACCACATGCTGCAGAGCAGCTAAGCCTGTGTGCCACAGTCACCGGGCTCTCGCATCTGCAAGCTGCAACTACTGAACCCACACGCCTAAAGCCTGTGCTCCATAGTAAGAGAAGCCACCACAATGCGACGTCCGAGTGCCGCAATTAGAGAGCGGTCCCACTCTCTGCAACTGGAGAAAGCTGTTATGCAGCAACAGAGACCCAGCACAGCCAAAAATAAAATAAATAAAAAATTTAAAACTCGCAAGTTATGCCCTACCCTCATAAAGTTTGTTCCAAATTACATTCCTATCAGTAGAATTTGAAAAATTTCTCAATACTGAATATTAAGAATAATTTTTATTCATTTACCTGTCTTTCTAGCAGCACCACACAGCATGCACCGTTCTCTGACAAGGGGTGGAACCTGTGCCCCCTTGCAGTGGAAGCGCAGAGTCTTAACCACTGGATGGACAAGGAAGTTCCAAGAATCATTTTTATCTTTGCTTATCTGATAGGTGAAATCTGTTCTATTGTTATTTTGATTTGTATGTCTTTATTAATGAAATTGGGCCTATGTTATTGACCACTTATATTTCATCTCCAGCCATGTGCCTGCTTATATCCTTTGCCTATTTTTCAGAAAAGACATTCAGAATGGCAGAAAAATTCATGGCAGCATTCTCATTGTACTGTGTGTGGTTGGGCTCCTGACTCCCCATTGAAGCGATCTGGAGGCTCTACAGAGGAGGAACAGGAAACAAGCCACAGAAATGAGCAAAAATGACTAAAGCAGTGAGTTTAGAAAAGCAAAGTAAATAAAGATTGTTTGCGCCAGAGAACAGATATGGGAAGGAACAGTTGGAAGGACCCACCATTTCTTTGTTTTAAATAATTTAATCAATTTATTTAATTTTGGCTGCGCTGGGTCTTTGCTGCTGCGTGCGTCTTTCTCTAGTTGTGGTGAGCAGGGTCTACTCTCTCTTAATAGTTGGGTGAGCCTCTCATTGCAGTGGCTTCTCTTGTTGTGGAGCACAGCTCTAGGGCACAGTCTCAATAGTTGTGGCACCTGGGCTCAGCAGTTGTGGGCAGTGGGCTTAGTTGTTCACAGCATGTGGGATCTTTCTGGACCAGGGATCGAACCCATGTCCCCTGTATCGGCAGTCAAGATTCTTTACCGCTGAACCACCAGGGAAGTCTGGACTCACTATTTTTGAATGGTAGGTCTTTTGGTGCTGATATGTACTCCTTCTGCTGGGAATCAACTTCAGGTCCCAGAGGCAGGCTTTATTCAGTGTGAGGAAGGGCTTTCTGAATATTCTATTCTTAGAGACATTTCAACTCAATTGGAGATAATTTTGGTGCAGTCCCTCCTACACTTCAAATCACAGAGCATGATCTTCCAAATAGCTCTGTGTTCCTTTCTTTCAAGCTAGAGAAATTTAAGATACAGTGGTTAGGTCAATCTGATCTCATTTAATTAAAAGTTCGGGGCTCTTTCCAACCCACAGACTGCCATAGTATTTGAAAGTGTCCCTCTCTCCTCTCCAGCAGCATGTGCTTTCAGCACTAAGATGGCTCATTTATGAGTTATGTCCTCTGCCTGGATGCTGACTCTGGCACCAGAGTTAGCATGGCAGCAACCCAGCTCAGCAGCTGAGGGGTCCCTTCTTCCCACGGGACCTGAGCCAGTGTTATGCATTCAGGGAGTTTTCAGGGATCGAACACAATCCAGAGGTCAGCCTTCCCCTGTGCTCTCTGCTGCTGCCTCATTGCAGCGAGCTTGACTCCAATCTCATTACTGGGCTCTTTTCCCTGTTCCCCAGAAGGTATCCTCTTGTACTCAAGGCATTAGTGAGCAATGCAGTAAGAGTAAGGTACAGTCAAGGCCCTGGGAGCCCCTGACTTCTCTTTCCTATGTATAGAATTACAAGTCCAAGCTAGAAAACTGAGGGATCACCTACTCCTCCCAAACCCTCCCCTCCCCATCCCATTAGTGACTGGCTCTTATCAAACATGTCTAAATTTTGATCTATTTTCTCACCCTTCTCATCCCTGGTTCAGTCNGTGAGCAATGCAGTAAGAGTAAGGTACAGTCAAGGCCCTGGGAGCCCCTGACTTCTCTTTCCTATGTATAGAATTACAAGTTCAAGCTAGAAAACTGAGGGATCACCTACTCCTCCCAAACCCTCCCCTCCCCATTCCATTAGTGACTGGCTCTTATCAAACATGTCTAAATTTTGATCTATCTTCTCACCCTTCTCATCCCTGGTTCAGTCTAAGTCCTTTCTCCCTTTCCTGAATGAATGCATTGGCCTGTTGGTTTCCTCCTGTCACATCACCCTCCAGACCACTTAACCATATAACCACTGATTCATTCATTCACTCATCTGCCATTCTTGGTCTTTGTGCCATGCACATTCAATAAATGCCACAAAGCTGAATTATTAATTACAAAGAAGACACGGAGGCAATCAACCCTCTTAGTTTAAAGGAGTTGGGGTGCTTTCTGAGGTGGGGTTCGAGAGGCAGATGAGCTTGAGGTGGGCCTTGAGGTATGAGTGGGTGGAAAATACCATGAGTTGTTCACCCAGCAGTCATTCCTCATTCTTTCTTGCTGTAGTGTTTCATATTCTCATGTGCTCAGGCAGGCTACTTCTGACTCCAGCCACAGATGGGAAATCTTGATTGGTTTATACAAGTCACGGTGATTCCCCTTTCAGCCATTAGCTTCGGCCGTTAGGACCTGAGGGGAAGATGTCTGGGAAGGCTTCTGGTAAAGGTTTCCTTCCCTCATGAGAACAAATGTATGGGAAGAAAAGCTCCTCTTCCTCACAGTTGTTACCATACATGTATATGATTCCTGAAACCGCAGCAGCCAGCTTGCAACTGTGAGGAGAGGTATTGTCAATATACTGAGGTTGGTGGAAAGGTGGAAAGCATTTGGATTCTTTAAGGTCACAAGCATGTGAATTAACTAACTCTGGAAACTACCCACCCCAAACTCCCATGTTTATTTAAGTTTCCTTTAGTTGGATCTTCAGTTACTTGGAGCCCAAAGTATTATTCAGGCAAGACACAGTCTGATGGGATGACTGTTTTCTGGTTTGGGTCCTGGGGTTACTGTGGGCACTGTTCATTTTCCTGGTTTTCCCAAGGTCAGGCTTGCAGGCTTCAGAATGTATTACTGAATACTGACTCTGTAGCCTGGTCTGATGGAGACGTGGGGGAGCAGGGGCTAGAACAGTGGTCAGAGAGACCCTCATCTNATTATTCAGGCAAGACACAGTCTGATGGGATGACTGTTTTCTGGTTTGGGTCCTGGGGTTACTGTGGGCACTGTTCATTTTTCTGGTTTTCCCAAGGTCAGGCTTGCAGGCTTCAGGATGTATTACTGAATACTGACTCTGTAGCCTGGCCTGATGGAGACGTGGGGGAGCAGGGGCTAGAACAGTGGTCAGAGAGACCCCCATCNACTGACTCTGTAGCCTGGTCTGATGGAGACGTGGGGGAGCAGGGGCTAGAACAGTGGTCAGAGAGACCCTCATCTTTTTTTTTAATATTTAAGCATTGTTTATTTATTCAGCAAACTTTCTTAAGCAACTAGTGCCTGTCTGGCACTATTCTAGGTGCTCTGGTGACCAGAAAAAAGGTACACTTTGTTTGCAAGAAGGTGAATCCAGTATAGAGGTGACCATGTACTTATGTAATACAGGAATGTCATGATATGCTATCTGGAAGCGTAAAGAAATGGCCACTGAGTGAACTGTGCACAAATTAGAATTTACAAGGCTTTAGTTTCTTTTTCTTGGTGTGTGTTCCTCCATTCTTGAAGTTTAATTGGTTTACAATGTTGTGTTAATTTATGCTGTATAGTAAACTGATTCAGTTTTATATATATATATACACACATAAATTATTCTTTAAAGTAATGTTTCCTGTTATGGCTTATCATAGAATACTGAATATAATTCTCTGTGCTGTACAGTAGGACCTTGTTGTTTATCCATTCTGTATCTAGAAGCTCAGGCTTCCCAGGTGGCACAGTGGTAAAACATCCACCTGCCAAGCAGGAGATGCAGGTTTGATCCCTAGGTCAGGAAGATTCCCAGAAGAGGAAATGGCAACATACTCCAGTATTCTTGCAGGGGAAATCCCATGGACAGAGGAGCCTGGCAGGCTGCAACTCATGGGGTAGCAAAGAGTCGGATATGACAGAGCACGCACGTATGCATATAAAAGCTCACATTGGCTAACCCCAACCTTCTACTCCATTCCTCTCCCAACCGCCTCCCTCTCGGCACCACCAGTCTGTTAGTGAGGCTCTCTTATACGCTTATCTTATGCCAGTGCCCAGCACATCCAGAAAGCATCGGCTGGAAAGGCATCTTGGCTGTCATCTGGGTCAGAGGGCAGGCAGGTGATTTAAATGAATGCACAGGCTGGTGTTTGCTTATTAAACATGTAGAAATAGCCTTTATTTCATGAAGAAAGATGCCCTCTTTAATTATTCTTAGTGCAGATTGATTTTTTGGNCTGGGGAAAATATCAATAATAAGAGTAACTAAAAAAGCCTCTTGATGAAAGTGAAAGAGGAGAGTGAAGAAGTTGGCTTAAAGCTCAACATTCAGAAAACGAAGATGATGGCATCCGGTCCCATCACTTCATGGCAAATAGAGGGAGAAACAACGGAAACAGTGTCAGACTTTATTTTGAGGGGCCTCAAAATCACTACAGATGGTGATTGCAGCCATGAAATGAAAAAATGCTTACTCCTTGAAAGGAAAGTTATGACCAACCTAGATAGCATGTTAAAAAGCCGAGATATTACTTTGCCAACAAAGGTCCTTCTAGTCAAGGCTATGGTTTTTTCAGTGGTCATGTATGGATGTGAGAGTTGGACTGTGAAGAAAGCTGAGTGCCGAAGAATTGATGCTTTTGAACTGTGGTGCTGGAGAAGACTCTTGAGAGTCCTTTGGACTGCAAGGCGATCCAGCCAGTCCATTCTAAAGGAGATCAGCCCTGGGATTTCTTTGGAAGGAATGATGCTAAAGCTGAAACTCCAGTACTTTGACCACCTCATGCGAAGGGTTGACTCATTGGAAAAGACTCTGATGCTGGGAGGGACTGGGGACAGGAGGAGAAGGGGATGACAGAGGATGAAATGGTTGGATGGAATCACCGACTTGATGGATGTGAGTCTAAGTGAACTCTGGGAGTTGGTAATGGACAGGGAGGGCTGGTGTGCTGTGATTCATGGGGTTGCAAGGAGTCGGACATGATTGAGCAATTGAACTGAACTGAACTTGCTAAAAATGTAAGTCACCAGCAGAAAATTTAAATAGGCAGACCACTCTATTTAGGGAGAACTCTGAGAAATGTATTTAATATATCCTCCAGCACAGCCAAAATTTAAAAAATAAAATTCATATGAAATTGTAAGTGATCTAGAATAGCTAAAACAAAGGAAAACAAAAAGAACTCATTCCTGATTTCAAAACATATAACAAAGCAATGGTAATCCAGGCAGTATGGCATAAGCACAAGGGTGAACAAAATTGACCTAAGAATAGATCAATGGAATATAATTGAAAGTCCATTAATAAAACCATACATTTATGATTTTTGACAAGGGTGCTAATGAGGAAAGAACAGTCATTTTGATGAATGGTGCTAGGACAAATGGATGTCCACCAGCAAAAAAATGAAATTGTCCCTATTTCATACCACATATGACAACTAACTCAAAACAGCGGCTTGTTGTTTTTCAGCCACTAAGTCATGTTTGACTCTTTGTGACCCCATGGACTGCAATATGCTAGGCTTCCCTGTCCTTCGCTATCTCCTAGAGTTTGCTCAAATCCATGTCCATTGAGATGATGATGCTATCCAACCATCTCATCCTCTGCCACCTCCTTATTCTTTTGCCTTCGGTCTTTCCCTGCATCAGGGTCTTTTCCAATAAGTTGACTCTTCACATCAGGTGGCCAAAATATTGAAGCTTCAGCTTCAGCATCAGTCCTCCCAATGAGTATTCAGGATTCATTTCCTTTAAGATTGACTGGTTTGATCTCCTTGCAGTCCAAGGGACTCTCAAGAGTCTTCTCCAGCATAACAGTTCAAAAGTATCAATTCTTCAGCATTCAGTCTTCTTTATAGTCCAACTCTCATATCCATACATGACTACTGGAAAAACTACAGCTTTGGCTGTACAGACTTTGTTAGCAAAATGATGTCTCTGGTTTTTAATATGTTGTCTAGTTTGGTCATAGCTTTTCTTCAAAGGAGCAGGTATCTTTTAATTTCATAGCTGCAGTCACCAGTCACAGTGATTTGGGGCCCAAGAAAATAAAATTTGTTATTCTTTCCTTTTTTTTTTTCCCCTTCTATTTCCCATGAAGTGATGGGAGTGGGTGTCTTGATCTTAGGTTTTTTTTTTAATTTTGAGTTGTAAGCCAACTTTTTCACCCTCCTCTTTCAACCTCAAAAAGAGGCTCTTTAGTTCCTCTTCACTTTCTGCCATTAGAATGGTAATATCTGCATATCTGATGTTGTTTACATTTCTCCTAGCAATCTTGATTCCAGTTTGTGATTCATCCAGCCAAGAATTTTACATGATGTACTCTGTATAGAAGTTAAATAAGCAGGGTGACAATATACAGCATTAATATACTACTTTCCCAATTTGGAACCAGTCTGTTGTTCTATGTCTGGGTCTAACTGTTGCTTCTTGACCCTAATATAAGAACTAAAACTATAAAACTCTAAGAAGAAAACATAGGAGTAAATCTTTGACCTTGGGCTAGGCAAAGTTCTTAGATAAGACACCAAAACCACAAGCAATAAAGGAAAAATTAGATAAATTGGATTTCATCATAATTAAAATCTTTTGTGTTTAAAAGGACACCATCCAGAGAGTGAAAGGACAGTCCACAGAATGAAAGAAAGTATTTTCCAATATACTGTAACACAAGAACTTACGACTCAACAATAAAAATAGCCCAGTTTTAAAATAGGCAAAAGATTTGCATAGACATCACTCCAAAGATATACAAAGAGCCAACATACATGAAAATATGCTCGACATCATTAATTATTAGAATTTGTATCCTACTATTGTGTGAAAATTGTATAAAACTTAATTATGTTAAATTGGTTTACAGAGCTTTTCAGGTCTATTATAACCTTTTACTTCTCTGTATATTCATTCTANTCTTATCTTATGCCAGTGCCCAGCACATCCAGAAAGCATCGGCTGGAAAGGCATCTTGGCTGTCATCTGGGTCAGAGGGCAGGCAGGTGATTTAAATGAATGCACAGGCTGGTGTTTGCTTATTAAACATGTAGAAATAGCCTTTATTTCATGAAGAAAGATGCCCTCTTTAATTATTCTTAGTGCAGATTGATTTTTTGGTTTACCTTTCATTGTTTTTATGGGAATGGAAAAATGAAGACTTGTTCTATTGAAAAGTAAACTCAGCCTCCAGGTTTGTAGGGAGACAGAGTCTGGGGAAATACAGTGGACTGGCAAGAGTGCCCATCTAAAGATGAAATGTGTGGGTGGCATCAAGTGATTGTTGCCACATGAAAATCCTGGAACAATATGATAGGCCTGCTGATCTCTCAAGAGAAACGTGAAATCGGATTTTTCAATGTGTGTGTATATGTGTGTGTGGGGGGCAGGATATAGCCTGTTGTGTGGTGAGCGTGTGTACTCTAGGCAGAAAGATCTTGATGCAGAACCTAGGGACAGAGGCATTTGGGGTTAAATGAAAAGTGGGTGGGAGAGATAGAGACAGGAGCTTGGGCTTTTGAGGGAGAGATGCTGAATTCTTGTCTAGGTGGTAAACATGAAAATGGGCTTAAAAAGCACACTATAGGAAAGAAATGCCTGAAGAAGAAAACCACTCACAACTCTGCTGTATAAAGAAACACTACTTTTTAATATTTTCTTGTATAGTTTTTTTTTCTTTTCCTCTTGCAGTCTTCCTTCCTGACTTTAGATTGTGAGCATCATTAAAGCTTTCAGCACACTTACTTTTGGATGGCAATGATTTAAATCTATTAAATCTACAATTTAAATATATAAATATCTTAAATCTATGAATGGCAATAACTTAAATCTATGAAAAGTTATGACCAATCTAGACAGCATAATAAAGAGCAGAGACATTACTTTGCCAACAAAGGTCCATCTAGTCAAAGCTATAGTTTTTCCAGTAATCATGTATGAATGTCAGAGTTGGGCCATAAAGAAAGCTGAATGCTAAAGAATTGATGCTTTTGAACTGTGGTGATGGAGAACACTTTTGTGAGTCCCTTGGACTGCAAAGAATTCAAACTAGTCAATCCTAAAGGAAATCAGTCCTGAGTAGTCATTGGAAGGACTGATACTGAAGCTGAAACGCCAATACTTTGGCCACCTGATGTGAACAACTGACTCATTGGAAAAGACCCTGATGCTGGGAAAGATTGAAGGCAGGAGGAGAAAGGGATGATGGAGGATGACATGGTTGGATGGCATCACCAACTCGATGGACATGAGTTTGAGCAAGCTGTGGGAGTTGGTGATGGACAAGGAAGCCTGGCATGCTTGAGTCCATGGGGTCACAAAGAATTGGGCATGACTGAATGACTGAGCTAAACTAAACTGAATTTAAATCTAATACCAAGGCCATGTCTCATGTAACCCCAAATCTTCTAATTCTGTCAGAAAAAGAAAAAAAAGTCCTGAATCTTGGCTGGTTGCTGTGTTCACTACACACGTCACTTGTCATGCTACTGCTGTAGGATGCCTGCATCCCATGCTTGGGAGCAAAGTGAGGGGGTGATAGGAAAGAATAAAATCTGGCAGACAGAGAAATCTAGGGAGAGGACCAAGACTAAGCCAGTCACTGGAGATCTTGAAGTGGCATTTAAATGCCAAAGTGGGATTCCCTCTATGAAAGTTTAACTAAATAAACATCCTAGGTGTAAATTGCATGGACTTCTGGGCTCCTTAGGGGTTCTGGGAGTGGGTGGGAAGTGTGTACATATTCATTCTGCTAATGTTACTCTCAGATTGCCGGGTTAAGAGTGGAAGAAAGCGAAGTTGCTCAGTCATGTCCAACTCTTAGCAACCCCATGGACTGCAGCCTACCAGGTTCCTCCATCCATAGGATTTTCCAGGCAAGAGTATTGTAGTGGGTTGCCATTTCCTTCTCCATAAGTAGAAGAAAGGGTACCAGCAAATCCATTCCTGGTCAACTCAAAGTACTCACTGACACATGGCCAACAGGCACATGAAAAGATGCTCAATATTGTTAATTATTAGAGAAATGCAAACCAAGACTACAGTGAGATATCAACTCACACCAGGCAGAATGGCCAGCATTGAAAAGTCTGCTAATAATGAATGCTGGACAGGGAGAATGAATGTTCTCCACACCCCCTACACTGTGGGTGGGAATGTAAATTGGTGCAGTCACTATGGAGAAAAATATGGAGGTTTCTTAAAAAGATAAAAGCAGAATTACCATATGATCCACAAATCCCACTCCTGGACATATATTCAGAGAAAACTCTAATTTGAAAAGATACATGTACCCTAGTAGCCCATAGTGTTCATAGTAGCACTATTTATAATAGCTAAGGCATAGAAGCAACCTAAATGTCCATCAGCAGATGAATGGACAAAGAAAATATGGTACATATATACAATGGTTTATTAACTCAGCCATAAAAAGAATGAAATAATGCTATTTGCAGCAATACGAATGGACCTAGAGATTATCATACTTAGTGAAATAAGTCAGAGAAAGACAAATATCACTTATAAGTGGAATTTTAAAAAGAATTTTTAAAAATTTACAAGACAGAAATAGACTCATAGACTTAAACAAACTTATGGATACTAAAGGGGATAGTGTGGGTAAGGACAGGGAGAGATAAATTAGAAGTCTGGGATTAACATATACACAGTACTATATAGAAAATAGATAAACAACAAGGACCTACTGTATAGCGCAAGAAACTATGTTCACTATCTTGTAAAAACTTACAATGGAAAAGAATCTGGAAAAATATATGTGTGTGTATATATATATATATATATAAACTGAGTCACTTTGCTGTACACTTGAAACTAACACAACATTGTGAATTAACTATACTGAAGTTTTTAAAAATGGTTTAAAAAGTGCTTGCTGAGCAGCAGTTTCCCACAGTTAGTCGGCGAGTGAGGTCCTCTAGCTGTCCCCTCCCGGGCAGGTGCCTCGGGGCGGACTGGAAGGGATGTGAGCAAGGAGGGCCTGCAGGAGTCCCCGAGGAATCAGGTGGCTGCACGGCCTCTGAGCCTCACCTTTGTGTCTGTCGCCTCTCACTGCCCTCTGGTTCAGGGGTGGGGGGCCTGGCAGACACACTATGCCTGTTTTGTTATTATGTGAGTCTCCCCGAGGGTNTATTCAGGATTCATTTCCTTTAAGATTGACTGGTTTGATCTCCTTGCAGTCCAAGGGACTCTCAAGAGTCTTCTCCAGCATAACAGTTCAAAAGTATCAATTCTTCAGCATTCAGTCTTCTTTATAGTCCAACTCTCATATCCATACATGACTACTGGAAAAACTACAGCTTTGGCTGTACAGACTTTGTTAGCAAAATGATGTCTCTGGTTTTTAATATGTTGTCTAGTTTGGTCATAGCTTTTCTTCAAAGGAGCAAGTATCTTTTAATTTCATAGCTGCAATCACCAGTCACAGTGATTTGGGGCCCAAGAAAATAAAATTTGTTATTCTTTCCTTTTTTTTTTTCCCCTTCTATTTCCCATGAAGTGATGGGAGTGGGTGTCTTGATCTTAGGTTTTTTTTTAAATTTTGAGTTGTAAGCCAACTTTTTCACCCTCCTCTTTCAACCTCAAAAAGAGGCTCTTTAGTTCCTCTTCACTTTCTGCCATTAGAATGGTAATATCTGCATATCTGATGTTGTTTACATTTCTCCTAGCAATCTTGATTCCAGTTTGTGATTCATCCAGCCAAGAATTTTACATGATATACTCTGTATAGAAGTTAAATAAGCAGGGTGACAATATACAGCATTAATATACTACTTTCCCAATTTGGAACCAGTCTGTTGTTCCATGTCTGGGTCTAACTGTTGCTTCTTGACCCTAATATAAGAACTAAAACTATAAAACTCTAAGAAGAAAACATAGGAGTAAATCTTTGACCTTGGGCTAGGCAAAGTTCTTAGATAAGACACCAAAACCACAAGCAATAAAGGAAAAATTAGATAAATTGGATTTCATCATAATTAAAATCTTTTGTGTTTAAAAGGACACCATCCAGAGAGTGAAAGGACAGTCCACAGAATGAAAGAAAGTATTTTCCAATATACTGTAACACAAGAACTTACGACTCAACAATAAAAATAGCCCAGTTTTAAAATAGGCAAAAGATTTGCATAGACATCACTCCAAAGATATACAAAGAGCCAACATACATGAAAATATGCTCGACATCATTAATTATTAGAATTTGTATCCTACTATTGTGTGAAAATTGTATAAAACTTAATTATGTTAAATTGGTTTACAGAGCTTTTCAGGTCTATTATAACCTTTTACTTCTCTGTATATTCATTCTATTAATTTTCAAGAGTTTGATATTGACATTCTAACTAAAATCTTAATTTATCTACTTTTTAAAAACTGTAATATATAGTGAACTGTATGTAAACTTGCTCTGTATTTTTCAAGTCTCCTGTGTGTTATCATACTCTTTTAATTTAAAAAAATAAAAATTAAAAAAATGCAAATCAAAACCTTATTATCAAGAAGTCAGATAATAACAAGTGTTGATGAGGATGTGGAGGAATTAAAACTTACCTACATAGCTGGTGGAATGTACAACGACACAACCACTCTGGAAACAGTTTAGCAATTCCTGAAATGATTAACCATGGAGTTACTAAATGGCTCAGAAATTTGGCTCCTAAGTATAAACACAAGAGAACTGAAAATATATGTCAGCATAAAAACTTGTGCATGAATATTCATAGAAACATTATACATAACAGCTAAAAAGTAGAAAAACCCAATGTCAATCAACCAATGAATAGATTTTTTAAAGTGATATATTCATACTGAAAGTGAAAGTATTAGTCAGTTGCCCAGTCGTGTCCAAATGTTTGCAATCCTGTGGACTATATTCCACCAGGCTGCTCTGTTCATGGAATTCTCCAGGCAAGAATACTGGAATGGGTTGCCATTTCCTTCTCCAGGGGATTTTCCTGACCAAGGGATCAACCCCAGGGCCTCCTGTACTGCAGGCAGACTTTTCACCATCTGAGCCACCATAAAAGGAATAAAGTACTGATATATTCTACAACATAAATGAATCCTAAAAACACAATACTAAGAGGCTAGTCACAGTAGACACACACGGGTATGATCTATATACATGAAATGCTTAAGATGTAAAATAGATGAATCTGTAGATTAGTGCTTATCAGGGTCTGAGGAGGGGAAAGTGTCTGCTCATGAGTACAGGGCTTCTTTGTGGAAGAAGGTAGATAGGTACTAAAGCAACAGTGATGGTACATTGGCAGAATTTTGTGAGTGTACCAGAAACTGCTAATGGTATACTTAGAATGGGAGGAAATTCATGGTATAGTAAATACATCTCAATAAAGCTATTACTAAACAAAAAAGATAACTAAAAACTCCATTATGCAGAAAAGGAAAAACAGATGAAAAAATCACCAAACTGAAGAAATGCACTATCTCCATTGTTTTTGTCTCAACTATACACAAATATACTTTTACTGAAAATACTATTGCTCAGCATGATGAAGATCGGGTTTAAAACATTCAGGAGAAGTAGGTGAAAACAATTAGATAATTTGTGATTTTTTTTTCTTGTAACTGATAAGAGCATAAATATAATTAATATCATACATTTAAGTGAACCTATTCATGAAATCCAAAGGTATTGTTTGCTTTGGTCTTTAGGTGGGACCGAGGGCAGTTAGCATGAGCAAAGAGTTTTTGGACATATGACCATATTAGCACAACATTGAGAAATAAATTATTCTGCGTTGAGAACATTCTTGAAAAATTTGATGTGCAAATGTCATAATTAGTCAGCATAACTACAAACAGTGCTGTTGCAATGTTGCTGTTAAGCTGGCATTTCGTATGAAGCAATTTGATGGAGGCCTCATTCAGTATGGAAACAGAATTTAAGTTTGTTGTGTCATTCACCAGGAATCTCTTTGTTGCTAAAACATTAAAAAGAGAATTACTGATGACTACAGTAATTAACTCTGTATACTAGATTCCTACCCTGGCTTAACCCAGACATTTCAATACACAGTGAATTGGTAGCACGATATAACGGGCTGCAGCACTACACAAAAGTTATGTCAACTAGTGTCTTAATATGAATGGAATTTTTTTAGCTGTAAGGGGGGATAAATTGCACTGCTCACGTCATCTGAAGGAAGGTGTCTACCTCTGCTCACTAATTAAAATTGGATTAAGTCTTGGCATTTTTCTTTGTCAAGATAATATCTCCAAAACGACTTTGAAGGGCATTCACAAGTACCGTAGTTCCTCAAATGCGTGATTTTATTTATTCATTCTAGACAAAGTGTGTCTTTGGGAAATTTATTCGACAAGAAATAACTTTGAAAACAAAAGAAATAACGGCTCGCTTTTCTACACAAAAATCAGCTTTCTAGTAATAAAAGTGATGATCTGAAATTCATTCATTTGTTCACGTGTATTTATATTACATTAGATGTTTCTCTTCATAGTTCAATAAAAATTAAATTTGATAACTTAAGGCAGATTATTTTTTCTACTGGGTTTGTTTCACTCAATTGTGTTACTTCCCTCACTCCTGTAGGCATTTTTATCCTTGTTTTCTGTGCTGTTTAGACATATACAAACATTTATACACTTGTACAGTTTTTTTTTTCACAAATAATAGGCTATACTGTAAGTATTAACTATTCAATTTGCTTTTTCACAGAATAATACATTATGAACATCCCTCAAGGTGAACAGACATCAGTTCAAATCATTCTAATAGTTATACAATATTTTATTGTATGAATATACTAAATACATTTTATTGAGCTGTATGGCTTTTGATAGACATTCCATTTGTTCTCAGTACTTTGCTTCCAAAAATCAATATTATGCATAAGTTTCTATATATTGGTATGTTAATTTCTTTAGGATGGAATCTCACATGAGAATGGCTAGGTTAAAATTTTGGATGGGTCTGCTTAGAGGAATATTTAGCTACCAGTAACAGAAATCCTACTAATAAAGGCTTAAACAAATAAGGATTTGTTTTTCCTTCCATAACAAGGGTCTGGAGGTAAGTAATAGTAGGTATTGCTTGAGAAACCCAAGCTCTTATATGTTTTTCTGTTGATATCCTTAGTGTGAACAAAAAGAACAGAGTGTTGTTCATTACCCAGTTATACAAAGGGTTAAGTTGCAACCCACTGTAGTCACCCACTTAGAGTGAGCCTTCAGGAAAATTCCAGATGGAGGAAACAGGATAAAGCATTCCATGAAAAAAGCTGTGGATGCTGGATAGGCAACTAACAGCGTCTGCCATCAGTTCAGTTCCATCGCTCAGTCGTGTCCAACTCTTTGCGACCCTATGGACTGCAGCACGCCGTCACCAACTCCCAGAGCTTGCTCAAGCTCATGTCCATCAAGTCGGTGATGCCATCCAACCATCTCATCCTCTGTCATTCCCTTCTCCTCCTGTGTTCAGTCTTTCCCAGCATCAGGGCCTTTTCCAATGAGTCAGTTCTTTGCATCAGGTGGCCAAAGGAACTTGGCGCACTACAGTCCACAGGGTCACGCAGAGTCGGACACAACTGAAGTAACTTAGCGGTACAGCACACGTGCTAGGACTGGTTCTAAATAAATTATAAGAATTCACTTATCTGTCTTTAGATTGAGTGCCTATTCTTTTTTTCAATCTCTATATATTGTTAAAAAAAAAAAAGCCTTTCCCATTTTTACTGATCTAATTGATCTAAGTTGGCCTTGGCCTGCAGTGGCTTGAAGCAGGCTTTCTGTTCCTGGCCAGGGATTGAAGTCAGGCTGCAGCCGAGAGAGTGCTGAGTTCTGGACACTAGACCAGTGGCCAGTGACAAGGCCTTGGCCTATACAGTTTTGCAGAAAATGAATATCCACAAAGAAATGGAAAGTAGTGAAACAAGTGTTTATTAGGAGGGAAAAGAGTACATGTGGATAGACACAGGCAGGCTCAGAGAGAGAGCCACCCCCTTGTGGTAATTTGAATAGCATTTATGGAGCTTTTGAGTTTGGCCGATCATCTTGCTTTGCCTGGTCCTGAGTCTGTAGTTGGTATATCTCAGGAACCTCCCACGTGTGGGCTCTCCCATCTCTTAGCCAAGCTGGATTCCAGTCAAGAGGCCTATGGCCAACTTGACATCACTCCACTATGGACCTCCAAGGAGCTTTATCATAGGGAAGGTTTCCTTGAATTTGAGAAAGAGAAATATGTGATCTCTTCTTTTTTACCTGGAGAGGGTCCAGCCTCCTCTCTTGCTCCTGCTATTTTGGAGTTTCTGTCTACTGGGAACAAATTCCAGCTGCTCACCCTGGGGCCCATCTATTTCCTGCCTCATAATATGTGAAAAAGTGTATCAGTGATGTTTTAACTTACATTTCCTGACAATTAATGGCATTGAACATCTTGTTATATGATAATTGACCATTTAGATTTTCTCTTCTTTGAATTATTATTCAAATTCTTTATTCATTTTTAATCAGTTGTTTTTCTTTTCCTTATGATTTGAATCTTTTTGTGTGATGGTAACTATTTTCCTGTCATTTGGGTTATAAATGTTTTCCCAACGTGTTTATCTCTTGACTTCACAGTGTATTGTGCTGTGGTAGGGCTTCCCAGGTGGTTCAGTGAGTAAAGAATCCACCTGCAGTACAGGAGATGCAGGTTTGATCACAGGATCGAGAGGATCCCCTGGAGAAGGGCATGTCAACCCACTCCAGTATTTTTGCCTAGAGAGTCCTATGGACAGAGGGACCTAGTGGGCTACAGGTTGCAGAGTCAGGCACAAAGCAAATGAGCACACATGCATAGTGCATTAAAAATATTATGTATGTAGTCAGTTTTGTCTGTTTTTCCCTTAACTGCTTCTGCATTTCTTGTCTTGCTTAGGAAAGTCTTCCTTTTCTCCTTCAATGAATTAGAATCATTCCAGAGCTTAGAGAACTTTTCTTTTCAAATTCAAAGCAAAAATAACCAGGTGTTCAAACAACTTAGGGAAAGAGAAACAGAAAACTATAGCTCAGTCTCATTTATAGATGAACATTGAAACATTCTAAATAAAATGTTAGATTTTTAAACTTGAAGTCCATTTAAAGAAAACAATATCACAACCAATAGGGTTGTAGGGCAACAAAATTTGCCACCCCCAAATGTCTCTTTGTCATGCAGATTATTTCAAGCTGAAGACAATCAAGGCCAAAAAAACTCAAGAAGAAGCTTTGATCTTCCCTCTAACTGCCTGAAATAGATAGAGGAGCTTTCTAGGAAGGAAGCCATCACCACAGAAAACTATAGTTTGAACCAAGTGTGTAAGCAGGGAGGAACCTAGCAAAGTTAATTAAAATTCTGTGTGTCCCATTGTCTCTGCATGGTCCATTAACCATTTATTTACCAAACACTTGCTTTTTAATCTCCATGTGAATGGCCTTTGCTTTTGAAGCCCCAAACCAGTACCCCCTTTGTCTTTAGCTGAAAATGGTATGATGATATGTCTTTAGCTGAAGACGGTGAGAGCTTCAGCCATTTCAGTGAGTTGCCCTGTTTTCCAGATCTCTCCCATGTATAANTTTTTCCCCTTCTATTTCCCATGAAGTGATGGGAGTGGGTGTCTTGATCTTAGGTTTTTTTTTAAATTTTGAGTTGTAAGCCAACTTTTTCACCCTCCTCTTTCAACCTCAAAAAGAGGCTCTTTAGTTCCTCTTCACTTTCTGCCATTAGAATGGTAATATCTGCATATCTGATGTTGTTTATATTTCTCCTAGCAATCTTGATTCCAGTTTGTGATTCATCCAGCCAAGAATTTTACATGATGTACTCTGTATAGAAGTTAAATAAGCAGGGTGACAATATACAGCATTAATATACTACTTTCCCAATTTGGAACCAGTCTGTTGTTCTATGTCTGGGTCTAACTGTTGCTTCTTGACCCTAATATAAGAACTAAAACTATAAAACTCTAAGAAGAAAACATAGGAGTAAATCTTTGACCTTGGGCTAGGCAAAGTTCTTAGATAAGACACCAAAACCACAAGCAATAAAGGAAAAATTAGATAAATTGGATTTCATCATAATTAAAATCTTTTGTGTTTAAAAGGACACCATCCAGAGAGTGAAAGGACAGTCCACAGAATGAAAGAAAGTATTTTCCAATATACTGTAACACAAGAACTTACAACTCAACAATAAAAATAGCCCAATTTTAAAATAGGCAAAAGATTTGCATAGACATCACTCCAAAGATATACAAAGAGCCAACATACATGAAAATATGCTCGACATCATTAATTATTAGAATTTGTATCCTACTATTGTGTGAAAATTGTATAAAACTTAATTATGTTAAATTGGTTTACAGAGCTTTTCAGGTCTATTATAACCTTTTACTTCTCTGTATATTCATTCTATTAATTTTCAAGAGTTTGATATTGACATTCTAACTAAAATCTTAATTTATCTACTTTTTAAAAACTGTAATATATAGTGAACTGTATGTAAACTTGCTCTGTATTTTTCAAGTCTCCTGTGTGTTATCATACTCTTTTAATTTAAAAAAATAAAAATTAAAAAAATGCAAATCAAAACCTTATTATCAAGAAGTCAGATAATAACAAGTGTTGATGAGGATGTGGAGGAATTAAAACTTACCTACATAGCTGGTGGAATGTACAACGACACAACCACTCTGGAAACAGTTTAGCAATTCCTGAAATGATTAACCATGGAGTTACTAAATGGCTCAGAAATTTGGCTCCTAAGTATAAACACAAGAGAACTGAAAATATATGTCAGCATAAAAACTTGTGCATGAATATTCATAGAAACATTATACATAACAGCTAAAAAGTAGAAAAACCCAATGTCAATCAACCAATGAATAGATTTTTTAAAGTGATATATTCATACTGAAAGTGAAAGTATTAGTCAGTTGCCCAGTCGTGTCCAAATGTTTGCAATCCTGTGGACTATATTCCACCAGGCTGCTCTGTTCATGGAATTCTCCAGGCAAGAATACTGGAATGGGTTGCCATTTCCTTCTCCAGGGGATTTTCCTGACCAAGGGATCAACCCCAGGGCCTCCTGTACTGCAGGCAGACTTTTCACCATCTGAGCCACCATAAAAGGAATAAAGTACTGATATATTCTACAACATAAATGAATCCTAAAAACACAATACTAAGAGGCCAGTCACAGTAGACACACACTGGTATGATCTATATACATGAAATGCTTAAGATGTAAAATAGATGAATCTGTAGATTAGTGCTTATCAGGGTCTGAGGAGGGGAAAGTGTCTGCTCATGAGTACAGGGCTTCTTTGTGGAAGAAGGTAGATAGGTACTAAAGCAACAGTGATGGTACATTGGCAGAATTTTGTGAGTGTACCAGAAACTGCTAATGGTATACTTAGAATGGGAGGAAATTCATGGTATAGTAAATACATCTCAATAAAGCTATTACTAAACAAAAAAGATAACTAAAAACTCCATTATGCAGAAAAGGAAAAACAGATGAAAAAATCACCAAACTGAAGAAATGCACTATCTCCATTGTTTTTGTCTCAACTATACACAAATATACTTTTACTGAAAATACTATTGCTCAGCATGATGAAGATCGGGTTTAAAACATTCAGGAGAAGTAGGTGAAAACAATTAGATAATTTGTGATTTTTTTTTCTTGTAACTGATAAGAGCATAAATATAATTAATATCATACATTTAAGTGAACCTATTCATGAAATCCAAAGGTATTGTTTGCTTTGGTCTTTAGGTGGGACCGAGGGCAGTTAGCATGAGCAAAGAGTTTTTGGACATATGACCATATTAGCACAACATTGAGAAATAAATTATTCTGCGTTGAGAACATTCTTGAAAAATTTGATGTGCAAATGTCATAATTAGTCAGCATAACTACAAACAGTGCTGTTGCAATGTTGCTGTTAAGCTGGCATTTCGTATGAAGCAATTTGATGGAGGCCTCATTCAGTATGGAAACAGAATTTAAGTTTGTTGTGTCATTCACCAGGAATCTCTTTGTTGCTAAAACATTAAAAAGAGAATTACTGATGACTACAGTAATTAACTCTGTATACTAGATTCCTACCCTGGCTTAACCCAGACATTTCAATACACAGTGAATTGGTAGCACGATATAACGGGCTGCAGCACTACACAAAAGTTATGTCAACTAGTGTCTTAATATGAATGGAATTTTTTTAGCTGTAAGGGGGGATAAATTGCACTGCTCACGTCATCTGAAGGAAGGTGTCTACCTCTGCTCACTAATTAAAATTGGATTAAGTCTTGGCATTTTTCTTTGTCAAGATAATATCTCCAAAACGACTTTGAAGGGCATTCACAAGTACCGTAGTTCCTCAAATGCGTGATTTTATTTATTCATTCTAGACAAAGTGTGTCTTTGGGAAATTTATTCGACAAGAAATAACTTTGAAAACAAAAGAAATAACGGCTCGCTTTTCTACACAAAAATCAGCTTTCTAGTAATAAAAGTGATGATCTGAAATTCATTCATTTGTTCACGTGTATTTATATTACATTAGATGTTTCTCTTCATAGTTCAATAAAAATTAAATTTGATAACTTAAGGCAGATTATTTTTTCTACTGGGTTTGTTTCACTCAATTGTGTTACTTCCCTCACTCCTGTAGGCATTTTTATCCTTGTTTTCTGTGCTGTTTAGACATATACAAACATTTATACACTTGTACAGTTTTTTTTTTCACAAATAATAGGCTATACTGTAAGTATTAACTATTCAATTTGCTTTTTCACGGAATAATACATTATGAACATCCCTCAAGGTGAACAGACATCAGTTCAAATCATTCTAATAGTTATACAATATTTTATTGTATGAATATACTAAATACATTTTATTGAGCTATATGGCTTTTGATAGACATTCCATTTGTTCTCAGTACTTTGCTTCCAAAAATCAATATTATGCATAAGTTTCTATATATTGGTATGTTAATTTCTTTAGGATGGAATCTCACATGAGAATGGCTAGGTTAAAATTTTGGATGGGTCTGCTTAGAGGAATATTTAGCTACCAGTAACAGAAATCCTACTAATAAAGGCTTAAACAAATAAGGATTTGTTTTTCCTTCCATAACAAGGGTCTGGAGGTAAGTAATAGTAGGTATTGCTTGAGAAACCCAAGCTCTTATATGTTTTTCTGTTGATATCCTTAGTGTGAACAAAAAGAACAGAGTGTTGTTCATTACCCAGTTATACAAAGGGTTAAGTTGCAACCCACTGTAGTCACCCACTTAGAGTGAGCCTTCAGGAAAATTCCGGATGGAGGAAACAGGATAAAGCATTCCATGAAAAAAGCTGTGGATGCTGGATAGGCAACTAACAGCGTCTGCCATCCGTTCAGTTCCATCGATCAGTCGTGTCCAACTCTTTGCGACCCTATGGACTGCAGCACGCCGTCACCAACTCCCAGAGCTTGCTCAAGCTCATGTCCATCAAGTCGGTGATGCCATCCAACCATCTCATCCTCTGTCATTCCCTTCTCCTCCTGTGTTCAGTCTTTCCCAGCATCAGGGCCTTTTCCAATGAGTCAGTTCTTTGCATCAGGTGGCCAAGGGAACTTGGCGCACTACAGTCCACAGGGTCACGCAGAGTCGGACACAACTGAAGTAACTTAGCGGTACAGCACACGTGCTAGGACTGGTTCTAAATAAATTATAAGAATTCACTTATCTGTCTTTAGATTGAGTGCCTATTCTTTTTTTCAATCTCTATATATTGTTAAAAAAAAAAAAGCCTTTCCCATTTTTACTGATCTAATTGATCTAAGTTGGCCTTGGCCTGCAGTGGCTTGAAGCAGGCTTTCTGTTCCTGGCCAGGGATTGAAGTCAGGCTGCAGCCGAGAGAGTGCTGAGTTCTGGACACTAGACCAGTGGCCAGTGACAAGGCCTTGGCCTATACAGTTTTGCAGAAAATGAATATCCACAAAGAAATGGAAAGTAGTGAAACAAGTGTTTATTAGGAGGGAAAAGAGTACATGTGGATAGACACAGGCAGGCTCAGAGAGAGAGCCACCCCCTTGTGGTAATTTGAATAGCATTTATGGAGCTTTTGAGTTTGGCCGATCATCTTGCTTTGCCTGGTCCTGAGTCTGTAGTTGGTATATCTCAGGAACCTCCCACGTGTGGGCTCTCCCATCTCTTAGCCAAGCTGGATTCCAGTCAAGAGGCCTATGGCCAACTTGACATCACTCCACTATGGACCTCCAAGGAGCTTTATCATAGGGAAGGTTTCCTTGAATTTGAGAAAGAGAAATATGTGATCTCTTCTTTTTTACCTGGAGAGGGTCCAGCCTCCTCTCTTGCTCCTGCTATTTTGGAGTTTCTGTCTACTGGGAACAAATTCCAGCTGCTCACCCTGGGGCCCATCTATTTCCTGCCTCATAATATGTGAAAAAGTGTATCAGTCATGTTTTAACTTACATTTTCTGACAATTAATGGCATTGAACATCTTGTTATATGATAATTGACCATTTAGATTTTCTCTTCTTTGAATTATTATTCAAATTCTTTATTCATTTTTAATCAGTTGTTTTTCTTTTCCTTATGATTTGAATCTTTTTGTGTGATGGTAACTATTTTCCTGTCATTTGGGTTATAAATGTTTTCCCAACGTGTTTATCTCTTGACTTCACAGTGTATTGTGCTGTGGTAGGGCTTCCCAGGTGGTTCAGTGAGTAAAGAATCCACCTGCAGTACAGGAGATGCAGGTTTGATCACAGGATCGAGAGGATCCCCTGGAGAAGGGCATGTCAACCCACTCCAGTATTTTTGCCTAGAGAGTCCTATGGACAGAGGGACCTAGTGGGCTACAGGTTGCAGAGTCAGGCACAAAGCAAATGAGCACACATGCATAGTGCATTAAAAATATTATGTATGTAGTCAGTTTTGTCTGTTTTTCCCTTAACTGCTTCTGCATTTCTTGTCTTGCTTAGGAAAGTCTTCCTTTTCTCCTTCAATGAATTAGAATCATTCCAGAGCTTAGAGAACTTTTCTTTTCAAATTCAAAGCAAAAATAACCAGGTGTTCAAACAACTTAGGGAAAGAGAAACAGAAAACTATAGCTCAGTCTCATTTATAGATGAACATTGAAACATTCTAAATAAAATGTTAGATTTTTAAACTTGAAGTCCATTTAAAGAAAACAATATCACAACCAATAGGGTTGTAGGGCAACAAAATTTGCCACCCCCAAATGTCTCTTTGTCATGCAGATTATTTCAAGCTGAAGACAATCAAGGCCAAAAAAACTCAAGAAGAAGCTTTGATCTTCCCTCTAACTGCCTGAAATAGATAGAGGAGCTTTCTAGGAAGGAAGCCATCACCACAGAAAACTATAGTTTGAACCAAGTGTGTAAGCAGGGAGGAACCTAGCAAAGTTAATTAAAATTCTGTGTGTCCCATTGTCTCTGCATGGTCCATTAACCATTTATTTACCAAACACTTGCTTTTTAATCTCCATGTGAATGGCCTTTGCTTTTGAAGCCCCAAACCAGTACCCCCTTTGTCTTTAGCTGAAAATGGTATGATGATATGTCTTTAGCTGAAGACGGTGAGAGCTTCAGCCATTTCAGTGAGTTGCCCTGTTTTCCAGATCTCTCCCATGTATAAGCCACCTGTCAATGTAGAAAACGTAAGAAACAGGGGTGAGAACCCTGGGTTGAGAAGATCCCCTGGACAAGGAAATGGCAACCCACTCCAATATTCTTTGTCTGGAAAATTCCATGGACAGAGGAGCCTGGTGGGCTATAATCCATGGAGTCACAAAGAGTTGAACACGACTGAGCATACCCGTGTATACATGCTACTAAATTTTGTGTGATTTTCTCTTATTCTCCTGTCTCATGTCAATTTAATTCTTAGACCAGCCAGAAGAACCTAGAAGAGTAGAGGAAAATGTCTTCCTCCCCAGGGGAGCATATCCCAGTATTACAAGGATAGGGACAGCTAAAAACACACATGGGAGTTCCCTGGTGACTCAGCGGTAAAGAATCCACCTGCCAATGCAGGTGACACAGGTTTGATCCCTGGGGTGGGAAAATCTCCTGGAGAAGGAAGTGACAACCCACTCCACTATTCTTGCCTGGAAATCCCATGGGCAGAGGAGCCTGGAAGGCTACAGTCCATGAGATAGCAAAGGAGTCGGACATGATTTATGAGTCACCCAGCCCCCCATTATGCATAAGGTACAAAATGTAAATAAGCAAGGTGACAATATACAGCTTTGATATACTCCTTTCCCAGTTTTGAATCGGTCCTTTGTTTCATGTACAGTTCTAACTGTTGCTTCTTGTCCTTAATTAGAAATATAAATATTTTTAAAAGAAGAAATATTACAAGTGGTTGAACTATACCCTTAGCAAACCATAGCAAAGCAACTAAAAACTCTGTCGCAATTAATTTAAAGAATTCAGTTTATTGACCAAATATAAGGTTTACAAAAACTAGTAACATTTCAGCTCTCAGCTTGTGTCTTTTCCTTGGGAAGCTCTCCTTCAACCCTCCTGGCCTACTGGAGATGTTTTGTTTTGGTTGTTTGTTATATGCTCTCATGGGCCTCTGTTTCCTCATTATTAAAACTCAGAGAGGTTTCATGAAGCATAAATGAGTTAGTACATAAAAGCCCTTAGCCCTGGCACATAGCAAATGCTCAATAAATAACTACTGTATTCATTATTATTAGCAGTACAAACAATCTGCACTGCATATCAGTTTGTTTGGTTGGTTTCACCTTCATTGATCCCTGGGAATGTTACACGCACACAAAGCAAGATCTCAGTGTAGGTGTGTTGTGAAGGATCTTTGAAGCTGGTTCCCTCAACCAAGTCAGGTGTCTGTCAAGGGAACGTGGTAGATTCGAGGGGAGCCAAGTGTTCACTGGGGAACTGGGCCAGCCAGGTTTCATCATGCCAGCTGCCTGGGAAATGCACGCAGACCTGTGCCCAGCCACTCAGCCGTCATTGCACAAGGCACAGGAACATACCCTCGGGGAGACTCACATAATAACAAAACAGGCATAGTGTGTCTGCCAGGCCCCCCACCCCTGAACCAGAGGGCAGTGAGAGGCGACAGACACAAAGGTGAGGCTCAGAGGCCGTGCAGCCACCTGATTCCTCGGGGACTCCTGCAGGCCCTCCTTGCTCACATCCCTTCCAGTCCGCCCCGAGGCACCTGCCCGGGAGGGGACAGCTAGAGGACCTCACTCGCCGACTAACTGTGGGAAACTGCTGCTCAGCAAGCACTTGTTAAACCATTTTTTAAAACTGCAGTATAGTTAATTCGCAATGTTGTGTTAGTTTCAAGTGTACAGCAAAGTGACTCAGTTTTTTATATATATATATACANAAAGTGTCTGAGAATTCATAACATTTAGGATAAAATTTTAAAAAAAGAAAAAAACAGGTAAACTTACCAATACATTAATCATATAGCTCTAAAGTATATAATAACAAACTGAGAAATGCACCTTTCCAATGGCTATCTACTAGGTTTGGAGAGAAAATGACCCGAGTTAAATTATACATGGCATCCTGTGCAGTAGCAAATGGCTTTGCAGATGGTCAGGGACCTAGGAAAGAAAAGTTCAGAAGATCAAAGTGAAGTGGTTTGGGGTAAAGAGATGAAACTGGACAGAAATTTTTTCTTAAGGAAGTCGTATGGGTTTTCCTTTTTTGTCTACAAAGCCTCAACCAGCATGACTCTGCAAATTTAAAAAGTGTTTGCTCAGATTGTATGGGATCTCATATAACATCACATACCTCCCATCTAACCTGAACTGTAGTCCACCAGGTTCCTCTGTCCATGGAAATCTCAAGGCAAGAATATTGGAGTGAGGAACAATTCCCTTCTCTAGGGGATCTTCCTGACTCAAGGATCAAACTCGTATCTCCTGTGTTGCAGGTGGATTCTTTACCATCTGAGCAACCATGGGAGTCCCCTCGTGCAACTGAGGGACCTATAATAGGAGTATGAAGGAGGTATAAAATGAGCCAATGAGCAGAGGATACTCTGTCACTTCACCTTAAATCTGTTGTCCTAGTAGAACATTGGAATAGCCTATTGAAGATAAAGTTGAAGCACCAGCTCAGTTGGGATATCATTGACAAGAAGTAATAATATACACATTGANAGGAGGTATGAAATGAGCCAATGAGCATAGGATACTCTGTCACTTCACCTTAAATCTGTTGTCCTAGTAGAACATTGGAATAGCCTATTGAAGATAAAGTTGAAGCACCAGCTCAGTTGGGATATCATTGACAAGAAGTAATAATATACACATTGAGCCAAAGAACTTTCTATGGTAGTATTTCCAATTGGAAAAACACATAGGTTTGCAAACCAAGGGGAAGAAGTAAAAGTGACCCTATAGAGTTTCACGTCCTGATTGCTGAAGGAGAAATACCTTCACCAAAGGATGCAGCAAAATTCTCACTTGTTATACTCTATAGCTCTTGCCTGTAAATCAAGTAATTTTTAAATTGTATATGGAATATTGAGGAATGCATGTTACAAAGACTTTGGAGTATGGTACTGGTCATTTAGTAGCATTCACTCTTGACATAGCAAGCAGTCAAATTACTGGCTGATCACTTAGACTCTTTGGAGGTTTGATATCACCTTTGTTAGAGTCTATTTGTGTA
Source organism: Raphicerus campestris (assembly GCA_006410735.1). NCBI lineage: Eukaryota > Metazoa > Chordata > Mammalia > Artiodactyla > Bovidae > Raphicerus > Raphicerus campestris. Next base: position 87,539 of record SJYW01021966.1, on the reverse strand, counting down.
ATGCTGGGGTGTTTATGTTCTTGTTCAGTTGCTAAGGAATTGTCCTTCACTATCTCCGGGAGTCGGCTCAAACATATGTCCATTGAGTGCTGTCTATATAATTTATTTGGCTCAAAAGTCAACCTCTATTTCACCTTCACTTTCAATGACTGAAATCTCTGCTCTGTCTTTTCAGCTTTCCATTTATCCTTTTCTTCTGGATGCACTGGTATCTCCTTGAACACATATGCAACTCAGTGTTCAACCAACAATTTGAAAGGAATTTAAACAAATATTTGGTGGGTCCCCCTGCTGGAAATCTTTTGCAGGATTTCTTTCCTTAATTTCTAGCTGATTTTATAGCCCTAAACTCTACCTCTTTAAGACTGCCTTACTCATGTTGTTCCAACTCAGGGGTGCTCTCAGGAAAAAGCAACCCAGAGGTAAATCTTACTTTGTGTGCTTTCATTCTTTCAAAGGCAAAATGTCCTTCAGTTTCTGTCTATTTTTTGGTATTCAACCATATCATAATATCATTTTTATTAAATATTTGTCCAGAATTTACAGAATTATATATAATTTTAATTACATAAATCATATTATTAGCTAGAACTATTTATCGATTATTGAACAGACCCCAGTGTTCATCACAGCGCTGTTTATAATAGCCAGGACATGGAAGCAACCTAAATGTCCATCAGCAGATGAATGGATAAGAAAGCTGTGGTACATATACACAATGGAGTATTACTCAGCCATTAAAAAGAATATATTTGAATCAGTTCCAATGAGGAGATGAAACTGGAGCCTATTATACAGAGTCAATTAAGCCAGAAAGAAACACACCAATACAGTATGCTGCTGCTACTGCTAAGTCGCTTCAGTC
>SJYW01021966.1:61820-86606 GCA_006410735.1 Raphicerus campestris | reverse complement strand
ATGGACTGGTTGGATCTCCTTGCAGTCCAAGGGACTCTCAAGAGTCTTCTCCAACACCACAGTTCAAAAGCATCATTCCTCGGCACTCAGCTTTCTTCACAGTCCAACTCTCACATCCATACATGACCACTGGAAAAACCGTAGCCTTGACTATGGTTTTTACATTTTCCTAATTTTCTGACATTCCTGGGTGTTGAACTGAAAGGCAATGAAGCTCTTTCACATCAACTTACACATATTCATCTGATACCTCCAAATACAAATATTACTGCATATTGAATGGGCACCTAAGGATCATGTCAACCTCTTTATCTGGCTATTTATAAAACTACACATCCACACAAGATCCTAGCTTCCTGATTTCACCTGCAATCATATCCCAAATCCATTCTCCTGCCCCAGGCTCCAGCAATAGCTACCCAGGCTCCATTTCCCAACATTCCATGTAACAACACATCTTTAAAAAACTTAGAGATGGTTTTTACATTTAATTTCTATCTCTTTTTTAAAAAGCTTATTATTTTATATTGGAGTGTAGTTGATTAACAGTGTTATGTTAGTTTCAGGTGTACAACAAAGTGATTCATATATATGTTCAGTTATACATATACATGTATCTATTCTTCTTCAAAAGGCCCTGGTGGCTCAGATGGTAAAGAGTCTGCCTGCAATGCAGGAGACCTGGGTTCGATCCCTGGATCAGGAAGAGCCCCTGGAGAAGGAAATGGCAACCCACTCCAGTATTCTTGCCTGGAAAATCCCATGGACAGAGGAGCCTGGCAGGCTCATGGGGTAGCAAAGAGTCAGACACAACTGAGGAACTAAGATGACAATTCTTCAAAGTCTTTTCCCAGTTAGGTTGTTACAGAATATTGAGCAGAGTTCTCTTTGATATATAGCAGGTTCTTGCTGGTTACCCATTTTAAGTATAGCAGTGTGTACATGTCAATCCCAAACTCTCAAAATATCCCTCCCCACTACCCTTCCCTACTTGTAAGCATACGTTTGATTCTCTAAGTCTGTGAGTCTGTTTCTATTTTGTAAATAAGTTCATTTGTATCATTTTTAAAAAACCATTTTGCATATTAACAATGTCATACAATATTTGTCTTTGTCTGACTTGATTCAGTATGACAATCTCTAGGTTCATGCATGTTGCTGTCAATGGCATTATTTCATCCTTTTGAATAGCTGAGTAATATTCCATTATATATACATAATCATGATATGTTGTGTCCGTCATTCAGGCTATGAATTCTTCAAAATCTCTACATTTTCCATTTCAGAAAATGCCAAATGGGGTTTGAAAACATAGCTGACGTATTATCCATGTCCATTCAAAAGACCAAAAGGGCAGTATGCAGACAGAAGCAGCTGACCCAGTACACGTAATCTGTTGAATTTCATACTGATGCAAGCTGGCCAGTGTAGAAAGTCCCTCTGAGTTCATTAAGAGTGCTCTCTGCTCTCAGAGAACATTTCTCTGCCTTCTTTAGAAAGGGTAGCCTGCTGAGGAGACAGCAGTTATATTTTGTGTGCTTCATTAGAGCAAGGAAATATAGTTCACTGTGCTGCAACAAATTCTAGCTGCTAATGGGCTGAGATATTGTGAATGTTGAGTCAGAATTGCTGGGACATCAGAGAGCTGTAGGGGAAAAAAAACTTAAAGAACCAAAGAAATTGCATTTGTAAGCTTCATTTATATAGCACATAGCAAGTGAATCAATAACTTGAAAATGTACAGTGAAGGCCAAAAAGGAGCTGATTGCAATCTTCAAAGAGTTGGCAAAAAGAAAAAGTAGCAGTGCAAATTAAACTCATTCAAAAGAGTAGACGGTTGGTTCAAACCTAAGAAAATTCAACTAGGTTAGCAAAAAATCATAATTCCTAGAAGAGATGACAGCGGAAAGTAATAGAATATGAAATGTGAATACTATGAAAACCCCACCCAGATGTTGGTTTTGAGAATTTTTTTCTCATAGACTAATTCATGAGAATGTAAAATGGCATCCTTAGGAAGGCTCATGAATATAAAATTAGAAGGTCATCATCAGGGTAAACAGAGTTTTACTAATTAGAGTAGGATCTGAAGAAGTGAAAAATGACCATCTGATCTTCCAGTTTATGCTATTATTCAAAAGTACAGCCAGTGTAAAAAAAATCATTCATATTTTATCACTCACTTCTTGTTTATTTTTCAACTTGGACTTTCAAATCCACTTCTTAAAAAATATTTATTTTAATTGGAAGATAATTACTTTACAATATTGTGGGTTTTGCCATACATCAGCATGAATAGGCCACAGGCATACATGTGTTCCCTCCCTCCAACCCCCTCCCTCCAGGCTGTCACAGAGCACCAGCTTTGGGTTCCCTGTGTCATACATACATCAAAGTCCCACTGGCTATCTATTTTACATATGGTAATGTATATGTTTCAATGCTATTCTCTCAAATCATCCCACCCGCTCCTCCTATGTGTCCAAAATGTTCTTTATGTCTATGTCTCCTTTGCTGCCTTGCATGTAGGATCATCACTACCATCTTTCTAGATTCCATATATAGGTGATGTCTGTCTTTCTCTTTCTGATTAAATTTCACTCTGTATAATAGGCTCTAGGTTCATCCACCTCACTAGAACTGATTCCGATGTGTTCCTTTTATAGCTGAGTAATATTCTATTGTGCATATGTATGACAACTTCTTTATGCATTCATCTCCTGATGGATATATATAGGTTGCTGCCATGTCCTGGCTATTGTAAACAGTGCTGCAATGAACACTGGGCTGCATGTGTCTTTTTCCAATTCTGGTTTCCTCAGGGTATATGCCCAGTGGTGGGTCTGCTTGGTCATATGACAGTTTATTCCTGGTTTTTGAAGGAAAAAACCTTATTGTTCTCCATAGTGGTTGAATCAGTTTGTTTTCCTACAAACAGTGTAAGTGGGTTCCCTTTTCTCCACACCCTGTCCAGCAATTATTGTTTGCAGACTTTTTGATGATGGCTATTCTGACTGGTGTGAGGTGATACCTCATTGTGGTTTTGATTTGCATTTCTCTAATAATAAGCAGTGTTGAGCACATTGTCATGTGTTTATTAGTCATCTGTATGTCTTCTTCAGAAAAATGTTTAGGTATTTTGCCCACTTTTTGATTGGGTTGTTTGTTTTTCTATTGAGCTGCACTTTTAATTTGCATTTAGATATTCATACTTTTTTACCTGTGGAAATACTGTTACATGGGTCATCAATGAAAACCATATTTTCAGCACCTCTTTCCCATTCTACACTTTTTCACTCTTCCTTCATACACACACATGCGCACATACACACCTCTCAATCAACTGTCAGATATCTTTAGGGTGAATCTAACGGGAATTTCCAAGATGAAAATTCCATCTGATCAGATGACCACAGATCTTAACTTAAAGAATTTGCCTTACAGCATCTCTTCCAGAGTCCTGGTCTTGAGTTCAAATTAGTTTTCATTCAACATATGAGGATGGGGTTAGCTGACTCGAGGACTAATAGGAAATGATTATGTCTCAGACTACACACCTTTGTTCTGCCAGCTCTCTCATCAGTCCACACCACCAGTGAATGGGACACGGGCCAGGGCATGTATATATCTCTAACACAACACTGAAAAAGTAACTCAGGCCAAATCAGACTGATAAAAGTACCATGTACAAGACTCATGTTCATATCACCCATGCATATCATCTCTGTTTAAAAAAATGGAAAAAAAATTGCCCAGGAGGAGTCCAACATTCATTCATATGTTTCAAAAAATCTGGTTGTGTCTCATGATAACTTATACAAAGCATCTTGTGTGACTGGCTCCTCTGGCTTGCACTCACACAAAGAGAAGGAATTCGGAACATTCAAAGGAACCTCTCATCCAACTCTGGAGCATGATCACCTCTACAGAAAGCAAGCCACTGACCACGGGCTCAGAAAGAAAGATGTACTCAGCGCCCTGAAGGACTCTGTAGCATATCTTCGGCCTATAATTACCATCTTCCCTGATCTATCCCAGCAGCTAATTTAAACCACATCTGAACAGTTTCACTTCACTTACCCTCCTGCGAAAGGTGAAGTACCAACAGTGAAGAAAAAAAGGAGTGTTGTACTTAAAACACGATCCAATAACAAAATTGCATATATATATGCCCATAGCTATGTTCTTATCTATACGTCTATAATTTTATTTATATTTAATCTATATGTCTACAGAGTTACACACAATGATTTTATGCATGTAAAACATTTTTTATCTTTATAGCTACATTTTTGTTCATATTTATATCAATACTTCATGAAGTTAATATATACACATATAATGATTTTAATTTTGTATTAATATAAACTCACATATATTAGTATGAAACTGCATCAATTTCTTGGCCATTGTGTGTGTGTGTTGTGTGTAGAAAGCCACAAAGCAAAATAATGGCATTCTCATGGTAGTTTTATCAAGATGCAATTATAGATGTATTTCTTTATTAAAGCACTGAGGTATAAGAAAAATAGATCTGTACATATAAAACTAATTTAGTAGATACCTGCTGTGAAATGAGAATGCAATCTTTCATTGATTTAAAACTGAAGAAAGGTGGATAGCCACATATAAATCAATGAAGTTAGAAAATAACTCTCAACATACATAAAAATAAACTCAAAATGGCTTAAAGACTTAAACATAAGGTATGACACCATAAAACTCCTAAAAGAGATCATAATCAAAATACTCTATGACAAAAATCATACCAGTTTTCTTAGGTCGGTCTCCCAAGGTAACAGAAATGAAAACAAAAATAAACAAATGTGACCTAATCAAACCTATCAGCTTTTGTATAGCAAAGGAAACCATAAACAAAACAAACAAAACCTATAGAATGGGAGAAAATATTTGCAAACAATGTGAATGACAAGGGCTTAACATCCAAAATACACAAACATCTCATAAAACTCAAGAACAAAAAATAAGTAACCCTATCAAAAAATGGGCAGAAGACATAAAAAAGTATTTCTCCACAGAAGAGATATAAATGGCCAAAGATGCCCTACATCACTAATTATTAGGGAAATGCAAATCAAAACTACAATGAGGTACTACCTCACACTGGTCAGAATGGCCATCATTAAAAAATCTACAACTAGCAAATGCTGGAGAGGGTGTGGACAAAGGGAACTCTCCTACACTGCTGGTGGGGATGTAAGTTGATGCAGTCACTATGGAAAATGTGTAGAAGTTCCTCAAAAACTAAAACTAGAGTTGGCATATGATCCAGCAATCCTACCCCTGGGCATATATCAAGGAAAAAAAAGTATAACTCAAAAGGATATATGTACCCCAATGTTCACAGCAGCACTTTTCACAATCGCCAAGTTACTGAAAGAACCTAAACGTCCATCAGCAAATGAATGGATAAATAAATGTGGTACAATACACATACACAATGGAATACTGCTGCTGCTCTGCTAAGCTGCTTCAGTCGTGTCTGACTCTGTGCAAACACACAGATGGCAGCCCACCAGGCTCCCCCGTCCCTGGGATTCTCCAGGCAAGAACACTGGAGTGGGTTGCCATGTCCTTCTCCAATGCATGTAAGTGAAAAGTGAAAGTGAAGTTGGTCTACTCAACCATAAAAAGAATGACATAATGCCATTTGAAGCAAGATGGCAACTGGCAATTATCTAGTGATGCAACTAGTGACTATCATACTAAGTGAAGTAAGTCAGAAAGAGAAAGGCAAATACCCATATGATGTCACTTATGCTGCTGCTGCTAAGTCACTTCAATCGTGTCTGACTCTGTGCGACCCCATAGACGGCAGCCCACCAGGCTCCCCTGTCCTTGGGATTCTCCAGGCAAGAACACTGGAGTGGGTTGCCATTTCCTTCTCCAATGCAGGAAAGTGAAAAGTGAAAGTGAAGTCACTTAGTCGTGTCTGACTCTTTGCGACCCCATGGACTGTAGTCTACCAGGCTTCTCCGCCCACGGGATTCTCCAGGCAACAGTACTGGAGTGGGGTGCCATCAATCTAATACAGGACACAAATGAGCCTATCTTTGAAACACAAACAGAATCAAGGACACAGAGAACAGACTGGTGGTTGCCAAGGGGAAGTACTGGAGAGGGACGGAGTGGGAGGTTGGTGTTCGCAGATGTAATCTTTTATGTATAGAATGGATACAAAATAAGGCCTTACTGTATAGTACTGCCAAAACAATGATCAGACTCCCACACAATTGCACTCATCTCACACGCTAGTAAAGTAATGCTCAAAATTCTCCAAGCCAGGCTTCAGCAATACGTGAACTGTGAACTTCCAGATGTCCAAGCTGGATTTAGAAAAGGCAGAGGAACCAGAGATTAAATTTGCCAACATCCACTGGATCATCGAAAAAGCAAGCAAGTTCCAGGAAAACATCTACTTCTGCTTTATTGACTATGCCAGAGCCTTTAACTGTGTTCATCACAACAAACTATGGAAAATTCTGAAAGAGATGGGAATGCCAGACCACCTAACCTGCCTCTTGAAAAATCTGTATGCAGATCAGGAAGCAACAGTTAGAACTGGACATGGAACAACAGACTGGTTCCAAATAGGAAAAGGGGTACGTCAAGGCTGAATATTGTCACCCTGCTTATTTAACTTATATGCAGAATGCATCATGAGAAATGCTGGGCTAGATGAAGCATGGGCTGGAATCAAGATTGCTGGGAGAAATATCAATAATCTCAGATATACAGATGACAGCACCCTTATGGCAGAAAGTGAAGAAGAACTAAGGAGCCTCTTGATGAAAGTGAAAGGGGAGAGTGAAAAAGTTGGCCTAAAGCTCAACATTCAGAAAACGAAGATCATGGCATCTGGTCCCATCACTTCATGGCAAATAGATGGGAAACAGTGGCTATTTTTCAGGGCTCCAAAATCATTGCAGATGGTGACTGCAGCCATGAAACTAAAAGAAGTTTACTCCTTGAAAGGAAAGTTATGAACAACCTAGACAGCATATTAAAAAGAAGAGACATTACTTTGTCAACAAAGTTCCATCTAGTCAAGGCTATGGTTTTACCAGTAGTCATGTATGAATGTGAGAGTTGGACTGTGAAGAAAGCTGAGTGCTGAAGAATTGATGCTTTTGAACTGTGGTGTTGGAGAAGACTCTTGAGAGTCCCTTGGACTGCAAGGAGATCCAACCAGTCCATTTTAAAGGAGATCAGTCCTGGGTGTTCAATGGAAGGACTAATGCTGAAGCTGAAACTCCAATACTTTGGCCACCTGTTGCAAAGAGCTAACTCATTTGAAAAGACTCTGATGTTGGGAAAGATTGAGGGCAGGAGGAGAAGGGGACTACAGAGGATGAGATAATTGGATGGCATCACCGACTCAATGGACATGAGTTTGGGTTAGCTCCAGGAGTTGGTGATGGACAGGGAGGCCTGGTGTGCTGTAGTCCACGGGGTCGCAGAGTCAGACATGACTGAGCGACTTAACTGAACTGAACTGAACTGTATAGCACTGAGAACCATATTCAGTACTTTATGATAAACATCAACAGGAAAGGAATATTTTTAAAAGAGAATATATATAAAACTCAATCACTTTGCTGTATAATAGAAATTAACATGACATTATAAATCAACTATATTTCAACAAAAAATTTAATAAAATTGAAGATAGGAAAATCATAAATTTGGGCAGCTATTATAGGTCATGGTTCCTCACAAAACAGATTCTGAGATCAAAATGTGTCTTCCTGATGTTTATTAAAAGATGCCCTTAGGGACCACTGTTCTTGGGTGTGTGGTAGTAGGATGGGGAGAGAGAGGAACTGAACTACTCCTCAAGAGCCAAAGGAGCCTTAGTTAACTCCAGGGGAAGTTCTGGAGCTTAGTGGTCTTTCAGAGACATCCCAGAGTGAGGCAGGAAACTGGGTCTTTACACCTCTGCCTTGATCAGCCATAGGATGTTGGCTGCCCCTGGTGAAGGAGTAAAAACCTTGACAAGGGAAGACAGTGTCTAAGGATGAACTCAACTATGAGCCCTCAGCAGTGACACTGCCAGCAGCTGGGGAAATGGTAGGGGGCCTAGGTGGTGTACCCAGCATCAATGCAAAATTCTTGCAAATCCATACCTTTTTTTTTTTTTTTGGCCCCCTCCATGAGGCTTGTGGGATCTTAGTTTCCCAACCAGGAATTGAACCCCAGGCCACTGCAGTGAAAGCACCAAGTTCTAACCACTAGATCACCAGGGAATTCCTCATTCATAATATTTTTTTTAATTAGAGCTACTAGAATCCATCTGCCAATGCAGCAGACACAGGTTCAATCCCTGGGTCACGAAGAACACCTAGAGAAGGAAATGGCAACCAACTCCAGTATTCCTGCCAGGAAAAATCCCATGGATAGAGGGGCCTGGCAGGCTGTGGTCCATGGGATTGCAGAGAGTCAGACACAACTTAGCGACTAAACAGCAACAACAAATTATTTGTTACTCCAAGTTAGGAGTCCCCTGCTCTATCAGAGATTCCTTCTGAACTTGATGTTTTTTCCTCCTGATATTCTGCCTTTTTAGAACACTNGAATTTGCTGGCATATTGAGTGCAGCACTTTCACAGCATCATCTTTCAGGATTTGAAATAGCTCCACTGGAATTCCATCACCTCTACTAGCTTTGTTCGTAGTGATGCTTTCTAAGGCCCACTTGACTTCACATTCTAGGATGTCTGGCTCTAGGTGAGTGATCACACCATTGTGGTTATCTTGGTCATGTAGATCTTTTTTGTACAGTTCTTCTGTGTATTCTTGCCACCTCTTCTTAATATCGTCTGCTTCTTTTAGGTCCATATGATTTTTAGCAAGAAATTGATCAATTCATGGAGGTTTAAAAGTCATTAGCATAATGATTAGCTTTCTTTGAAAATAAAATCATTCACTTTCTATTATTATAGTGTTTTATTACTTTGAATTTTGGAGTTCTCTACCATTTTTTTCTTGTTTGAACTTGCTTGAGGTTTGTTCCAAGAAAACAGTGTGGCATTTATTCATTGAACTGAATGCTTCTTTCATTGTTGATTTATGTATTCCTGGTTTTATCTTTATTTTCTTCCATTTTCTTCAGGCATTTAATTGACTCTTTTGTAAATTATTGAGTTGAGCATTTATTTTGTTTGTTCTTTGGTTAACTTAACAGAGATTATTTTACTTCTGAATCAACTGACTATAGCTTATAGATTTTGATATGTAATGTTTTTCTGTTATTTTGTAGTTGGTTTTCAATTTTATATTTATCCATCTGTCTCCTGGACAAAATTATTTGAGGCATTTTTTCCTTTTTCTTTTTTTTATCTTTTGACTGCACAGCTTTGATCTTAGTTTTGACCAGGGATCAAACCTGTGTTCCTTGCATTGAAAGTGTGGCGTCTTAACCCCTGGACCACTGGGGAAGACCTTATCTGAGTCTTTTCTTAATGAAGAGAATAAGTTGTTATTATTCTTATAGATATTCAAATCATATGATTAATTTATAACTTAAGTATATTGCCTTTAGAGAATGTGAATCATACACTTTTGGGGTCAACCTTAAAGTTTGGTCTAATTCAAAGTGCATGGCTTTATGGAAAAAAGATTGTTTCCAAATTGCTTTATATATGCCCTTTATCCTATGTCAGTATTTTAAATGCTCAAGTAAACACCCCAGCCACAGATTGAATGCTTTTGAGAGTGTTTATGACCTCTCAATGTTCAACTCAAAAACCATACCATTAGTACTGGGTCCTCAGTACACTTTTACTAGAGTTACATTATCTGTACTTTCTTTTCCAGAATGAAAATAACATAGTGTTCACCTGTATAGCGTACTCATTAGTAGGACTTATAGTGTGAAGTCATGGTGTTGCTATGTTGCATAGTGTTGCTTATAGTGTTGCTACTGAATTATCTCACCTTTTGTCTGACTGCAAAACTATTTTGTCCTAATTGAAGATTTTTTTGGTGGATATAGGATTTAGGTGCAAATGTCCTCAAGATCAGTGAATAGACTACTGCAATATAACAAAATAATAATTCACTATCTAGTTAATTTATCTATACAGTTTATCCAGGAATTTAGCCATCATCCACCCATTTATTCATCCTTTCAATTAATTAAGGCAACTGCTATATGCCATATTAGTAAGTCTGATGTTAAATATTTAGTGGTGAAGAAAACAGACATAATTCCTGGAGCTATTATCTAGTGGGGGAGACAGATATTAACCTAGTCAAAAATATATATATATCATTAAAAACTGTGAGGAGTACAACTATTTTCCTAGTGAATATAAGTCAGTGATGGAGAATAATTGTAGAGGAAGGGCTAGTCAAGATAGATTGAGGGGAATGTAGGGCGTCTTTGTTGGGATGGCATTTAACTGAGAAAAAGGGATGAGAAGGAGCTGGTTACAGAAGAGTTGGAATGAGAAGGCTTTCCGGGAAAGCAAGGATGGTTCAATTTTGAGAGCTATTAATATAACATTATTTTACAAATAAAAGGAGGAAAACTGAGATAACAGCCTCAAGAGATGCTAAAGAAACATTTGATCTAGTCCAGGGTCTTTTGATTTTAGGAGATAAAAGTGCATTCAAACTGGCTCAAGTGAAAGAGAACTATTGTAAAAGTTCAGGGGCTCAATATAGCAGAAACTGCTATATAGCCAGATACCATCAGAGACTAATTAGATAGTGCTTAGGAATGGGAGTGACTTTATCTTTTTCCATTAGATGTGGCGTGCTTTTTTTTTTTAATTATTAAAAAAAATTCTATTAATTATTTTTGCAACCTTTTCCTCAGTTTGGTTATCAGTTTGTTCAAAACCCATCCTAGATGGCCCCATTTCCCAACCCCATTTTACCCACCATGGTCCTTCTCCTTCCTGGTAATTCACAGACTAACCAGAGACCTATCATAATTATTTGGCTTCTCAGGGTACTCAGGGCTGTGACAGTTTGGGGCAATAAGATGAGCTATCTTGTCAGAAGGGATGCTCTCTGACAGGCATCTTGAAGTGTGTTAGAGGCATAATAGAGTACACATTTGGCTGAATGCTAAATGACTGTTTTTAGACTTAGTAGTGTACTAAACTGGAATATCTTCAAAAGGCAAAATGGGAACTTCTGGTTACAAGAAAAAAACCCAAATTTCATGAAAAAATGTGGTTTTATTACCTCTATTAATTAAAAATATTTAATTAATTATAGCACATGCCTTTTTTTTTTTTTTTTGTCACATCATATGCTGTTGGACCATGTAATTTCAGCTGTAGCTTTGGAAGATTGTTCCACTCTTAGCATTACACAGGTCACTAAGATTTGTGTGTGTGTGTGTGTCTGTGTCCAGGTGGTGGAAGGTAGAAATTAATGATCCTATGGCAACTTCCAACCAGAGGATGACGGGAGTTGATAGATAAGTGCCCCCAGATCTTCAGAGGCTCAGTTCAGAGGTAACATTATATTGTTCCTCAGTGGTGACATTATGTGATTCTTCAGTGGGAGCCCAGTAAGACTGAACCCCAATTTCACACAGTGGTAACTAGCTCAAGGTACCTATCATTGGCTTTTTCTCATTCTTTTCCTCCCTCTTTTTGGTCCTTCACTCTTGCCTCCTGGGATTACCTCCAAAATAAATTATTTATCTTCAAGTTTTCATCTCAGACCTTGCCTTTTGGGGAATCCACATTTTAAAGTGGACAAATGTTAAAGTTTGGCATTACGGAAGGGAGATACAGTTTTTCAGTGGTCAGTTGCTAGATTGCTCCTGTACTTGCTCTACTGCCTATTTCCAACATATTAAAAAATGTTTCAATTGAAATGAGAGTATAATTCACACCACTGCCTGTTTTGATTTGAGGTCTCCCTAGAGAATATATAGGAATCCACAGAAGTTATTACTGAATGCAAGTCTACATGGCCTATGCACAGTGAAGCAAATAATACCAAAATGTCAGAGTTTGGAGCAGAGAAAGGTTTATTGCAAGACTCATGCCTTAAAATCCCTGAACTCCCTAGAAAACTTTCAGCAAAGCACTTTTAGAGGAAAGGTGGGGATGGGGCATGGTTAGTGCTTGCAAAGTTCTTTGTGTCAGATCCTTTGTTCTTGAGTTGAGGTCACGCTGAGGTTACAATGGTCCTGTAAACCTCACCAAAACAAATGTTATTTTGTGTTTTGACAAAAAAACGGGCAAGGTGCCAAGACTCGACTTTCTCCCTCTGAGTTCCACGTCTTGGCTAAGAGGAGGGGTCCCAGCACAGGCCAGTTACCTTGCCCNCCAAAACAAATGTTATTTTGTGTTCTGACAAAAAACGGGCAAGGTGCCAAGACTCGACTTTCTCCCTCTGAGTTCCACGTCTTGGCTAAAAGGAGGGGTCCCAGCACAGGCCAGTTACCTTGCCCAAGAGCATTCACCCAGCACCCAGTCTGGGTCTTCCCGCCAGTGCTGAGGCCTGGCTGAGGAAGCAGACCTCAAGGCCAGATTCCCCAGAACCCTGCAGCCATCTTCACGGAGGGAGCCAGGCGCCCAGGACTCAGCTGGCCCTCAGGCTTCTCAGGCAACCCAAACAGGGGCTGGGTCCCACCAACTGCCACTCCTGGATACTATCACCATCAGGTCGAAGTGGTGGGGATAAGGGAGAGATTCAGCTGCTTTGAGGTCTGGGCCCAGCCAGTGGACAGCCACGGCCAGGGCTCTGGAGCTCTGCAGGACATAGCCCTCAGCCTGTCCCCGGGGCCCCCAGCTCACTCGCTGGCCTAAGGCCGTGCGGTCTGGAGGGCCCTGGGGAGAAGGCTGAGACCCACCTCTCACTGAACCTTCTGTCAGGACCATGGTGAAGCTGACAACTGGCTGAGTGGCTAAGTGTCTCACACCACCCACTGCATGCTGCAAGCCTGCTCCATCCCTGTCACAGACAAACTCAAGAGTGACTAAAGGCCTGGATAAAGCCCCTCCCATCCTTCTCCTCTCATCTAGACACATCTTCTCATTTCCAGTCAGAAGATGCTCACAGGGCTCAGGGCCTAGTAGTTAATTTACTAGACTAAAGGAAGTTTACTGGATACAGACTATCAGTGAGAAAATAAACGGAGGCATGGAGACAGTGAACATTCTCCAAAGGCTCTGCTCTTTTGTATGGGACTAACCTAGAGAGCAGAATGGTAAAGGATTAAAATATTCCTGTCACACTGAAGTAGACACATAGACCAATGGAACAGAATTTAGAGCTCAGAACTAAAGTCTTGCCTATACAGTCAACTAATATTTCACAAGGGAACTGTGAATATTCAATGGAGAAAGGATAGTTTCTTCAATAAATGTTTTTGAGAAAACTGGATAAAAACATGTAGAAGAAGGAAATTGGACCCCTCTCTTATTACACTCACTAAAAATTAACTTGAAATGGATTAACAGCTTAAATGTAAGATCTGAGGCTGTAAAACTTTCAGAAGAAACCATAGGAAGAAAGGTCTTTGAATTGCTTTTGGCAATAATTTTTTTTGGATATAACCTGAAAGCGAAGCAACAAAACCAAAAATAAATAAGTGGGACTATATTAAACTAAAAAGCTTTCACACAGTAAAAGAATAAAATGAAAAGGCAACTCATGGAACAGGAGAAAATATCTGCAGACCATCTATCTGATAAGGGGTAGATGCCCAAAATATATAAGGAACTGATGCCACGCAATGCGATCAGATTCAAATNCACACAGTAAAAGAAGAATAAAATGAAAAGGCAACTCATGGAACAGGAGAAAATATCTGCAGACCATCTATCTGATAAGGGGTAGATGCCCAAAATATATAAGGAACTGATGCCACGCAATGCGATCAGATTCAAATATGGGCAGGGGATTTGAATAGATATTTTTTTTCCAAAGAAGACATGCAAATAGCCAATGGGTACACGGAAAAACACTCAACATTCCTAATCATCAGGGAAATGCAAATCAAAAAATTCTTTTTCTAAAAAAATTAAAAGCAGAATACCCATTTATTTTAGCAATCCCACTTCTTGGTATATAACTAAAGAAAATGAAATCTGGTTCTCTTTCTTGTGCATTGCAGCACTATCCACAATAGCCAAGCTATGGAGACAACCCAAGTGTCCATCAATGAATAAATGAATAAAGATGTACCCTGTACACACAATGGAATATTGTTCAGGCATGAGAAAGAAGGGAATCCTGCCATTTGTGACAAGATGGATGAGTCTTGAGAGCATTATGCTAAGTGAAATAAGTCAGAGAAAGATAAATACTGTATGCTCTCACTTACATGTGGAATCTAAAAAAGTTAAATTCAGAGAAACAGAGCAGAGTAGGGCTGCCTAGGCCTTGGGGTGGATCGGAGGGGAGAAGGGGGAGAAGTGTTTGTCAAAGGATACAAACTCATAGTTGTAAGATAAATGAGTTCTGGGGATACAATGCACAGCATTGTGACTACAGTTTAAAATACTGTATTATATACTTGAAACTTGCTAAGAGATTAGATATTGAATGTCTTCACTGCACACACAAAAATGGTATCCATGTGAGGGAGTGGAAGTGTTAATTTCTCTACTGTGGTAATAATTTTGCAATAGATACGTGTATCAAATCATTGCACTGTGCACCTTAAACTTATACAATGTCATATGTCACTTCTATCTTTGTAAACCTGGGGGGGAAATATTTCTGTCAAACTCACCTGGATTGTGACAAAGTTCATGGTAAGATACTGGTCAGAAAATGTATTTTTTTGCCTAGAATCAAAGCTCTTACGATAGATAGGAAACCAGGGAGAATCCCAAAGACTTATCTGATCTGTGAGATGTCTAATGGTAGCATAGCATCCAATACCAGGTCTGGATAACCTAACCTCACAGGACCCAGTGAGCCCACATGACATTGCTCTCCTGCCTCCAGAGACAGACATTGGTCCAGCTAAAGCCCTGTAGAGCTGAGGATCTTTCTTAACAAAAAGTTACTGCATCACCTTGCTTCAGCCATCAGGCTAAATGCTCAGGCTACCAAGATGTATAGGAAAGAGGTTGTTGACCTTGAGAAGCTCCTGACCTGGGACACAAGATGATCCTGGGCACAGGACAACTTGTGGAGAATTTGCTAACAAACAGCGGCAGCAAAGTGAGATGGCTGTCTTCACATGAATATTAACATGTACAAAGTATTCTGGGTGCATAGGGAAGGCACTGCATGGGGGCTTCAAGAAGGCTCCAGAGAGAAAGTGAGGTGTGAGCTTGTTCTTGAAGGACCACAAGTTTGCTCAGTCCAAGAAGCAGAAAAAGTCATTCCTAGCAAAGAGAACCGCAAATGAAAAGAGGTGTGAAGGGGCCTGGCAGACAAGCGAACAGCTTGAGAGTGAAGGCTGCTAACTGATGGTGACCTGCAGACAGATTTCGTTGGGGCCCCAGGGTGGTTTATGAATTTGAGCCATATTTAGAGATGGAAATATTTCATGCAAAAGTCCAGATTTTCTGCTTCTTTTGAAAAAAAAAAAGAAAATAGAAAATCAGACCACCTTGCTGGATACTCATTGCGGGCTGGAACTGTGACATGATCACCCCCTTCAGAAGAGGCCTGTGCATCCCAGTTTATCCCAATGTCCACCTCCCATGCCAGGTTCAGTCCACTCATGGGCATTTATGCTGCCACCTAGCAGTTGCCCTAATTCAGATCAACAGCATCACTCCTGGTGGTATTTGACTTTTTAGCCTCTCATTAAGCACTCCACAGGCTCCTCTGTCCACAGATTTCCCAGGCAAGAATACTGGAGTGAGTTGCTATTTCCTTCACCAGGAGATCCTCCCAACCCAGGGATTAAAACCGGGTCTCCTGGATTGCAGGCAGATTCTTTACCAACTGAGTCACCAGGAAAATCCTGGAAGGGAGTGGGGATAAAATACCTCAATCTCAGATAAGCAATAAGAATATATTGTACACCACAAGGAAATATGGCCATTATTTTGTAGGAATTTTTTAATAAGTTTTTTTTTTTAATGTGGACCTTTTAAACGCTTTATTGAATTTGTTACAATATTGTTTCTGTTTTATGTTTCAGTTTTTTGGGTTTTTTGTTGTTGTTGTTGTTGTTGTTGTTTTGCTGTGAGGCCTGTGGGATCTTAGCTCCCTGAGCAGGGATTAAACCCATACCCCTCTGTGTTGGAAGGTGAAGTCTCAACCACTGGACCACTGAGGAGGTCCCTGGATCTGTGGACCACTGAGTCGTGTCCAACTCTTTGCGACCCCATGGACTACAGAGCACGCCAGGTTTCCCTGGCCATCCCGAACTCCCAGAGCTTGCTCAAACTCACGTCCACCAAGTCGGTGAAGCCATCCAACCATCTCATCCTCTGTCGTCCCCTTCTTCTCCCGCCTTCAATCTTTCCCAGCATCAGGGTCTTTTCCAAGAGTCAGTTGTTCACATCAAGTAGCCAAAGTATTAGAGTTTCAGCTTCAGCATCAGTCCTTCCAATGAATGTTCAGGACTGATTTCCTTTAGGATGGACTGCTTTGATCTCCTTGCAGTCCAAGGAACTCTCAAGAGTCTTCACACCACAGTTCAAAAGCATCAATTCTTCGGTGCTCAGCTTTCTTTACAGCCCAACTGTCACATCCATACATGACCACTGGAAAAACCATAGCTTTGACTAGACGGATCTTTGTTGGCAAAGTAATGTCGCTGCTTTTGAATATGCTATCTAGATTAAATGGAATATGATCTATAAAAAATATTAAATCACTATGCTGTACACCTAAAACTAGTATAATGTTGTAAATCAACTATAGGCAAATTCAATAAAACAGATAAAAATTGCACCATAAAAAGAAACAAATAACCTTGATCTCTCCTTCAGAGCCTCCCACAAGCTGAACAGGAAGCCAGAGGGCAAGAGAACCCTACAGAGGCTGTCCACAGCCAGGCACAGGGAGAGAGGGGTGGAGAGTGGCTCTGGCAAGGCACCAGTATATCTAGGCACGTGGGGATGGAGAAGAGCCAGGAAAGGCCTCCTCCTGTGATCCTTGCATAGGGGCCCTCCTGAATATGGTTAGGCCACAGACTCTGAAGCCAGCAAGCAGAAGGGAAGGAGGCTGGACAGGGCCTGAGATGCCCCTCCATCACCAAGAAGCTCCAGGAGGCTACAAGACCCACAGCAAAACAGGGGGAAGACAAAGGCTTAGGTCTGGGTTCCCAAAGACTATTCTAGAAGGGTGCTGTGGTAGGTGAAGGTTTGGAGTGCTGGGATAACACAGGGACTCTAGGGCTGGAGGTGGTGGTCAGGATACTGGAGGAAGATGGCCCTCAGAGGTCTTCTGGCTCACGTCATAGCTCACCAGGGCACCCCCTACATCCCTGCTGGTCACCCAGTCTCTGCTTGATCACTTAGGTGTTAGGGAGCACAGTAGTCTAGGGGATAGCTCTGACCGTGAGAAAGACCCGCTGCTGAGCTGGTCAACCTCTGCCCCTGGCCCGGCAACTTGAGGGCACAGTGAATACCTCCCTATGTCCAAGGGCAGTCTTCCTCACTCCTCTGGGTCCTTAACCACCTCTCAAGATGGTGTCCTGGGACCACAACCCTCTGAATGTGGTCCCTTTCGCCATCAGCTCTCTGGAAATATTTCTCCTGCACTCCCCCTCCCCCATGCCTGCTTTTACCTTGAATTGAATGTCACTAGAGAATGGAGGAGGCCTTCCTTGAGCTGGGCAGTTTATCAATGGCATTAGTTTCATGTCAAGAATCAGGCTGAGAAAGTGGGTGTTTATAAGTTTTATCTCAACAGCTCCCTGAGCTAAACAGGCAGGGACTGGAGGCTCAGAAAGACTCAACACTGCCCCAGGTGACACAGCCCAGAAATGGGGCTGCAACCCCGGCCAGGTCTGCAGCTCCAGGCCTCCTTCCACCACAGGGACCCAGAGCCCCTGGGCTCTGTCTGGGGAGCTTCTTGTACAAAGGCAGGGGGAGACCACGCTTCAGGGCTGGGGCACCCCTGTTTGCTCTGTTCTGATGGGACAAGGTTTAAATGAGGCCAGCTTGTCACAGCACAGTCCTTCTGGGATGTCACATTTCTAGACCTGGGGAGAGTCCTTCCCTGGAATATGCAGGGCAGTCAAGCCCAGGAGTGGAGCTCTTCTCCTGCCCAGTTATCAGCCCCCACTCCCCTGACCCTGAGAGGGGCTCCAATGGCGGGCTTGGACTTGCCCTAGAGGACCTCATGGCAGCACTCCTTCTGTCCTGGGGCACTTTGTGNGAAGTGGAGCTCTTCTCCTGCCCAGTTCTCAGCCCCCACTCCCCTGACCCTGAGAGGGGCTCCAATGGCGGGCTTGGACTTGCCCTAGAGGACCTCATGGCAGCGCTCCTCCTGTCCTGGGGCACTTTGTGCTGCTGCACCTCAGGGCCTGAAGCTTCCATTGAGTAAATGTGCCTGGAGAGAGGTTTTTTTTCCTTCTCCCCAATCTCCTTTTTCTTTTCAGGATAAATGTCACCACATTTTACTCTCACATCTGAAATCTGGCTCCTNGCCCACCTCTGTGACTGTCCTTCCTGCCAGCTTCACTGGAGGCCAGCCTCTAGGCTCCTGCAGGCAAGACCGAGCTCTACAAAATTTCTGGTGAACCACTGAACAGAAGAGGGTTGGGGAGCCTGGGCTTTGTTAGATGTCTAACCAGGAATTGTGGCCAAGTCAATGAGACTTCTCTGTAGTTGGGTGTTGGTGTTGCTTCCTCCTAGGGAGGGGAGTGTGATGACGATTTGCACAGCCATTTATGAAAGGTCCAGGCCATAGGAGAGGCAATTTCATCCAGCTTAAACTCCTCTAACCCACAGGCTCTGGGAGAGGAGGACTCAAACATCTCCTCAACTGTCTCAACTACTTGGTTCTGGAAACCCTATGAACTACCAAATCAATGCTGGGGACTCCAAGAAATCCTATTTAAATAAAAGAGTGGGAGCCTAGTGCTAATTACAACATTAGCTTATTGAAGGCTATGATAAACTCCTACATGGATCATCTCTGTTAATCCCAACAATAACAACTTCATGTGAGGTCTGGACTGCTATTTACCTTGTTTTACAGATGGGAAAAGAGGGTGGGGAGTGGATTCTAGAGTTTAAAAACTAAAGATCTTAACTGTGAAGGAGACCTTTCTAGTGTAATGCAAATTGATTTGGAAGATACTCTGGGATATTGATTCAATGGCAAACTCACAAACCACATAGCAAAAGGGAAGATGGGCTGCTGATTGCCCTGTAAAGAGGTCTTTCTGCTGTGGGTATAGCAAACTGCAAAGATGTCACCAAACAATGCCATCTTAACTCACCAGGAAAGACAGCCCCCAGACTGAGTCACACTTTGCTAACTTTCTTATTCTTTCTAACATGTGAGTGCTGGGCCCTTCACAACCAGCCCTGCCTCAGAACTGCTCCAGTAGAGTTCCGAGCCCATTACGAATGTCTTCATGCCAAAAAGAATGCCTCTTTGTGCCCTTAGGGTCACAGCTGCAAACACTCAAACCCCAGTCTCACTGAAATAGGGTGCTCAGCATGTTTCTGAATGAAACCTTCCCTGGTGAGGCAAGAGAGTTACATGAGTTGTTGCCAAATACTGGGTTGGCGAAAAAGTTCATTTGGATTTTTCTGTAAGACCTTTTGGCCAACCCAGTACATGAGACTCTAGGTCACGGCCTAGGTGAGCTCTTAGAGTAGCGAGTCTTAGCACCAAGCAGCCCAACTGCACTGGGAGGCAGAATAGCCTGTGATCAAGATACTCAGGCTTTTCCCAGGACCTCCCAGATCAAAGCCTCCTTGAAAATGGGGCCTGGGTTTCTTAAAGAAAAGGCTGAAGGTATTCTGATGAAGCCAAAGTTGAAAGCCACCATGAAGGCTGACCAGTGAAATCAACTCTAGCTGCACAATGGAATGGCCTGGGGAGCTTGGAAAAAAAAAAAATCTTGATGTCCAGGTCATACCCCAGAGCAACTAAGTCAGAGTCCCTGGGAGTAAGGACTGGCATCAGTATTTTTAAAACTCCCAGATTATTCCAACGGGCAGCTAGAGTTAGACTTTCTAAGGCAATTTGGACTTGCTGGTTTGGGGATGGACAGAGGTCCCTTTTCTCCCTCATCACTCATCTGTAATATAGGTAGGCTTCTCAGTTGCTCTTTACTGGGGGTGGGGGGTGGGTAAGAAAAGGTTTAGTGATAAACATTTTTAAAAAATTTCCCAAGCTTCTATTAATATTAGACTTAATTATGCCAATTACTGTAGCATAAATCACACAATGAGGGGAAGCATCACCTCACCTGGCCACAAATGATTCATGCTTGACTCAGCTGCTGTCTTGACCTCAGGTAGGCACCAGATCCCACCTGGCTGCACATCAGAATCACTTGGGAAGCTTTGGAAAATGCCAAGGCCATGGTCACACCCTTGGAAATGCCCCTGACCAATTGGTCTGGGCACTCAAGTGACTCTAATGTGTGGCCAGGCCTGAGAACCACTGAGGCAGAACAGTCATTTAAGTTATAGACTTGAGAGCAACACTCCAAAGTCTGCCCCTTTCCCATCTCTCCCCTCTTCCTTCCTCTCTCTCTGGGCATTTCCCCATAATGGGAGCTGTACAATGGGTCTTCTCATTCAGGTGCAGGAGAAACCCAAGATGTGGCACCTCTGTTTAAGAAAGGAATCTGAATAAAATAGGAATTATCCTGTCACCACAGGGAATGGCAAATGTGTCAGTGTGAACATTTTTTATACCATTTGATCATTTAATTTCATCTGTTGAGAGTGGGTATTGCTGATGGCACCCCACTCCTGTACTCTTGCCTGGAAAATCTCATGGACAGAGGAGCCTGGGGTTGCGAAGAGTTGGACACGACTGAGTGACTTCACTTTCACTTTTCACTTTCATACATTGGAGAAGGAAATGGCAACCCACTCCAGTGTTCTTGCCTGGAGAATCCCAGGGACAGGGGCCTGTTGGGCTGCCGTCTATGGGGTCGCACAGAGTCAGACACAACTGAAGCGACTTAGCAGCAGTAGTAGCAGCAGCATTGTCAAACACAAGGAGTGCTAAGTTTGTCTTCATAATTTTGAAAATGAGCCTCCGGAATCACGTACAGGCTGTTTTCCCCAAATAAGAAACGAAAAGAAAGTTGTCCCCACAAAAAGACAGCACAGGAGGGGCAAGGATCCTGTCTGAGCTGAGAAGCCATGGTGGCTGAAGATAAGGGGCAATGTGCTCCAACCAGGGGGCCCCTGGGACCTTCTCTGCTGTGTGCTGATTCAGTCTGGAGGTGGCTTTGGTGCTTTCTTAGGAGCAAACGACAATAACTAAATGATGAATAATATGCCTCTCTTTCTCCTCTGCTCAAGGCTTTCAGACCTTCTAGCCCTGTCCAGTTGCCCAGTTTTCCCCCGTGAGTCCCCTTTGCACCTGTTTCACAGTGCCTTTTAAAATTTTAAAGAAATGATGATAATGCATGTAGAGCTGTGCTCTTAACAATTTTTTTCTTCTTAAGGAAAATATCCTCTAATCAGAAAAATAATGGTTCTAAGCAAATTGGGAAGTACATATATTATAAGAGAGTGGAGAGAAAAAGAAAGTCCACATTACTGCACATCCGACCACCTCAAAGTCTGACAAGTAAGTACTTCTTCTATATAGTTTTCTTTTTAACATAGTTAAGATTTTTAAAAAATACTATTTTGTATCAATTTTTCTTTTGACATCTCTTCACCATTTTACTAAGTCAATAAAACATGCAGGAGTTGTTTGAAATGGTTGTAAAGTAATTTATAGAGTTTGCTTCACTGAACCCTTACCATTTAGACTGCATCCAATTTTGATTCGATAAATAATGCTAATGGATTATCTTTGTGTACACATTTTGCTTGCATTTGAGATTACTTCCTCAGGATAGGATCCCATAAGTGGGCACAGCATGGTATAGTAAGTGAGTGAGTGAATGAAGTCGCTCACTCACGTCCGACTCTTTGCGACCCCATGGACTGTAGCCTAACCAGGTTCTCCTCCATCCATGGGATTTTCCAGGCAAGAATACTGGAGTGGGTTTCCATTTCTTTCTCCAGGAGATCTTCCCAACCCAGGGACTGAACGCAGGTCTCCTGCATTGTAGGCATGGTATAGACTTGGAGCCAAATTGTCATGGGTTTGAATCCCATTCCTCACTTAATGCCTGTGTGACCTTGAGCAAGTTACTTAACCTCTCTGTGCCACTGACTCTGTGTTAGTAAAACACAGAGTAACAAAACTTAACTTATAGAGTTATGAGCATTAAATGAGTTAACATCTTGTGAAGTGCCTGACACAAAGGAAGGGCTGTATGAGTGCTAAAAATGTAAATAAAAGAATGAGAGCATTTTAAAGGCTCTTGAGAGACACTGTCTTCATAAACAATGATGTACTCTCTGGCTGGAGGCTAGTGTTCTGAATTTTAGTCAAGGCTTTTGGTAGAGACCCTAAGATAAAGTCTTTAATATGGGGGCCAAGGACCAAACTGATCAAAGTTAGGGACTAAGGTTTTAGAAAAATATTTACACCAACTTGCCTTAACCATGGGGTTGTGGTAGGAGTGGGGACATTGAGCCACAGGACACTTGTATTGGGTTTACCCATTTTTGGCCTTGAGGTTTTCCTGGAAGCTCAGCTGGTAAAGAATCCTCCTGCAATGCAGAAGACCTTGGTTTGATTATTGGGTTGGGAAGATCCCCTGGAGAAGGGATAGGCTATCCACTCAAGTATTCATGGGCTTCCCTGGTGTCTCAGATGGTAAAGAATCCACCTGCAATGTGGGAGATCTGGGTTTCATCCCTGGGTTGGGAAGATCCCCTGGAGGAGGGCATGGCAACCCTCTCCAGTGTTCTTGCCTGGAGCATCCTCATGGACAGAGGAGCCTGGCAGGCTATAGTCCAAGGGGTCACAAACAGCTGGACACAATTGAGTGACTAAGGACGCATTCTTGGCCTCCAGAACAAGATTTGCCATGACCTATAACCTCTCTGCTTGGGGCACTTGGGGAGGAGTGTACTGGAGGGGTAGGGGCTTCTTCATGGCACATGGTCTACTCGACTTTCACTGTTCCTTCAGCAGGACCTGAATTCTTCAGCTGTGGTCATGGTTAACAACGTACAGATCACCATGGTGATGGTGCTGATGAAGGCTGATGGTGATGGTGCTGATGAAGGCTGCTCTTACACTCTGCTGGGAGCTGGGCTTGAATGTTCTCCAATGCTCTAACAGCACCTTCTGTAGTAATTCAATAGATGAATGGATGAAGACGTGGCACATATATACAACAGAATACTACTCAGCCACAACAAAGAAGCAAATAAGTCATTTGCAGGAACATGGNTAGTCAAGGCTTTTGGCAGAGACCCTAAGATAAAGTCTTTAATATGGGGGCCAAGGACCAAATTGATCAAAGTTAGGGACTAAGGTTTTAGAAAAATATTTACACCAACTTGCCTTAACCATGGGGTTGTGGTAGGAGTGGGGACATTGAGCCACAGGACACTTGTATTGGGTTTACCCATTTTTGGCCTTGAGGTTTTCCTGGAAGCTCAGCTGGTAAAGAATCCTCCTGCAATGCAGAAGACCTTGGTTTGATTATTGGGTTGGGAAGATCCCCTGGAGAAGGGATAGGCTATCCACTCAAGTATTCATGGGCTTCCCTGGTGTCTCAGATGGTAAAGAATCCACCTGCAATGTGGGAGATCTGGGTTTCATCCCTGGGTTGGGAAGATCCCCTGGAGGAGGGCATGGCAACCCACTCCAGTGTTCTTGCCTGGAGAATCCTCATGGACAGAGGAGCCTGGCAGGCTATAGTCCAAGGGGTCGCAAACAGCTGGACACGACTGAGTGACTAAGGACGCATTCTTGGCCTTCAGAACAAGATTTGCCATGACCTATAACCTCTCTGCTTGGGGCACTTGGGGAGGAGTGTACTGGAGGGGTAAGGGCTTCTTCATGGCACATGGTCTACTCGACTTGCACTGTTCCTTCAGCAGGACCTGAATCCTTCAGCTGTGGTCATGGTTAACAACGTACAGATCACCATGGTGATGGTGCTGATGAAGGCTGATGGTGATGGTGCTGATGAAGGCTGCTCTTACACTCTGCTGGGAGCTGGGCTTGAATGTTCTCCAATGCTCTAACAGCACCTTCTGTAGTAATTCAATAGATGAATGGATGAAGACGTGGCACATATATACAACAGAATACTACTCAGCCACAACAAAGAAGCAAATAAGTCATTTGCAGGAACATGGATACAACTAGAGATTATCATACTAAGTGAAGTACGTCAGAAGGAGAAAAGGCAAACACCATATGATATCCCTTATATGTGGAACCTAAAATACAACACAAATGAATTTATCTACAAAACAGAAACACACTCAGAGACAGAACAAACTTGTCTGTTGCCAAGGATCAGCGGGTGGGAGAGGGATGGACTGGGAGTTTGGGGTTAGTAGATGCAAACTATTACACAAAGAATAGACAAACAAGTCCTACTGAATAGCATGGGGAGCTCTATTCAATATCCTGGGATAAACCATAATGGAAAAGAATATAGACATGTATATAACTGTTACTCTGCTGTACAGCAGAAATGAACACAATACTGTAAGTCAACTCTACTTCAATAAACAATAAATTTAAAAATAACTTTCTGTGATAATGCAAATAGTGTCTGTATGCGTGGCATCTAATATAGTAGCCACT
>SJYW01021966.1:19159-61532 GCA_006410735.1 Raphicerus campestris | reverse complement strand
TCTCCATTGTAAGATCTACTAACTTTTCAGCAGGAATGTATCATAGGGCAGTTTACCAGTTTTGTATATTAAATGACATGATCTCTGAACCCCAATCTTTGCTCCCATCAGTAACTCCTCTGCTTTCATCTCCACCCATCCTGCTGCTTCTCCCCACCCCCGACCCCCACAAGTTTTAGCTGTCCCAAAGAGACCAGACATTTCTAATCAATCTAGTATTTTGGCCAACAATACATGGATCATTGATGTAGATGTCTGAAAGGCTTTTACACTTTTTACACTGACTTAAGAGATTAAAATAAAATCATCATCCATCTAATAAATAAGAAATTATCTCTGAGGATGGTGACAGCTCAGGAAGGTCTTCAACATCATGTGTCCACAGAAGACACTGGGCTGGCTGAGGGTTTCATGACAGAGGACTGGTAAGGCTTCTCCTCCACTGGCATCTTCATGTGGCAAAAAGCAGTGATGCTTTTTTTCACCATTTTCCCCCATAAGCAGATAAGAAAAAAAAAACTGTAACAATTATAGGAACTCCAGTGTCGGGCACGATGGAGACCATTGTGGGGAGACGGGTCTGATATCCGTAACTGACAGAACACACCTACACACACCTGGATGCAGGTGACGAAGCACATAGGTCATTAGGTAAATAGGAGGTCCACCCCGTGCCATTCATTTCTGACCAGTCTTTAAACTGTGGTCCACCGATTTCTTCTCCAGGTCATGTCGGATAACCCCAAGCAGACAGAGTTCTGGACAGAATTTTGAAGGAAGGCCCATATAAGACAAAAAGCCTGCACAGGTGACGGCAGGCAGAGAAGGAAAGGCCTGCTGGCCCATGCCTGGCAGCCCTTGCTGCGCCGAACTCAAGAAGTCCTTTTTCCCTCTGGCTGCTGCAGGCCACCTGGCAGAACTCCTCCTCTGGGCTCTTCAGACCACTGGAAGGAAGGAAAAATGGGTTAAGCTCTGCAGGCCACTCTCCAGCCAGGCTGGGGAAACTGGCATGGGACAGAAACTTGGGGATGCACCAGCCCAAGTCACTGGGTTCTCTTGGGCAATCAAGTCCACATTCTGCTGGTTCAACCACAGGGGCAGTAGCTCCTGAATTTGTGCTTTCAGCACCAAAGGAAAGAAGGAAACGGGGACACACACTGTTGAAGGCCTTCATTCAGCTGGAAGTGATTCAGCCCCGTCTGCAGCCAGTTCCCTTGCAGCACCCGCTTAGTAGGCAGGTCATGAGCTAGTCAAGGGCACTGGCAGCAGAATGGCTTCCTCTAAGGCCACTGAAGAACAGACCCCTTTATGTCTCAATGGGTGGGCCCTGAGGGTATCCTCTGTGCCTGTCACAGGGAAGCAGGGTGGACCCAGTCCCCAGCAGCTCCTGAGTCCAGTCCAGCCTGGAGATCTTCCTGCACTGGTCTCTCCTGGGTTCCCTGGAGGTGGAACATACCCATCATCTTAAGAAGAGGGGCTTTAGCCTTGGTGGCCATCTCTGCAAGGTCAGACCCATCGCTGGGTTCAAAGCCAACATTCTCTCAAAATGTAGGTATAGAAGTGACATTAACAAGAAATTTACTCCACCCTATATGACTCTGCCAAGGTGCAGACTGAGGGTACAAAAATACTATCAATTTTCTTAAAAAACCAAACACAATTTTTTTCTATTGGTGTTAAAAGACCAAACAAAAATGTTTATCTTCATTAGCTCAATGCATGGTCCCCTGAGGTAGTGGAGGAAATGGGAGTAGGGACTTGTGGCCCTGGGTCTCATCCTAGCTCCCCCAGGGACTCAGACCTTCCACACAGGTCTTTGGCAGACTCAGTTTACCCACACCCTCCTCAAGACTACTGCAAGGATCAATGAATCAGCACATTCCTAAATCAAAAGAACTGCTCACACACAATTACTATGGCTCTTGAAATGAAGATCAAGTAACCGCGGCCCCTTGCCTTCAGTCCCCTCCAGATCAGACCAACAGGAGGCCTAAGGAGCGCAGCAGGCACTTTCTCCCTGCCCTCTCCACACAACCTTGAGCTGACTGTTTAGTAGAGAGTCAGGTGGATGAGGCTGGGGTGATTGTCTCTTGATGAACCACTTCCTAAAAAGGAACGCTAAGTTTATGATAGTCTTTCTGGTCAAACAAGCATTCCAGAAATTCACTCATGTGTGACTTTTCAGAGCCTGTCTGGATTAATTCGCTATTTGACTCCAGGAGCCTGGAGCTAGGGATGTTCAGAGAAAGCTCTGGAGACGTGAGTCCGGCATCCTAGCCAGATGTCCAATCTTTTTCATGGATGTTGGAGCAATGGTTCCATGTTCCATTGAACAATGGTAAGCTGAACGAAGATCACAGGATTCTAAGAGTTCAGAGTCCTTCAAGACCTTCTAGAAGCCACATCTCTCATTTCACTGCTGGGAAAGGGACGATGATTTCTCAACAGAAAGAGAAAGAACGTCTGTTGTGTGTCTCGAGTCTGTGATACACCAGGTTCTTTATCTCAGTACTTTTAATTTGCATGACATCTTTTTAATGAGAAAACCAAGGCTCAGAGATGTTAAGTTACTTGTTAAAGCCACATGGTCACAGGTAAGGATAACAGAGCCACCTTCTGAGGAAAAGACACATTGGAATAAACTGAATCTGACTTGGTAGGATAAGTGTCCTCTTCTTTTTCTCCCTTCTTTCTGCTTCACCCTACAAGAACTTCTGCCCTGACTTGGAGCAGGTGGTCCTTTTCTCTACCCAACAGTGTCTCCTGAGGGAAAAGTCCTCCCTCGAGGCAGCCTCCTTACCTGTTTCTGAGTGGCAGCAAGCAGTCCTTCCCTTCAGGAGGGCGCTGGGCTTCTCATGCCGGCAGATGAGCGCCCGGCACCACTCACAGTGTTTTCGGACCTCACAGCAGCTGCAAAGGTGCAGAGAACACTGGCTGGGTAGGAGCCTGGCAGGAGCGCCCAGCTGGTGCAGTGTCTGCTGGAGGGGCCTGTAGGGCAGCTCCGGGCTCTACCTATCCTTCCCCTGGAGCTTCCAGAGGGACAATCACAGCACAGGGCTGAAGGCTTTGCAAGGAGGTGGCCTTTGGGACCACTTGCGGAAGGGATCTGTTGGCCACCCAAAAAGACCAGCTCTATGTGGCCGCTCCTCTCTGGGTTGGCCAAATAGGCTCCAGTTGACAGCGGGGACCAATCACTCCCCACCCCCACCCCCACCCCGGTGGCCCAGCTGTTTGCCCCATAAAGCAGCAGTTGGGTCACTTAGAACCACTATCAGGACTGGGCCAAAACAGCCACTTCAGGCTGGCTGTGTGGGCTCGGGACGGCGTCATCCATCAGGAGCAGCCAGCAAGCAGTAAAGCAGGGACTGATGTAGACTGCATGGACCCACGGAAGGAATGAAAGAACGAGCCAAGCAGCTCCATGGCTTCAGATCCTTTTCCGAAGACTAACACTCCCTGGTCGTGGCAAACGCATCCTCTCAGTGCACCTGCCACCCATATTTCCAGGGAACATTGGGCCAGTGTTCTGGCCCAATAGCGGAAATACAACCCTCGGGTGTGTCCCTTTGCAGAGCAACCCAATCGGAAGATATAGGCAAGCAAATGAGGCTAAGAACACCCGGAAAGGGGCTCAGGAAGGCTTCCTGGAAGATGCCAGGCAGCAACTGAGGTCCGGAGGAAGAGCAGAGGAAGTAACAGCAACAGTGGCTTTAGGATTTGCAGAGAGGAAGTGTGGCTGTTAACTGCACACAGGAGGCTTGGAGCCTTTTCCAGTTCCCTCTGGAGCCCCTGCACACCCCCATCACAATGGTGAAGGCTCCAAGCCTTTGGCTCTGCTTCCAGTCAAGGCCCATTCGCTGGAGATCTCCCGGGCTGTGTGCCCTTCATATCGCTTGGCTTTCACCAAAATCCCTCTTCACTTTGCTAACATCAATCAGACATCACAGCGATAAACTGCTGAGGTGGCCCTGCTATCTGGGAGTGCTGCAGATGGCCCCGGGAAGGCAGGCAGGTGGGGGACCCAGCCTCAGGGGCAGTGAAGACTTACTGTATCAGCACACACGTGATGATGAGGACGGCCAGGGCCACGATGGAGACCACCACCAAGGCGGTGATGGCCTGCTTCTTCTGGCTGGCAGCCACCACGGCCAGGAGGTCTGCGTGTTCACAGCGCGCACCGACGTACCCAGAGTGGCAGCTGGGGAAGACAGCGACATCAGCACACACTCCGGGCAGGGCTCTCATTCGCCCCACTCCCCAGGACTGGACTGGAGAGACCCAAGCCCGACAAAAAACCCCAAAGGGGCCGCTCCAGCCCTGGCTATTGGAGGCAGAGGTGTCGGTAAAATCACTGCACAGGCTCCTCTTGCTTGGAGAATGAGGTAACTCGTCAGCTTAGCATCTGCGGAGGCAAGGTGCTGCTGAAGCACTTTGTTATCATGGTTACTATGCCAGATCCTGGGGGAGTGAGGGAGGCAGCAAATGTGTCTAGGACATGAAGCTCATTTTGGCAGTTCATAAAAAACCAGGTTATTTTTAAACTAAATGTGTGTATTCAGAATTCCCAGTGATGAGAGAAAGAAAACACGCTAAACCAGCAGGAGACAAAGACTGTGACTTGATTTTTATCTTTTTTGTCAGGGCTAATTAGTCCTGCAAGCATTTACCAGGCGATCCAGCGCACAGGGGCATGTACTGGAGTAGAACCAGCAGCACTGTCCCGTAATTGTACGACCCGAAAAGCCCCAAGCTTACATTTGTGATTACCTTAAACCTGGGCTTCCAGACCCCAGATGCCAGGAGTCACAGGATAAATACAGGGTATTTCCTGGAGCATAGCTTTTGCTCAGTGTTAATAAAATTTTAATCATTTTCATGTTAAAAGAACAGGTACTGTATGGGTTTAAGGCAAACAGGAGATGTTGCAAAAACGGCTGCTTAAGGCTACAGCCTGGGATACTGGAGCACACAGCTTTGGTCTCTAAGGCTGCTTAATGGAAAAATTTCCCACTGGTGCTCTTTATTCCAAAGCTCAATGGTTATGTACCTCATTTAAAGGCATTTTTAGTTTGAATTCAGGTACTTGCTTTCAGTTAAAGATTAATTTACACTTGATCCATGTTTTCTCATTTAGTCTTTGCACAGAAAAGTCAAATCATTTGCTTGTGACCATCATGCCAAGGAGGCTCAGGAGGTAAAGAATCTGCCTGCAATGTGAGAGACCCTGGTTCAACCCCTGGGTCAAAGAGAAGATCTCCTGGATAAGGGAACGGCCACTTACTCCAGTATTTTTGCCTGGAGAATTCCTTGGACAGAGGAACCTAGCGGGCTACCTAGGATTGCAAAGAGCCAGACTCTGCCAAGGAAGAGAGAGAAACACATTCCCAGATCTGTGGGCCCCAGGGTCTGGGTTCCGGCTCACTCAGCAGGCTGCTGCCCCCGTATACTATCCGGGATTGGGATAAAAACACTGCAGATTAAGCTCTTGATCTTGAAACAGTAAAGGAGATTTGAGGTTCTAGGTCCAACAATACAGGGTTCTCCACAGACCTAAGGAGAGAGCAGGTTCTGGGGAGGAGGAAGACATGGGAGCCCTGGCAAGAAGACTTTGCTTGAAAAAGGGGCTGGACCACGGAAGTGTGAATGAGAACACAGGCTCTCACAGGCTCAGGCTAGGAGGGAGATGACTGGCGGGGTTGTGAAACAGGGACAAGTTTTTTCTTTGGTTGGTTTTAATAACAGGATCACGTGAAGGCCAAAGTCAGGAAACAGCTCACCCTGTAGTTGGGGGAGAAGACAAAGGCACTGGTCCCTTCCCACCAGGAGAAAGCTAAAGCATGGACTGAACTTGAGACTGAGAGGCGATAAGCAGCAGGCACAGGTGATGCACAAACGAAGCTGTGTCTACAGAGAATGTTGCAAAGGGAGCCCCTCCAGCCATTCTGAGCTTTCACTCTGCACCCTGATGGCTCTCACCTGGGTGGTGGGCTTCCTCCTCCTTTCATTTAGCCTCCAACACCCGATATCTGCAGGACCCTAATCTACCCTCTCTACTTTATCTTCTGTCACTTAGATTTCAGCCAACCCATCAGTCCCCCACCCCCCAGTGCCAACTACACTCGTGCCAGCAGGACACAGACACTCTGGACACATCTGTCTGTGAATGAATGATTACCTTCCCCTTGTCCATCCCAGCTCCTGCTACCTTCTCTGCCTGCAACACTATTCCTCACTTCCTTCCTCAAACTCCATCTCAAAGACCACATTCTCCAAGAAGATATAATTTGAAGACTCACTCAATCATTCGTCCATCCATCCATTTTTCAAAGCTCTTTCCATGGATCTCTATAGCCTGTCTTTCCCTAAAGGCCCTTGGGACTATGCCCACCTCTGTGACTGTCCTTCCTGCCAGCTTCACTGGAGGCCAGCCTCTAGGCTCCTGCAGGCAAGACCGAGCTCTACAAAATTTCTGGTGAACCACTGAACAGAAGAGGGTTGGGGAGCCTGGGCTTTGTTAGATGTCTAACCAGGAATTGTGGCCAAGTCAATGAGACTTCTCTGTAGTTGGGTGTTGGTGTTGCTTCCTCCTAGGGAGGGGAGTGTGATGACGATTTGCACAGCCATTTATGAAAGGTCTAGGCCATAGGAGAGGCAATTTCATCCAGCTTAAACTCCTCTAACCCACAGGCTCTGGGAGAGGAGGACTCAAACATCTCCTCAACTGTCTCAACTACTTGGTTCTGGAAACCCTATGAACTACCAAATCAATGCTGGGGACTCCAAGAAATCCTATTTAAATAAAAGAGTGGGAGCCTAGTGCTAATTACAACATTAGCTTATTGAAGGCTATGATAAACTCCTACATGGATCATCTCTGTTAATCCCAACAATAACAACTTCATGTGAGGTCTGGACTGCTATTTACCTTGTTTTACAGATGGGAAAAGAGGGTGGGGAGTGGATTCTAGAGTTTAAAAACTAAAGATCTTAACTGTGAAGGAGACCTTTCTAGTGTAATGCAAATTGATTTGGAAGATACTCTGGGATATTGATTCAATGGCAAACTCACAAACCACATAGCAAAAGGGAAGATGGGCTGCTGATTGCCCTGTAAAGAGGTCTTTCTGCTGTGGGTATAGCAAACTGCAAAGATGTCACCAAACAATGCCATCTTAACTCACCAGGAAAGACAGCCCCCAGACTGAGTCACACTTTGCTAACTTTCTTATTCTTTCTAACATGTGAGTGCTGGGCCCTTCACAACCAGCCCTGCCTCAGAACTGCTCCAGTAGAGTTCCGAGCCCATTACGAATGTCTTCATGCCAAAAAGAATGCCTCTTTGTGCCCTTAGGGTCACAGCTGCAAACACTCAAACCCCAGTCTCACTGAAATAGGGTGCTCAGCATGTTTCTGAATGAAACCTTCCCTGGTGAGGCAAGAGAGTTACATGAGTTGTTGCCAAATACTGGGTTGGCGAAAAAGTTCATTTGGATTTTTCTGTAAGACCTTTTGGCCAACCCAGTACATGAGACTCTAGGTCACGGCCTAGGTGAGCTCTTAGAGTAGCGAGTCTTAGCACCAAGCAGCCCAACTGCACTGGGAGGCAGAATAGCCTGTGATCAAGATACTCAGGCTTTTCCCAGGACCTCCCAGATCAAAGCCTCCTTGAAAATGGGGCCTGGGTTTCTTAAAGAAAAGGCTGAAGGTATTCTGATGAAGCCAAAGTTGAAAGCCACCATGAAGGCTGACCAGTGAAATCAACTCTAGCTGCACAATGGAATGGCCTGGGGAGCTTGGAAAAAAAAAAAATCTTGATGTCCAGGTCATACCCCAGAGCAACTAAGTCAGAGTCCCTGGGAGTAAGGACTGGCATCAGTATTTTTAAAACTCCCAGATTATTCCAACAGGCAGCTAGAGTTAGACTTTCTAAGGCAATTTGGACTTGCTGGTTTGGGGATGGACAGAGGTCCCTTTTCTCCCCCATCACTCATCTGTAATATAGGTAGGCTTCTCAGTTGCTCTTTACTGGGGGTGGGGGGTGGGTAAGAAAAGGTTTAGTGACAAACATTTTTTAAAAATTTCCCAAGCTTCTATTAATATTAGACTTAATTATGCCAATTACTGTAGCATAAATCACACAATGAGGGGAAGCATCACCTCACCTGGCCACAAATGATTCATGCTTGACTCAGCTGCTGTCTTGACCTCAGGTAGGCACCAGATCCCACCTGGCTGCACATCAGAATCACTTGGGAAGCTTTGGAAAATGCCAAGGCCATGGTCACACCCTTGGAAATGCCCCTGACCAATTGGTCTGGGCACTCAAGTGACTCTAATGTGTGGCCAGGCCTGAGAACCACTGAGGCAGAACAGTCATTTAAGTTATAGACTTGAGAGCAACACTCCAAAGTCTGCCCCTTTCCCATCTCTCCCCTCTTCCTTCCTCTCTCTCTGGGCATTTCCCCATAATGGGAGCTGTACAATGGGTCTTCTCATTCAGGTGCAGGAGAAACCCAAGATGTGGCACCTCTGTTTAAGAAAGGAATCTGAATAAAATAGGAATTATCCTGTCACCACAGGGAATGGCAAATGTGTCAGTGTGAACATTTTTTATACCATTTGATCATTTAATTTCATCTGTTGAGAGTGGGTATTGCTGATGGCACCCCACTCCTGTACTCTTGCCTGGAAAATCTCATGGACAGAGGAGCCTGGGGTTGCGAAGAGTTGGACACGACTGAGTGACTTCACTTTCACTTTTCACTTTCATACATTGGAGAAGGAAATGGCAACCCACTCCAGTGTTCTTGCCTGGAGAATCCCAGGGACAGGGGCCTGTTGGGCTGCCGTCTATGGGGTCGCACAGAGTCAGACACAACTGAAGCGACTTAGCAGCAGTAGTAGCAGCAGCATTGTCAAACACAAGGAGTGCTAAGTTTGTCTTCATAATTTTGAAAATGAGCCTCCGGAATCACGTACAGGCTGTTTTCCCCAAATAAGAAACGAAAAGAAAGTTGTCCCCACAAAAAGACAGCACAGGAGGGGCAAGGATCCTGTCTGAGCTGAGAAGCCATGGTGGCTGAAGATAAG
Source organism: Raphicerus campestris (assembly GCA_006410735.1). NCBI lineage: Eukaryota > Metazoa > Chordata > Mammalia > Artiodactyla > Bovidae > Raphicerus > Raphicerus campestris. The sequence continues at coordinate 52,442 of SJYW01021966.1, read as the reverse complement.
GGGCAATGTGCTCCAACCAGGGGGCCCCTGGGACCTTCTCTGCTGTGTGCTGATTCAGTCTGGAGGTGGCTTTGGTGCTTTCTTAGGAGCAAACGACAATAACTAAATGATGAATAATATGCCTCTCTTTCTCCTCTGCTCAAGGCTTTCAGACCTTCTAGCCCTGTCCAGTTGCCCAGTTTTCCCCCGTGAGTCCCCTTTGCACCTGTTTCACAGTGCCTTTTAAAATTTTAAAGAAATGATGATAATGCATGTAGAGCTGTGCTCTTAACAATTTTTTTCTTCTTAAGGAAAATATCCTCTAATCAGAAAAATAATGGTTCTAAGCAAATTGGGAAGTACATATATTATAAGAGAGTGGAGAGAAAAAGAAAGTCCACATTACTGCACATCCGACCACCTCAAAGTCTGACAAGTAAGTACTTCTTCTATATAGTTTTCTTTTTAACATAGTTAAGATTTTTAAAAAATACTATTTTGTATCAATTTTTCTTTTGACATCTCTTCACCATTTTACTAAGTCAATAAAACATGCAGGAGTTGTTTGAAATGGTTGTAAAGTAATTTATAGAGTTTGCTTCACTGAACCCTTACCATTTAGACTGCATCCAATTTTGATTTGATAAATAATGCTAATGGATTATCTTTGTGTACACATTTTGCTTGCATTTGAGATTACTTCCTCAGGATAGGATCCCATAAGTGGGCACAGCATGGTATAGTAAGTGAGTGAGTGAATGAAGTCGCTCACTCACGTCCGACTCTTTGCGACCCCATGGACTGTAGCCTAACCAGGTTCTCCTCCATCCATGGGATTTTCCAGGCAAGAATACTGGAGTGGGTTTCCATTTCTTTCTCCAGGAGATCTTCCCAACCCAGGGACTGAACGCAGGTCTCCTGCATTGTAGGCATGGTATAGACTTGGAGCCAAATTGTCATGGGTTTGAATCCCATTCCTCACTTAATGCCTGTGTGACCTTGAGCAAGTTACTTAACCTCTCTGTGCCACTGACTCTGTGTTAGTAAAACACAGAGTAACAAAACTTAACTTATAGAGTTATGAGCATTAAATGAGTTAACATCTTGTGAAGTGCCTGACACAAAGGAAGGGCTGTATGAGTGCTAAAAATGTAAATAAAAGAATGAGAGCATTTTAAAGGCTCTTGAGAGACACTGTCTTCATAAACAATGATGTACTCTCTGGCTGGAGGCTAGTGTTCTGAATTTTAGTCAAGGCTTTTGGTAGAGACCCTAAGATAAAGTCTTTAATATGGGGGCCAAGGACCAAACTGATCAAAGTTAGGGACTAAGGTTTTAGAAAAATATTTACACCAACTTGCCTTAACCATGGGGTTGTGGTAGGAGTGGGGACATTGAGCCACAGGACACTTGTATTGGGTTTACCCATTTTTGGCCTTGAGGTTTTCCTGGAAGCTCAGCTGGTAAAGAATCCTCCTGCAATGCAGAAGACCTTGGTTTGATTATTGGGTTGGGAAGATCCCCTGGAGAAGGGATAGGCTATCCACTCAAGTATTCATGGGCTTCCCTGGTGTCTCAGATGGTAAAGAATCCACCTGCAATGTGGGAGATCTGGGTTTCATCCCTGGGTTGGGAAGATCCCCTGGAGGAGGGCATGGCAACCCTCTCCAGTGTTCTTGCCTGGAGCATCCTCATGGACAGAGGAGCCTGGCAGGCTATAGTCCAAGGGGTCACAAACAGCTGGACACAATTGAGTGACTAAGGACGCATTCTTGGCCTCCAGAACAAGATTTGCCATGACCTATAACCTCTCTGCTTGGGGCACTTGGGGAGGAGTGTACTGGAGGGGTAGGGGCTTCTTCATGGCACATGGTCTACTCGACTTTCACTGTTCCTTCAGCAGGACCTGAATTCTTCAGCTGTGGTCATGGTTAACAACGTACAGATCACCATGGTGATGGTGCTGATGAAGGCTGATGGTGATGGTGCTGATGAAGGCTGCTCTTACACTCTGCTGGGAGCTGGGCTTGAATGTTCTCCAATGCTCTAACAGCACCTTCTGTAGTAATTCAATAGATGAATGGATGAAGACGTGGCACATATATACAACAGAATACTACTCAGCCACAACAAAGAAGCAAATAAGTCATTTGCAGGAACATGGGTACAACTAGAGATTATCATACTAAGTGAAGTACGTCAGAAGGAGAAAAGGCAAACACCATATGATATCCCTTATATGTGGAACCTAAAATACAACACAAATGAATTATCTACAAAACAGAAACAGACTCAGAGACAGAACAGACTTGTCTGTTGCCAAGGATCAGCGGGTGGGAGAGGGATGGACTGGGAGTTTGGGGTTAGTAGACGCAAACTATTACACAAAGAATAGACAAGCAACAAGTCCTGCTGAATAGCATGGGGAGCTCTATTCAATATCCTGGGATAAACCATAATGGAAAAGAATATAGACATGTATATAACTGTTANTTATCTACAAAACAGAAACACACTCAGAGACAGAACAAACTTGTCTGTTGCCAAGGATCAGCGGGTGGGAGAGGGATGGACTGGGAGTTTGGGGTTAGTAGATGCAAACTATTACACAAAGAATAGACAAACAAGTCCTACTGAATAGCATGGGGAGCTCTATTCAATATCCTGGGATAAACCATAATGGAAAAGAATATAGACATGTATATAACTGTTACTCTGCTGTACAGCAGAAATGAACACAATACTGTAAGTCAACTCTACTTCAATAAACAATAAATTTAAAAATAACTTTCTGTGATAATGCAAATAGTGTCTGTATGCGTGGCATCTAATATAGTAGCCACTTGCTGCCCACAGGTACTAAGTACCTGAAATATGGCTAGCGAGATTGAAAAATGAAATTTTAATTAAATAAGTTAAATAGCCTCACATGGCTAGTGGCTCCTGTCTTGGACAGCAAAAGGCTCTACATGCGTTATGGTCACTGAGGCCTCCTTACAATCCTGAGAAATACTCATCTCCCCATCTTATACACAAAGAAACTGAGGCTTAATGGTGCTAAGTCACTTGGGTCTGTCTGACCTTGAAATTTATGTCTTTAACTGCTGTGTGATCCTGCTGGTGTGTGACCCTCAGTATCTGCTTCTGGTGAGGGCAGAGAGAAGGCGTGCACTTCCTCAAGATCTATGGTTGGGNGTATGGTCACTGAGGCCTCCTTACAATCCTGAGAAATACTCATCTCCCCATCTTATACACAAAGAAACTGGGGCTTAATGGTGCTAAGTCACTTGGGTCTGTCTGACCTTGAAATTTATGTCTTTAACTGCTGTGTGATTCTGCTGGTGTGTGACCCTCAGTATCTGCTTCTGGTGAGGGCAGAGAGAAGGCGTGCACTTCCTCAAGATCTATGGTTGGGTGATGTCCTAACTTCTCCCCCTAACCCCACCACCTGCTGGTTGTTGAGGCGATAGATCTACATGAAGTGGCTTAAGCACCAGCAGGAAAACCGCCCCCAACCCTGGTCTCTCGGGAGGCATGTTCTCAGCTGCGCGGTCAGTCTNGGTGATGTCCTAACTTCTTCCCCTAACCCCACCACCTGCTGGTTGTTGAGGCGATAGATCTACATGAAGTGGCTTAAGCACCAGCAGGAAAACCGCCCCCAACCCTGGTCTCTCGGGAGGCATGTTCTCAGCTGCGCGGTCAGTCTGCGGGCTTACTGAAGGTGGTCACCCCTCCCTGGGTGTTCGACTGTTCAGATCCCAGTGGATGGCTCTGTGGCCAGAGCCAGGTGGAACAGTTTCCTTGGCCGACAGCCATGTGCTTTCACACTTTGCTGTGGGAAAGTCAGGGAGTTCAGTCACTGAGGGGCATTTTGGACTGTGAGACACTCCAGCGAATTGCCACTGGCTGCCAACACTGGCACCCTGAAAACCTGTCCCCTGGGTGGCTTCCTTCATCTGCTTTCCTTTGTTTGAAGGTTCCTACAAACAGCAGACCAATGCTTTGCAGAATTTGCCTCAGGGGAAAAAATGGCGCTTGAGTCCTAACCTTGCATTTCTCTGGTTTCACTAACTGCCTTTGGAAGTTCTTCGCTTATTTGTTTTCTAAAGTGGTTGGTGCCTGCTGCTACTGCTAAGTCGTTTCAGTTGCGTCTGACTCTGTGCGACCCCACAGACAGCAGGCCCCCAGGCTCCCCCAGCCCTGGGCCTAGCAGGGATTTATTAAAGAGAGACCAAAAAATACAATTTAGGGTTCATGTGGAGCATACATATTTCAGGATGATGTTCACTACCTTTGGCAATTTCTGACTAGTTATTTGTTTTAACTTTTTTTCTTAATTTCATATTTTAGTGTGAGATGTCATTTTAACTCTGGAGACCCAAAGACTATTCTTTTGGAAAACAAAGCTTAAGAGCCTACAGTATTTTAGAATAATCTTCGGCCCCTGTGGGTTTTCCTTTAAGTCCATGACTGACATGCCCTTAACCTCAAGGTCTGTGAGTTTTAGTGACTAGGATGAGTGTGTCAGTTCCCCTAGAGCTAGGGTGGTTCTTAAGGGCAGGAACAGCAGGCTTTGCTTTCTCTGCATAGACTCAGAATTTCTGATCTAGTGGCAATGAATGAATTAGAACACTCTTCTAAGTACTGCCTCAGTTTCCCCATCTATAAAGTAGAGGTAACAGCAGAGTGTCCTTCATAAGGTCTTTGTGAGGATTAAAGAGTTGGCATGTAACATGTTCAAACAGTCCATAGTAAGGCCCGTGTATTAGTCACATAGATCTTTTCAAAAGCATTGAGAAAGCAGTGATACACATGTGAGAAATGATACCTGAAATACCAAGATGGCCTTAGCCAGTTGGTAGCCAGGATGTGCGGAGAAGGCAATGGCACCCCACTCCAGTACTCTTGCCTGGAAAATCCCATGGACAGAGGAGCCTGGTGGGCTGCAGTCCATGGGGTTGCTAAGAGTCGGATACGACTGAGCGACTTGACTTTCACTTTTCACTTTCATGCATTGGAGAAGGAAATAGCAACCCATTCCAGCGATCTTGCCTGGAGAATCCCAGGGATGGGGGAGCCTGGTGGGCTGCCACCTATGGGGTCACACAGAGTCGGACACGACTGAAGCGACTTAGCGGCTAAGTACTGAAAGTTCAAAAAGGTATAAGGTATGGTCCTGCCCTCGGCAAGCTTAGAGGCTCATGTGGCAACAGAAATGATCAAAGTTGGCTGTTGTGAGCAGAAAAGAAGGGCGACAGGATGCTGGACTGGCCGCAGCTTCGCTGTCAGGGAGCAGTGGGCAGAGGTAGCAACTGAGGAATTGGAGAGGCAGGCTGTGCTCCAGAGAAGCTGGGTGTCTGCTTGGAGTTGTAAACCTGACCTCCAAAATTAAAGCAATTAATTAAAACCACCAAAGAATAATTCAGATTCATCTACTGCTACATGAAACACGTCTGTGCGCTGAATACCGCCCCTAGGCTGCCAAGACCCAGTGGGGAAACTGAGGTGAAGACGAGGTAAAGTCTTGCACAGCCATGCCTCCCCAGAGATGGTCAGCTTCCCCCTACTGCAAAAGGGGATTATAGACTCTGCCCTTTCCTTGAGAGTCTGTGCACAGGGCAACAAGGTTGGGAATGACCCTGATGTTCCCCTGGAGGAAGGTTTGCCTGCAAAGGGACAGTGTCAATACCTTTCCTGGAAACAAAAGCTTAGCTTTTTGAGGTGAACTCTGTGAGGCTGAGGCAGAAAGTGTCCTCCGGGGCAGCAAAACGGAACATAGGTTTGGGGGCTAGAACTGATGGGACAGAATCCCAGCTCCACTGTATATGGGCTCTGGGCCTCCGGGCAAGTTGCCTAACTTCTCTGAGCTTAAGCCTTCTGATTTACACAATAGGGGCAAGCATCTCTACTTGAGAGGAAGGATGAGAGAACGGCATAGTCACTGTATGTGGAGCTGGGGCTGGCACACAGTTGCAGTTTTTACCCAGAGCTTACTATTATTATTTATAGTAATAGTTACAGTGTGAGTGGGGAGAGAGATGGCCAGCTGTCCAGAAAACCAACATTAATGGCATGTAAATGTGATGGACAATGATCTTCTTGAGCCAAAAGCAGAGCTTGGCACCCAGGCTGAGGAGAACAAGAGCGCCCCCCACGTCCACTCCCAGAAGGCTTCCAGCAGCCAGTGGGGTCAGCCACAGGTAGGGTTATCGCTCTGGGTCTCTGCTGACCAGGCTCAGGGCTGCCAGCTCTCAGCGTTTAGAACAGCCCCTGATCTGGCAGAAACACTAACCTTCTGACACAACTTTGGTCAGAACTGTCCTCTCTCTCCAAAGAAGACCCTCTCATCGCATCGCCGGCGGTAGCCTGAGGTCTTGGCACTAGAGATGACTTAAAGGGAGAAGACCCTCCACCTGCTGCACTGGAGACTTCCTGAGATCTGGGCTAAAGAGTCACACTTCCTTCAGGGCCAGTGTTTTCCCACAATGATCAGGCAAGTAACAAAAACAGTCCCATGAGTCCCCAAGGCTCCCACGTGTATTTCCGTAAGAGTGGTAATCATGAATGACAGTGACTCTTGCCATCAGCCTGCTTTGTATTTATGGGGTGGGCAGGAGGGCTCTTGGCCCTGCAGATGTGACCTGGGGCCTTATCCAGTTCTCCTGGAGGAAGGTGGCCAGTGTGCCCCTCCAAGTGAGGCCCAGAGGCACCCCAAGGGGCCCCTGCACAGTCTCACACAGCTGCACCTCAGGAAGAGGAGAGTCCCACCCGCCACCACTTACTGGGTAGGCTCTCCTAGTCCCCTCAGCTACTCCTCTGATACCCTTCAGCATTGCACATAAGAAAGCAGCTTTAGGAGCCAGACCAGCCAGGTCTGAATGTGCACNGGTAGCAACTGAGGAACTGGAGAGGCAGGCTGTGCTCCAGAGAAGCTGGGTGTCTGCTTGGAGTTGTAAACCTGACCTCCAAAATTAAAGCAATTAATTAAAACCACCAAAGAATAATTCAGATTCATCTACTGCTACATGAAACACGTCTGTGCGCTGAATACCGCCCCTAGGCTGCCAAGACCCAGTGGGGAAACTGAGGTGAAGACGAGGTAAAGTCTTGCACAGCCATGCCTCCCCAGAGATGGTCAGCTTCCCCCTACTGCAAAAGGGGATTATAGACTCTGCCCTTTCCTTGAGAGTCTGTGCACAGGGCAACAAGGTTGGGAATGACCCTGATGTTCCCCTGGAGGAAGGTTTGCCTGCAAAGGGACAGTGTCAATACCTTTCCTGGAAACAAAAGCTTAGCTTTTTGAGGTGAACTCTGTGAGGCTGAGGCAGAAAGTGTCCTCCGGGGCAGCAAAACGGAACATAGGTTTGGGGGCTAGAACTGATGGGACAGAATCCCAGCTCCACTGTATATGGGCTCTGGGCCTCCGGGCAAGTTGCCTAACTTCTCTGAGCTTAAGCCTTCTGATTTACACAATAGGGGCAAGCATCTCTACTTGAGAGGAAGGATGAGAGAACGGCATAGTCACTGTATGTGGAGCTGGGGCTGGCACACAGTTGCAGTTTTTACCCAGAGCTTACTATTATTATTTATAGTAATAGTTACAGTGTGAGTGGGGAGAGAGATGGCCAGCTGTCCAGAAAACCAACATTAATGGCATGTAAATGTGATGGACAATGATCTTCTTGAGCCAAAAGCAGAGCTTGGCACCCAGGCTGAGGAGAACAAGAGCGCCCCCCACGTCCACTCCCAGAAGGCTTCCAGCAGCCAGTGGGGTCAGCCACAGGTAGGGTTATCGCTCTGGGTCTCTGCTGACCAGGCTCAGGGCTGCCAGCTCTCAGCGTTTAGAACAGCCCCTGATCTGGCAGAAACACTAACCTTCTGACACAACTTTGGTCAGAACTGTCCTCTCTCTCCAAAGAAGACCCTCTCATCGCATCGCCGGCGGTAGCCTGAGGTCTTGGCACTAGAGATGACTTAAAGGGAGAAGACCCTCCACCTGCTGCACTGGAGACTTCCTGAGATCTGGGCTAAAGAGTCACACTTCCTTCAGGGCCAGTGTTTTCCCACAATGATCAGGCAAGTAACAAAAACAGTCCCATGAGTCCCCAAGGCTCCCACGTATATTTCCGTAAGAGTGGTAATCATGAATGACAGTGACTCTTGCCATCAGCCTGCTTTGTATTTATGGGGTGGGCAGGAGGGCTCTTGGCCCTGCAGATGTGACCTGGGGCCTTATCCAGTTCTCCTGGAGGAAGGTGGCCAGTGTGCCCCTCCAAGTGAGGCCCAGAGGCACCCCAAGGGGCCCCTGCACAGTCTCACACAGCTGCACCTCAGGAAGAGGAGAGTCCCACCCACCACCACTTACTGGGTAGGCTCTCCTAGTCCCCTCAGCTACTCCTCTGATACCCTTCAGCATTGCACATAAGAAAGCAGCTTTAGGAGCCAGACCAGCCAGGTCTGAATGTGCACTCTCCTCTGTGATAAGGGCACAACCTCTCCATGCCCTGGGGTCATCATGAGGATTAGATGAGTTAACACGTGCTTAGAACAGTGACTGGCATGAAGCAAAGCTCAATAAACGCTGGCTTTTTATTAACATTTAGTATTATTTACCAGTACCAGTGACTTCTCAGGTGGCGCTAGTGGTAAAGACCCCACCTGCCAGTGCCAGAGATGTGTGTTCGATCCCCCAGGTTGGGAAGATCCCCTGGAGGAGAGTATGTCAAGCTACTCCAGTATTCTTGCCTGGAGAATCCCCATGGACAGAGGAGCCTGGCAGGCAATGGTCCATAGGGTCACAAAGAGTTGGACATGACTAAAGTGACTTCGCGCACACACACACTGGCGCTATTAGGTTGGATCATATGAAATTGCTGACTTCCATTTTCCACCTATAAAAATGGCATTTTCGTAGAGATGGATGGTTCTTAAAGGGGGTGGGGGACAATTTTGCCTCCTCCACAAAGCCCCCCACCCCAGGGTACATTTTGCAATGGCTGGAGACATTTTTGATTGCCACGACTGTTGGGAGGAAGTGGTACTGGCACCTGGGGGGTAGAGGCCAGGGATGCTAACATCCTTCAGCCACACAGGCATGCCCATACAACAAAGGGTTACCCAGCTCCAAATGTCCACAGTGCCAAGGCTGAGTACAGGGCCAACTTACAGTCTTCCACCATGCACAGGTTAACTTTCTTAAAACATCCCTTTCCCAAACTGATGGCTCCCACTGGCTAGAGAATAAAGGCTCACTTCCAACAGGCCCTGGCCTCCAATTCACTGCAGGTTTGTCTCCTCCCTGCTGTGGCCGCACTGACCCATAACAGTATAGTACAGCTAATAAAATAAGCCAGAACGGCATGCAAAGGGTTGGGATACATGAGCGTCCAGGCCTGGAGTAACTTCTCTGATTTCCCCATCAGCCTAAGTCCAACAGCTGCTCTAGAAGGATTTACTTATGTGCCTTTCTCGCCCAGTTGGGCTGACCATTGCAATCACTGGTGGCTTTTAACTAATGTGACTCCTGGGTCCCTTTCCTAGAGATTCTGATTCAGTGGGTGTGGGTGGGCTCAGCTATATTTTAAGAAGCAACCCTCCCTGCACCCCACCCCGCCTCATGCTGGGCCTGCTATGTCCATCTTTGTTCCCAAGTTGTTCTGTCCTGTTGCCAGTCAGGCACACCAGCCCTTTGTGTGCCCTTCTGGCTTATTTTATTAGCTGTGCAGTAAAGATGCCAGAGGGCACAGACCTCATCTCAGAGATACTGGCCACTCAAAGGGATCCAACCCAGTGTCTTGCTCTCCAAAACTTCTAAGTAGTGAATTAAACTTGAATCCAATATTAGGAGTTTGGGATTAACAGATATATACTATATATATAAACTATATATATAACTACTATATATAAACTATATATATAACTACTACTATAAATAATAGGGGCCTACTGTATAGCACAGGGAATAATATTCAGTATCTTATAATAACCTATCATGGAAAAGAATCTCAAGAAGGATACATGCATTATATATATAAGTATATAGCTGAATTGCTTTGCCACACACTTGATACTAACACAACACTGTGAATCAACTGTGCAGGTGCGCTCAGCCATATCCGACTCTTCTGCAACCCCGCGGACGGTAGCCCAACAGGCTCCTTTGTCCATGGGATTTTTCAGGTGAGAATACTAGAATGGGTTGCCATTTCCTCCTTCAGGGGATCTTCCCCACCCAGAAATGGAACCCTCATCTCTGATGTCTCCTGCATTAGCAGGCAGGTTCTTTACCACTGAGCCACCTGGGAAGCCCAAATCAACTATACTTCAATTTAAAAAAGAAAAGGAAAAACCTCACTTGAATTCAGGAAGTTTTAGACTTTGTTGAACCCAGGAACCACCTGAGATGCTTGTTAAAAATGCAGACACCCAGGCTCCTCGTCCTAGGAATCCAGCCTCAGTGCGTCTGAGCTGGGACCAGCAAGCTGTCCCTCGGCCCACTGTTCTGATTCTCCATTATGTTTGGCCCCAGGGCTCTCAGGCGGCTCTGGCACGGCTTGTGGAGGTCAATGCTGTTTTAAGTGGTGGCTGGGATGCCTGCAGCCCCAGCACTGCAGACCGCAAGGGACACTTACACACACGCTGGCTTCTCCTCCTGCACCAAAAACCTGCAGGTTCCATGGAAGCAGAACTGACTGTGAGAAGCTGGGCAGTCATTAAAATGGGACACCACAGCTGCAGCCACGGGCGGGTCTGCTGGGGAGAGAGAAGACATTTGGCTCAGATTCAAGGCACAGCAAGACAACTCACCACTCCCTACCCCCCTGGAGAAGGAGCCCGGGTGGCTGGGATTTCTAGTCCCTACCAGCATCTCCTCCTCAGCTCTCATGAATTATCTAACGGCCAATCCAGAACCTGCTTGTGAGCTTTCCAGGGGGCTTTACTTACTTAGCTTTGTAGGGAACAAAACAGTCTCCCCAAAAGCCTCAGTGTAATTCAGAGATATCACAGCAATTTTACTATTTAAAGCCTATTCCCCAAGAATGACCTAATTTTACTTTTGCAAAATGATAGAGATCATTTTTTTAAAAGACAGCCTCCATAAAAATCTGTTTTAAAGGCAGGAAACTGAAGAAAGTTACAAAAGAGTACTATTTAACCATTCAGTTGATGCTGAGGAAGAATTGTGATGCAAAAAGATGTTCATGATATATAACTGTAAGAGAAGCAGTGCGTTTCCAATGTGGTCTGTACAGTATGATTCTATGCAAACACACAGAAATTTAGACCTGAAGAAGTCTGGGAAGGATTTACAGAAACATGGTGGCAGGGTCTCTCCGGGGTGTTGGGATCAGTTGTGATCATGCCATGAAGATGACTTAATGCACACAAGTCCACCTGGGAGAGGCACAGGCTGGACTGGGAAAGCCAGGGTGGCGGAGAGGAGAGGTAACAGTCGGGTCCACTTGGAGCTCCATGATTCTCAGGAGCTTGGGGCATCATTAGACCTCTCAGGCTGCTCAGAAGCCCTGTAAGGAACCACATGTCACCTACTGACCAGCCTAAAGGGATTTATTAGACTCCAATAGCCCTGTTTTGTCCAAATAACCCTTCAGACACAGTAGGTAGCTATTTCAAGATGGCATGGCAGATGGTTTTGTTGCATCTTTCAAAAGGTTCTCTTATATGGGCATTTAGGGAGTAGGTCGTTCTCATATATTTTCGGCGGGGGGATATATGTGCATGGAGCGCTTGTGTTTTTGAGTGAATTAAACTCCAATTTCATATTGTAAGATTTTCAACCATCATGAAATAGTAAACTCATGTTGCTATCTATTTATGATTTGCTTCTAGAAGTATCACAATTGTGGAAAATTCATAATTCTAATGGAAAAAACAGAGCCTAAAAGAGCACAGCTTTGATGCTTTCCAATTATGGTGCTGAAGGAGACTCTTGAGAATCTCTTGCACTACAAGAAAAACCAGTCAATCCTAAAGAAGATCAACCCTGAATATTCATTGGAAGGACTGATGCTGAAGCTCCAATACTTTGGCCACCTGATGTGAAGAGCTGATTCAATGGAAAAGAGCCTGATGCTGGGAAAGATGGAAGACAAAAGGAGAACGGGGAGGCAGAAGATGAGAGGTTAGATAGCATCACCAACTCAATGGACATGAAATTGAACAAACTCCAGGAGATAGTGAAGGACAGGTACGCCTGGCATGCTGCAGTCCATGGGGTCACAAAGAGTTGGACATGACTTAGCAAGTGAACAACCACAAAAACCCGCAGAATCCTTGATGCAGAGCCCTTAGAGGTCATGACCTTGGGCTGAGGAGGCAGAAAGACATGGATTAGGGTCCTGCCTCTGCTGCCTGGATGCCGTTCTGAGCTTCCACCTCTGTGACACGGAGAGTCCTTTGCCTCGTGGTGGCTCTGAGGTTGAGCGAGGCCAAGCGTATTAAGTACTATGCTCACTGTTAGCTCTTCTGCTATCAGCACCCACAATCCCATGATGCTAATGAGTCCCCACATGTGACCAGACCACTCTAATATATAATCTCCTCCTCTCCCCATAAGTTCAGTTCAATTCAGTTCAGTTCAGTCGTTTAGTCATGTCCAACACTTTGTGACCCCATGAATCGAAGCACACCAGGCCATCACCAACTCCTGGAGTTCACTCAGACTCACATCCAACTCCTGGAGTTCACTCAGACTCACATCCATCGAGTCCGTGATGCCATCCAGCCATCTCATCCTCTGTCGTCCCCTTCTCCTGCCCCCAATCCCTCCCAGCATCAGAGTCTTTTCCAATGAGTCAACTCTTCCCATGAGGTAGACAAAGTATTGGAGCTTCAGCTTTAGCATCATTCCCTCCAAAGAAATCCCAGGGCTGATCTCCTTCAGAATGGACTGGTTGGATCTCCTTGCAGTCCAAGGGACTCTCAAGAGTCTTCTCTAACACCACAGTTCAAATGCATCAATTCTTCGGCACTCAGCTCTCTTCACAATCCAACTCTCACATCCATACATGACCACAGGAAAAACCATAGCCTTGACTAGACGGACCTTTGTTGGCAAAGTAATGTCTCTGCTTTGTAATATGCTGTGTAGGTTGGTCATAACTTTTCTTCCAAGGAGTAAGTGTCTTTTAATTTTATGGCTGCAATCACCATCTGCAGTGATTTTGGAGCCCAAGAAAATAAAGTCTGACACTGTTTCCACTGTTTCCCCATCTATTTGCCATGAAGTGATGGGACCAGATGCCATGATCTTCATTTTCTGAATGTTGAGCTTTAAGCCAACTTTTTCAATCTCCTCTTTCACTTTCATCAAGAGGCTTTTGAGTTCCTCTTCACTTTCTGCCATGAGGGTGGTGTCATCTGCATATCCTAGGTTATTGATATTTCTCCTGGCAATCTTGATAAGTTCACTGCAGTGAAACTAAAAGCCCAGGGGTGCCTTTCAGTCACTGAGGATAGTGACTTTCACATGTGAAGAGCAGCAGAGAAGCCCAAGGCCAGGTAAAGGGGGCAACCCAGGACAGCTGGCCAGCCCTGCTCCTGCCTGCAGCACGTCCCTGCCCAGCAGTCGCCTCCAGTACACGGGGGCTGATTACAGTCACCTGCGAGTCCTGGGCCCAAGTGGTTCATGAGTGGCTCGGCCACTTGCTGACAGCAGACACTGGGATGATAAGTCGAGGCTGCAAGGGTCTGCTGCAGGTCACATAACCAGCATTTCTGTGCTCACTAAACTCGTCAAGGGGCAAATATGGAGAGAAGAAGGGACTGGAGACCAGTGGATCTAATTTGATTAGATGTCGAAAAAGGCTTTTGATAAGCTCTATAAAAGGCCTTTTAGATAACCCCCTCCAAGTGGCTATTGCGAGTCCCTTGTCAGGGCTCACAGCCAGGCTCCTTCACGTGTGATCTGTGGGCTGACAACTTCACATCCCTGCAGCTTGTCAGAAAGCCAAGTTCCTGGGACCCACCCTAGACTAAGGGATTAGGATCCTTGGGGTGAGGCCTAGGAATTTGTGTGACAAGCTGCCCAGCCCAAGTGATTTTTTTTTTTTTTTAAGTCAGGTTTATTGAGACAGAATTGACATACAGTACCTTTTGCCCTCCAGGTGATTCTGATGGGCACTCATCACCAGAACCAAGCTCGTATCACAGGAAACAACGGAGAGAGACAAGAGGCCTCTCAGAAGAGTAAAACAACAGGGTTCCTGAAAGGGACACTCGTTGGAGCCGATCATCTTCCAGCTCTCCAAGCTCCTTTGTGATGCTAAAGCCTAGAATCCGCTGACAGTCTTGGTGGTGAAGTGTCAGGTCAACAGAAACATATTAAAAGGAACACTGGAAATCTGTGGGAACACTATTCCCCAGAGCTGATGGGGCAGGAGGAAACTCACTGTCACGATCTTGTTTAACCTGTATCTATGGATATTTTGCCTCATCTCATAAATGACTTGAGGCTTTATAAAAATAGGTACCACAGAAAGGAGATGTAAGTGGGAAAGGTGTGTGTGTGTGTGTGTGAGGGAAAGAAAGAGAGAGAGAGATGGAGAGGGACGGAGGGACTATTGGGTGGGTGGGGGGAAGGAGAGAAGATACACAGAAAGGACAGAGGGAAGGAGAGACAGAGATGGAGAGAGGGGGGTGGAGGAGGGAAGTGGGGAAAGAGGAAGAAACAGAAAGAGAACGACAGAGACAGGCAGTGAGAATGGGAAGGGCAGAGCAGACAAAGGAATACAAGGGCAGGGGTCTAAATGAACCAAGAAGTCAGGGATCAAGTTACACATGAAGACACATCAGAGTTCTGAGCACGTGCTGATGATGTTCCAAGCCTCCAGGCCATCTAAGCAAGGATGCACAGAGTCCATTAGATAGAAATGCACCCATTTTGCTGGAGAAGGAAATGGCACCCCACTCCAGTACTCTTGCCTGGAGAATCCCATGGATGGAGGAGCCTGGTAGGCTATAGTCCACGGGGTCTCAAAGAGTAGGACACAACTGAGCGACTTCACTTTCACGCATTGGAGAAGGAAATGGCAACCCACTACAGTGTTCTTGCCTGGAGAATCCCAGGGACAGAGGAGCCTGGTGGGCTGCCGGTTATGGGGTCCCACAGAGTTGGACACGACTGAAGTGACTTAGCAGCAGCAGCAGCACCCATTTTGCATATGCAAGACAGGCTCAGCTTTGCCCGAGTCTATGGTCAGAGGGCAACTTCTACAGCTGCTTTCAAAGGGGACTTCAAGTGTTATGGGGGACGACATCTTCCAGGAAGGCAGCGCAGAGACACTTGCCAGTGTCACCGTCTGCTGTTCAACAGCTAAGAGCCAAAGAGCCCAGGCGATGGGGAAACTCCTTGCCCTCGTCACAGTGATGAAAGCGAACATCTGCTGGTTTGTTCCCTGCAGTCAGAGAGCAGGATAAGGTGGGGAGTCTGATGCTTAGAAGGTAGCCTCCTGGTCTTCCACAATCCCACTGTTCTGACTCAACCCCCAGTGCTGAGGGGACCAACGGATGCTAGGTGATGATCATGATCACTAAAATATTGTTTATTTTAAACTCCCTTTTCCTGATTACAACAGTGATACACCACTGTAGAAATCTTTTGTAAGTGCCAATGTAAAACATTTTTGAGAATAAAACTCATCCTTAATCCACCACTTTGGGAGAACTGGGCTTGCCTGGTGGCATAGTTATTAAAGAACCTGCCTACAATGCAGGAGACCCCGGTTTGATCCCTGGGTCGGGAAGATTCCCTGCAGAAGGAAATGACAATCCACTCCAGTATTCTTGCTTGGAGAATTCCATGGACAGAGGAGCCTGGTGGGCTACAGTCCCACATTGCCTGTGCGCCTGCACACACACACAAAGACATACTCATGAAAACTTTTTGTTTCTATTCTGTCACACGAGCTTGACCTCATGTGACATCCCAAACATTTTAAGAGTAAGCATTTCGTGCAAGGTGGGCATTAGGTGCCATCCTGGTGCTTAACGCCGAGCAGCTCAATGTGTGCCGTGAGGGTGGTTCCTGTTCCCAGTCCAATGGCTCTGGGGGTGTGTGACCTGTGCTGGGGAAATGGATGGGGAGAAGGGGACCAGACATGGTCCGAGGCTGGGCCACCTCCTGGCCCTCTGCACTTGCAGCAACCTCAGGGGGAAGCCTGGCTAAGCCTCCTGGGCTGAGAAACCTAAAAGCCCTGCGCAGCATGCGAAGTTCCCTACAGGTCAGGGGGAGATTTTATCCCTGTCTTGGGGCTTTTATAGGTATTTGCCTCACATACCACTAGAATCTGCAGTGAAAACCCCAACACTGCAGCATGGTATGCTCACAGACAAGACCTGTCCTACTGATGCTAACACAAGCTCCAGGGATGCTCTGGAGAAAAGGGGCCCTGGGCACGGCTGGGAGGGGAGAAGATGGCTTCAGTTTCTGAGTGTGCTTTACATGCTGGTTGCTGGCCTTATAGCCAGGCAGGGCGGGCGGTCACATCAGGTGGAGGATTTGCTGGTAACTTACATAACTATGAGGGGCTTCCCTGGTAGCTCAGTTGGTAAAGAATCTGCCTGCAATGCAGGAGACCCCGGTTTGATTTCTGGGTCAGGAAGATCCGCTGGAGAAAGGATAGGCTAACCACTCCAGTATTTGGCGGCTTCCCTTGTGGCTTAGTTGGTAAAGAATCCACATGCAGTGCGGGAGACCTGGGTTTGATCCCTGGGTTGAGAAGATCCCCTGGAGAAGGGAATGGCTACCCACTCCAGTATTCTGGCCTGGAGAACTCCATGGCCCATGAGGTTGCAAAGAGTCAGACATGACTGAGCAGCTCTCATTTACATACATAACTATAAGCCATACATGGAAACACCCCGACCCCCAGCATCTTCCCCGAGAAGGAGTCTTCCCGCCTGCCTCTGCCCTCTGTTTCCCTTCCCCCTCTTCTCTCTCCTTATTTTTGCTCTACCCTCCTCTACTTTCTCCCTCTTAGTTTTTCTTTCTCTTCTTTCTGGAAACTCAAGGAAATATCAAAGTGAAGGAAGGAAAGGGCTAGATACTTAAAGCAGAAAAACCCACCTCACTTGGAAAAGAAAGGTGAGGCCAAGAGAAACTCCAAGGAGGCCCTGGGGGGTCCAGGCAGGGTGGAGTGAGCGGGCTGCCCCTCCCTCGGGCTCCAGACCCTGCCCTCCTCTCCTCTAGCCACTGGGTCTGATGCGCACGTGGGCGGATGGGAAAATCAAATGCTCTGGTTTTCGGAACAGACCTCATACCAAGCCCATCTGCAGTTGGAGTTTTGAAGCCCTTCAGTTCCTGTTGCTCTGAAATTTATGAGAGGCCTCCCCAGCTTGTTAACCAAATGCGTATCTCGCAGATACCGCTGTTCTCTCATGAAGCTATGAAAGCTTTGCCTAGAGACCACAGACCCACTAATAGGGCCTGGAACCCCTGCTCCACTCACAGGAAGAATGTCTGGAATAGCAATCTAAGGGGTCTGGAAACCACGGATTCAACTCAGGCAGGGGTCTCTGCAGTCAGAAGGGTCGGAGGCAGCCGTCTGAACACCGCCTTCTAACACCCCTGCTCCCCCAGGGGTGTGGGGGAGGGCGTCCACACCGCTGAGGACAATCACCCCCTTGAAAAGCCACCCTAATTGGACTTTCTGCGGGGCTGGTCCCTCGGAGCCGACTCCTCAACTCTCTTCTCCAGACATCAGCAGTTGCGAACACGTTTGTCTGTTGTGAAGCTTACATCATTTATAGCCATTTCATTACTTCCTCAAATATGACTAACTTTCTGACAGTTTAAGAATGACACCTGTTTTTTTAGCAGGAACTTTCAGACAGGTTTTTCACCTGGGGCTGAGTATTTTCTCTTCAGACACTAAAGCGTCTAAAGCCAACTAATGCTTCTGGAATGTCTAGGAGAAAAGGCAACAGAAGAATTTTATGAAGATGGGAGCTGGTCAGCAGCCCCTGTTAAGTTAGGGGAGCGGATGGAGCTGAGTGCATCTGAGCTCAGCTCGCTGGTGCTCCCAGGGCCAAGGCCAGAGGCACAAACTCCTCTGGGCTCAGTTCTAGGGTGGAGAAGGCTCGCTTTAGGCTCCCAGTGAGCCCATTTTACAGGGATGGAACTCCAGGCTTACATGAGCCAACTCATGAACCTGTAGAATTAGCCAGCGTGTGAGGGGAAGGCTGGTACAGAGGCTTACAGCTGGGCGGCAGAAGTGCTAAGCCAGGGCTTAGAGAAAGGGGTGGTGCAGGGCACAGGCACCTCCCCAGATAGAGACTGGTGAGCAGGGACCCTGGTTCCCCTGGGCATTAGGGGAGTGAGAAGAACTATCACAAATTTTAGAAGTGATCCTGACGAGGAAGAGCACTGTCAGCACTGAGTGTGCTAACGCTTCTGACCTTTACCACAGAAAGGAAGGCAGTCAATGAGGGCATTTCCTGTGCCAGTGTGAGGGGCAGATGACCAGGGTGTGGTTTCAAGTGAACAGTGGGAGTCAGCAGAGTAATCTCAGTTACATTCACAGAAGTAGGAAGATACATCTCATTCCTAAGGGCTCAATTCTGCTGAATTTGGGATGTGTGTGGTGGTGGTGTGATTTAATCACTCAACTCATTCACAAACCAAGGGCAGCAAACACTTTAAAAAGGACAGATGTAAAGCAATCTGAAAGTAGTTTGGCTTCACAGGACCATCTTTTAAGGGGGGATGATCCTTTGTTACAGTTAAACAATGAGAGGAAAGTAACTCTAAGAAGCTCTGCCATCTCCTGCCATCCCACTGATGTCACTGATGCACCATTTTTTCACTACCACCCCTACCGTAAGACTCTCAGAGATAATATACGTTTCCTATTACATGATCCCCGAATACAGAATTACTGTTTTAACCAGTTTTTTTCCAACACTGGCTAATTTTGACCCTAGTTGATGTTCAGCTTCCCCTGGTCTTAATCTGACTTTTAGACCCTGCCCACTGCTCCACCCCAACTTAAGAGCATGGAGAAAGAAAGTGAAGTCACTCAGTCGTGTCCGACTCTTTGCGACCCCATGGACTGTAGCCCACCAGGCTCCTCAAGAGCATAGAGACCAGGTTATCTCCTTGGACCTCAAACCACCTGTGAGGTCAACATCACTCTTCTCTATTTTTCAGATGAGGAAACAGAACTAAAGTTTAGATTTCTTTGGAAGGAATGATGCTAAAGCTGAAACTCCAGTACTTTGGCCACCTCATGTGAAGAGTTGACTCATTGGAAAAGACTCTAATGCTGGGAGGGATTGGGGGCAGGAGGAGAAGGGGACGACAGAGGATGAGATGGCTGGATGGCATCACGGACTCGATGGACGTGAGTCTGAGTGAACTCCAGGAGTTGGTGATGGACAGGGAGGCCTGACGTGCTGCGATTCAAGGGGTCGCAAAGAGTCAGACACGACTGAGAACTGAACTGAACTGAACCTTGCCAGTGCAGCTAGAAAGTACTAGAAGTCTCAGTTCTCTTTGATGAGAGTAAAGGGCTAGAGAAGATTAGAACACTATNCGACTGAGAACTGAACTGAACTGAACCTTGCCAGTGCAGCTAGAAAGTACTAGAAGTCTCAGTTCTCTTTGATGAGAGTAAAGGGCTAGAGAAGATTAGAACACTATTCAGTCCAGGAAGACAGATGCTGAGAAGGCACATAATCAAACTCGATCAGACTCTGTAAGTCATGTGGCTGTGAGGAAGGGGAATACTTAGCTTCTTAGGCAGTTAGGAAACTAGATGACTTTCTAGTAATCAGAAAGGGGCACTTTTACGAGAAGCAAGAGGAAGTATTACTTTATCTGGGGGAGGAGTGGGGGTACGGTACATGTGAAACTTATTATTCCCATGAGGGAGCAGTGACTGCAAAACATAGATGAAAAAGAGATTTCTGTCCACAGATGATGGTTAATTGAGGAGTAGTTGCAAAGAGGGTGGGGGCTGGCCCACAGGATAGTACCAAGGGTCTCACAAAGCCTGCCCTCCCCAGAGCCCAACCTCTGGGCTACGTGATGTTCATGTCCAAGAAATTGGGAGCTTCTGGCTCAGAGCGGGGCTAAATTGGACTCTGAATTACTTCTGCAGCTTTAAACAAGATGCTGGGTAGGGGTGGGAGGGGAACCTAAGGGAGCATCTGAGCTAATTTAATCCCCTCTGAGCTTTTCTCTCTTTCTCTCTTTAGGATAAGACTCAAGGGGAATCAGATGTCATGGAACCAAATTTAAAAAAAAGTATCGGTGAAGAAACAGACAATACAGACAACATATTTCCTACAAAGATATTGGCTTTAAATAACAACACCTGTGTGTATGTGAGGAGGGGGAGGGGGGAGGAGAGACAGAAAAGAAAACAGATACATATTCAGACAGAAAATCACTCACTGGTGGTATCTGACACCAATGGGGTTCATTCTGCTTGTGGTTATTTCTAAGGCAAAGGCAGAACTTGCATTACTTTTTCTAATTCAACACAAGAGAATCAGATAACATGAATATAAAAACAATTTGACAGGTTCATGTCCCATCTAAGGCAGGGCTCCCCAACCTCCAGCATCTAACCTCAGCTCATCTAATGAGTTGGTATAATAATAAGAGATAAACTAAACAATAAATGTAACACCTTGAATCATCCCTAAACCACTGCCGCCCCCTCCCCCTCAATCCCAGTCCGTGGAAAAGCTGTCTTCCACAAAACTGGTCCCTGGTGCCAAAAAGGTTGGTTTATGATGTAAAATGATTCTGAAAAAGGGACATGTAGATGAATAAGATGTTTGACCATTGTCCTTACGTAAAATATAGAGAGATGAGGTCCAGTGTATATGAGGTTGGTTGCCTTAGGAGAGAAGCCCAGATAATGTATTTATAAGAGTCAGGAGGAAGGTAGCATATAATTGAATGGGTGCTGGCAAATTGGTAGATAGAGTTGTAAGAGTCTGGAGGAGTTCTCTTCTGATGGCTTAAATTTTCTGAGTGAAATAGGAAGCAAGTTCATCTAATGTTTCCCAGTAAGTTTGGTATTTGCAGCAATTTTTTTTTTTTTGACCAATACTCTCCTTAAAATTAAAGCACCATTCTATTCCTAAAAAACAAAGTACCTGGGCTTAAATTTTTTTAACCCAATATGGGTTTTCTGAAGTTGGACTGTGGTGATGCTAATAATGATGATCACTGTTATTATTAATAGTAGTTGTGCCTCGGACAGCAAAGAAATCAAACCAGTAAACCCTAAAGGAAATCAACCCTGAATATTCATTGGAAGGATTGATGCTGAAGCTGAAGCTCCAACACTTTGGCCACCTGATGCGACGAGCCAACTCACCGGAAAAGACCCTGATGCTAGAAAAGATTGAAGGCAGGAGGAGAAGGGGACGACACAGGATGAGATGGTCGGATGGCATCACCGACTCGATGGACGTGAGTTTGAGCAAGCTCCGGGAGATGGTGAAGGACAGGGAAGCCTGGCGTGCTGCAGGCCATGGGGCTGCAGAGTCGGGCATGACTGAGCCGCTGAACAGCACTAGTAATACACTGTCTACCAAATGCAAGCACAATATCCAGCATTTTATGCAAAGAATTCTGTTTAATCCCCATCAAAGTCCTATGAGGTACTCCTTACTACCCCAGTCTACAGATGAAGAAAGTAAAGCCAAGAGAAGTTAAGGATGTTCAATGGTGCAAAGTTAGCAAATGGTAGAGCTGAAACCAGAACTCATGGGTTGGTAGAATCTAAGCTCCTGAGGGTGTGTCACTTCAGAGAGGGTGTGTGTGTGAGAGAGAGAAAGGGAGGAAAAAGAGGGAGAGACAGAGAGAAGGGGTTGGAGAGAGAAAGAGCCAAAGAGTGAGGTGAGGGTTAAACCCTCAAGGGCACCTTCTGCAGTTAAGACAACTCTTTCATTTGAAGAGTAAACTAATCAGGAATTACCATAAAATCCTCAGGGCTATTTTNGAGAAGGGGTTGGGGAGAGAAAGAGCCAAAGAGTGAGGTGAGGGTTAAACCCTCAAGGGCACCTTCTGCAGTTAAGACAACTCTTTCATTTGAAGAGTAAACTAATCAGGAATTACCATAAAATCCTCAGGGCTATTTTAGAATTAAAAGAGCTAAAAGTCCCAAGGCAAAATGGTTTTAATTAGCAAAGAGGCTTTAGGAATCTAAAATAAAATTTCAGTGACATCATGTGAAGTGTGGGCTACTCATCTAAAGATGCGCAGCATTATGAATTTCAACTTGGCCTCTACGCGTGTTCAGCTTCCGCCAGTGATACCACCTCCTCCCCTAAAGTTCATGGGGAAGGGAAAGAGAGACATGCATGAGATGCCCCCAAGTAGCCCCCAAACTGCATTTTAAGTCCATGAGTTAGAAAAAGAAGGGAAATACACAGGACATGGAAGATCACCCATCCCCAATCTGCACGTCTCTCTCCTCCAGACCCTGTTCTCCAGCCCCGATTGCTTTTTCTCTACCTTGGGCTTCATGAATTAAAGCAAAAAACCAAACTAAGAAAATTGCCAGTCATGACTTTGCTTTGAAGACTGAAAGTCAAACCTCTCATCTCTGTTACAATTTAATAATTTGATTTCAAAGAGACAGATCTTTCTTTCTTCTAAATCTTCAAACCAGAAAGCCCCTTGTTCTAATTACATCCTCTTGGGTGTCAACCAGCATTTTGAAAAGATTTCATTTCAAACTTCCGTTTACAAAGTAAACAAGGATATCTACCTTTGGCTCTCATAAAGCTCTGAATCCAGATGTGAACGGCTCTGGGAACCACAGCTGAGCCCTGCTAGACGGGGAATTCTCTTTTGACTTTGTTGAAGGAGCAGCCCCGTTGGAGCCTGGGGCTACCTGGGTTTGCAATCTCTGTGTGTTTCTGTTCTCCTCTTTATTAATATCGAAATTGTTAGGTGAAGAGGTTGGCAGGAAACCCTTAATTCCCCCTTAGGAAAAAATGCTTCCTCTTGTTGAGTCTTTGAACCATAATCCTTTCAAACCCTCCACATTGAGTATATGTAAGCACTATTGGGATGACTGTTTTTCTAGAACATTATATGCTCTCAGAACTTTTGACAGATGCCTTTTTCTTTTACAGTCTGCAGATGCGGTATGGGTAGATGAAGGACACTCCTCATTGTAAAATGAGGAAACAGAGGTATCCAGAGATAAATTTAAGGCAAAGCTCAGCAGCTTTAAAAACACAGATGTGATTTTCGTGGCTGGGACTTTGTCCCATGACAAATACATTACTTGTCCTTTTCAACCTGGGTGTTATAATTGATGGTTTTTGGTTGCCCTTAGATAAGAGTCCTTTAATCAAGATTATATTCCAGAAGGAAAACCATGAGATGTTGAGAGAGTGATGGGATGATGGGCAATCATTTTTTAAAATAATTTTTCAAATTTTATAAGGTGACATTAAGAGTTTGAAACCAATACAGTATTGTAAAGTAAAATAAAAAATATATATTAGAAATAAATATATAAAATAAAACGAACACTTGAAAAAATAATAAAAAAATAAGCTGCACAGTATTAAAAAGGTAAAGTTTAAACAATTTTTATATAGAAGACCAACCTTTAGAAATTTAATTTGAATCTGCATAGCATAAATCATGTTACTGCCTTGTGTTTTATCATTATAAAGGAAAAGGAGGAAGGAGACACAAAATAAATGTTTAGAGAAGACAGATGATGCTCAGATGAAAGACGTTTATAAAAGTTGACCTCGGGCTTGGCCTCTTAGGCACGTAAACCTCACATGCTTCCACTATCTACTCCACTTCCAACTCCTACACTCATGTCTTTTTTTTTTTTTAATTGAAAGAGGACAGTCAGGAAACCTGCAAAGGAGGCAGAGAATGAGAAGGAAAAAATCTGCGGCAGAAACTCCCATGAGTTCCTCCAAACCTGTGTTGCTTTCCTTCCTAGACACACAGACTACACTTCTCAGACTCCCTTGCGGGTAAGTGTGACCATGTTACGGCCAATGGATGTGAGCAGAGATTATATGCACCATTTTGGTCCATAGAAGCGGGGAGATCTCCCTTTTTCTTTTTCCAGCTGCTGGCTAGATGTCCTTCCAGGGGCACAGAGCCTGGGTCTTTGGATAACTGCAAGGGAAGAAGTCTGAAGGGCCAGAAACACCTGCACAGACTTTGAAATAAGCAGGAAGTAAACAGCCTGGAGAATCCCAAGGACGGAGGAGCCTGGTGGGCTGCCGTCTATGGGGTTGCACAGAGTCCGTCACGACTGAAGCGACTTAGCAACAGCAGCAGACAGCATTCAGGGCTTGTCTGTTGCAGCAGGGAGTATAACTCAAATGCTAAGCCTGAAGTACGGACAGTGTTTGGGGGTTAGTTAGTGAATTTCTGATGAGGGAAAAATCCTCTTAATAAATCACTTCCTTTTCTCCTTTTTTCCCATAGTCCTTTCTGGGAACCTCATCCAAATACCAACATATATTACACTTAGAATCTCAAGTCCACCTGACTCTTATTGGAAGCCTCCAGTTTGAACCCTTTGCTCCCCACCTTAAGGTATGTTCTGTCCCCTCTCCAACCTACAAGGGTCAGATCAATGCTCACATCCCTTTGCAGGGTTGGTAATAGTCTTTTGGGGGCCAGGAAGGACCTGTCTTGCAGAATGTTTATGAGACCAGCATTTGTAACTGAGCAAAGGCTACTTCTTCAAGTGGAAGTCTGCGAACACGACAAAATATAAAGCACTGCTGCCACAATTTTACAGCAGGCAAGGTCCAGCTGTTTTGACTGAAACGACACAAATGATATGTGTCATTACTAGGCTATCAAATCTCTCTGGACAAAAAATCACCAAGGCAGGATAGCACCATGTCTACCACATCTTCAGTCTTCCTTATACAGAAGGTGGTGCCCTACAATTTCTCCAAATTGCTACATCTTGTATCTCACCAGTCATAAAATCTTAAATCATCAGAAAAAAAAAATGACCATCTACATCAAAGGATCTCAATAATATCAATATCACTGGGGGCTTTCCATGGAGCCTTTAGTTTTACTGGTAGTGTGTTATTATAAACAACTTTTATAACAGTGCCAGAAAGAGCTTTATAATTTGTTATTTAAAAAGTAACACACGTTCATTCTAGAAATTTTAGAAAATCTAAAAGTGCTAAGAAANTCACTGGGGGCTTTCCACGGAGCCTTTAGTTTTACTGGTAGTGTGTTATTATAAACAACTTTTATAACAGTGCCAGAAAGAGCTTTATAATTTGTTATTTAAAAAGTAACACACGTTCATTCTAGAAATTTTAGAAAATCTAAAAGTGCTAAGAAAATTAATTGCCATTGCTGAGAAATAACCACTACTTTCTAAAATATTTTACAAATGCTTATTTTTTCTAGTAGTTTTCTTTTTTCTGTTGTTGCTGTCCTTTTCAGAGAAGGCAATGGCACCCCACTACAGTACTCTCGCCTAGAAAATCCCATGGGTAGAAGAGCCTGATAGGCTATAGTCCATGGGGTCGCTAGGAGTTGGACACGACTGAGTGACTTCTCTTTCACGCATTGGAGAAAGAAATGGCAAACCACTCCAGGATTCTTGCCTGGAGAATCTCAGGGACAGGGGAGCCTGGTGGGCTGCCGTCTATGGGGTCGCACAGAGTCGGACACGACTGAAGTGACTTAGCAGCAGCACCAGCAGCAGCAACTATCCTTTTGCATCAAGAACTATGTTTTTTGACTTTTCTCTTTTAATGATCTAGAATATACATATTCTCTTTTAATCTATTGGTCATCTTTAAATTTAAGATATTTATTTTCCCTAATTATCCAAATTAAGAATGAAACTAGACATTCTTTTAGATAAGAAATGTAGTATACTTTTACTTCCCCCTTTGTCTTATCCCCAGTTACCATTTATTACAGTCTGATTTCATGTCCCTTTTAATTATTTCCATATGTAACTTTAAGAATTAATTTTGACATCTGTAGTAGGGTAACTAAATCAACAACCATTACTTGGACACACACCATCACTACTTTTTCTATACCACATCATCCTCGTTTGGGGGCTTTTAATCCTGATATACATGCTATCTAGCCATAGAGGATATCTGAACATTTTTCAGGAAGAGCCTGTAAGGGTATGTCTACATCATGAAATATTATGTGTCAGAGAACATCTTTCTGTTTACTCACCCATGTTTATGGCTTGTATGTGAATGACACTTGGGTCACAATCTATAGACCGTGTAAGGCCACCTAACACTGACTTGTGGCTTATAGTTGATGAGGGGCCTGGAAGCTGGCTTCACTGTAGTAATCTTTCTAAGAAACCTGTTTTTTGTTTTCACCTGGATGCTTATGAGATTTTTCCCTTTGTAACAAAAACTTGTCAAGTTACACTGAATGTTAATGCTCTCATTCTTAAGGACACATGTTTTTCAGCTTGAGTGAGTGAAAGTTGCTCAGTCGTGTCCAACTCTTTGCGACCCCATGGACTATACAGTCCATGCAATTCTCCAGGCCAGAATACTGGAGTGGTAGCCTTTTCCTTCTCCAGGGGATCTTCCCAAACCAGGGATCGAACCCAGGTCTCCCACATTGCAGGCAGATTCTTTACCAGCTGAGCCACAAGGTAAGCCCAAGAATACTGGAGTAGGTAGCCTATCCCTTCTCCAGTGGATCTTCCCGACCCAGGAATCAAACCGGGGTCTCCTGATTGCAAGTGGATTCTTTACCAACTGAGCTATCGGGGGGAAAGTTCTCTTTAATTAATTCATCCACGACTGTGTCAACCTTAGTTTGCTCTTTTCTTTCTTCATTTGGAAATATTATTATCTGTATCTTGGATCACTTAGTTCTGTTTTTCATATTTCTCTCAGTAATTTTATCTTTGTGTCCCTGAGCTCCTAGTGCTATTTCTCAGGTCATTTAAAAAAAAAAAATTCCAGTGATTTGATTTACAGTCATATCCAACCTGTTGCTCATTGGTCCACTGTGGATTAAAACTGGGTTGCCATGTTTTTTTTCATCTCCTTGCAGTTGTGTGTGTGTGTGTGTGTGTGTGTGTGTGTGTGTGTGTGTGGTGTGTGTGTGTGTATGTTTACTAATAGCTCCCTGCTGTGGTTTTATAGATGCAATGTCAGCTGCAGTCTCAAAGACACAAATTAGAGGTAATTCAACATCTTCTCCATGATAAAGAATCTCCTGCAGGTTCGATCCCTGGGTCAGGAAGATCCCCTGGAAAAGGGAATGGCAACCCACTCCAGTATTCCTGCCTGGAGAATCCCATGGACAGAGGATCCTGGCAAGCTACAGTCCACAGGGTCACAAAGAGTCAGACACGACAGAAGTGACTTAGCATAGACCTAGCATAGAGACACTTACTGAAATTCCTCAACAATATTCTTCTCATATAATAAATCTTTTCATGTGGCCAGTAAAGTATTGCATCATCATCTTTACAGACAAAGATCTACCTTGTAGAGTATGATGGAGAGTTAAGATAGGTTCCATCAGAGACTGCATGGCCCTGTTCAACACTTTGGGCCCAGATAAAGATAGAAAAGGCCAAGTTTAAGTACTGGTATTAAATATCTGAGGAATCTGTTCAGTAGGAGGCAGAGCAAGTACAGCAGAGGGTTTTATCTTTGCACCAGAAATTTTTCTTCTCTTGGTTGCTAGGCACCTATGCCATGGCAAGAGTAAGAGCTGACCAAGCTCATCAGAGAGGCCCTGACTAGTGTCCTTTCTTGAGGTTTAGAGAGGATCCAGATGGACGGATCTCCCCTCACCCCACTGCCACATGGCCAGCTCTCACCCACATACCCAGGTCTTCCAAGGTGTTGATTCTGCTCCTGTTAATCCCCTCGCCTCCTGGAAGGGGGTGGGGAGGGGGGGATGCTGCTCTGGGGCAGGATGGATCCCATCTGTACATTCACTGGCAGAAGTTTCTCAGAGCTTCTAGTCCTGCTGAAAGTTTAGAGATAATTTCATGTTCCATTGATCACTCATGTCAATGAGCGTCCAAGAGATGTGTATANTGTACATTCACTGGCAGAAGTTTCTCAGAGCTTCTAGTCCTGCTGAAAGTTTAGAGATAATTTCATGTTCCATTGATCACTCGTGTCAATGAGCGTCCAAGGGCAGATGGAGGAAGAAGGAATGAAAGTGGTA
Organism: Raphicerus campestris; assembly: GCA_006410735.1. Classification (NCBI taxonomy): domain Eukaryota; kingdom Metazoa; phylum Chordata; class Mammalia; order Artiodactyla; family Bovidae; genus Raphicerus; species Raphicerus campestris. The sequence continues at coordinate 24,277 of SJYW01021966.1, read as the reverse complement.
TGCTCAAGTCTCCCTTCCTGTAGGAAATGAGATTTCCTACATTATGTGCACACAGGGTGACCAGTGTAACACTGCCTCACCACCCCCAGCAACTACTTAAGTTTCTCCAGGAAGCTATTTTTACCTTGAGTGCATTCTCAGTTCTCCTTGTGCAATCCCCAGTCAAGTGTCAGCGAGTACTTTCCACAGGCTCAGAGCGGATTGGTTTCCCCCAGTTGATGTCTGAACCAGCCAGTAACCCCAGAACTGTATCTTCACCCCTCTCTCCAAGGTCTGCTGGGATTCCCAAAGAGAAAAACTCAGTCCTGCCCCTTCCAAGATCTAAAGCCTTTGTCTCATAAAAAGTTGAGAATTCCTGGTTTAAACCCCACAGTTCAGTCCAGTTGCTCAGCTGTGTCTGACTCTTTGCAACCCCATGGACTGCAGCACACCAGGCTTCCCTGTCCATCACCAACTCCTGGAGCTTGCTCAAACNAGTGCAACCCAGTAATATTACTGTACAGGGTAATCTTTAATGGCTGAATTCTTTGACTGGACACATTTTCTTTAACCAGTCCTCTCTTGTTGGAAATTCTGATAGCTTCCTAGTAACTCAATCTTGTAAATAATACAGAACTGAATATCCTTCTACATAGATCTTTGTTTAAGCACACTTATGATTATTTTCTTGGGAGCAAAATTAGCATGACAAAGGAGTTCTCATTTCTAAGACTTGAGACATACTGTCAAGCTGCATTCTAGGACATTTGTAACGACTTAGGCTCCTTAAGAAGGTGATGAATATTTCTATTCCTTTCCAACACTGAATATTATTTTCCTTTTCCCTCTTTGTCAATTTCATGGAGGCATATTGGAATCTCTTATAAAAATTTGCACTTTCTTGATTACTTAGGATGCTGAATGTTTTTCTCATATGATTAGTAGCATTTGTATTTCAACTTTGGTGAATAAGCTGCTTTTATCTTTCATCCATTTTTGTGCTGATATGTTCTTGCCTGTTTATTTGTAAAAGTTACTTAAAATAATAGGAATAATAACTCAGTATCCTGTTATATACACAGATTGCCAATAATCTGTGTCTTGTGTCTTCATCTTGTTAATACAGAAATAACCTCAATATTGTGATTAGATGCCTTCCCTTTCTTAAGATTATAAAAATATTTACCTAAATTTCTTTCTACTGCTTCATTGTCTACATTTAATTCTAAACAATCTGTCATTTATTTTATAGTGTGTACTTTATTATTTTCTAAACAATTTTCCCGATGCCATTTATTGAATAGTTCATAATTTCCCTATTGATCTGAAATGTTATCTTTATCATAACTATACTTATTTTTTGGTCTTTCTGTTTAGTTCCACTGAGATTCCATTTCTATATCAGTACAAAATCACTTTACTTATTGTAATGGTATAATATGGTTTAATATGTGACAGTACAAATTTTCCACTCTCTCTTGCCCCCATGACTCATTTTTAAAAAACAGATATTTTCATCTGTTTATTTATTCCAGTTGAACTTTAGAATCATTGACAAGTTCTCTTCCTAAAATAGCCAAATCTTTTAGAGACTGACATTAGAAATTAGAGATAACTGGCCCATTTAAATGTGAAAATTTCCTAGTCACAATCGTGCTGTGATTTTCCATTTATTCAAATCTCCTTCGTGCATCCTGCAATGAAGTTCCAAGGAACTCTGCACTCAACAACCATCGCTGTTGTGTAATGCCTTTGGGTTTGTGTGAACCACCCCTGATCTGCAAAGGCCTCCAGCCTCACTGGCCTGCAGCAGCACTGTGCACAAGAGGCTGGAAGGATGCAACAAGGCTGGAAGGATGGCAACACAAAACACTGAGTTGGCAGCCTGGGTCCCAGCGGTGACTAGGACACTCACTCGACTTTGGCCAAGTCACTCCCTTCCCTGTGTGCGTGCTAAGTCATTTCAGTTGTGCAGCCCTATGGACTGTAGCCTGTCAGGCTCCTCTGCCCATGGCAAGAATACTGGAGTGGGCTGCCATGCCCTCCTCCAGGGGATCTTTCTGACCTAGGATTGAAACCGCATCTTTTGCATCTCCTGCATTGGCAGGCAAGTTCTTTACCACTAGCACTACTTGGGAGGCCCATGGGTCTCAGTGTATTACTCCGTAAAATTGACTTCCAAGGTTCCTTCATATTAAAATTCTGATTCAAAAGTGAGATGGTGGATGAGGAGCTCCCTTTGAGGAGCATGGACTCTCATAGAAATGTCTATTATTAATGGTAAGCTTAGGTGCTGAAGGAGTAACAAATAAAGAATGATTATCTTAAAATGCAGCTAGTTTAATCTGAGAAAGCTTGTTGGAGAAAAGTGAGCTTAAACACAGGATCTCCATAACGGCACAGCAAATATGTGCAACCAGTCCCCCAGTGTGGGGCAGATGTGCAAAAGTGCAGAGGCAAGAGGTCGGGGAAGCGGGAGGAGGAGGCAGAGTTGACTTGATCTGATGTGACCATCACTTCATGGCAAACAGATGGAGAAACAGTGGAAACAGTGGCTGACTTTATTTTGGGGGGCTCCAAAATCACTGTGGATGGTGATTACAGCCATGAAATTAAAAGACACTTGCTCTTTGGGAGGAAAGTTATGACCAACCTAGACAGAATATTAAAAAGCAGAGATACTACTTTGCCAACAAAGGTCTGTCTAGTCAAGGCTATGGTTTTTCCAGTAGTCACATATGGATATGAGAGTTGGACTATAAAGAAAGCTGAACGCAGAAGAATTGATGCTTTTGAACTGTGGTGTTGGAGAAGACTCTTGAGAGTCCCTTGAACTGCAAGGAGATCCAACCAGGCCATCCTAAAGGAGATCAGTCCTGGGTGTTCATTGGAAGGACTGATGTTGAAGCTGAAACTACAATACTTTGGCCACCTCATGCAAAGAGTTGACTCATTGGAAAAGGGATTGGGGGAAGGGATTGGGAGAAGGAGGAGAAGGGGACGACAGAGGATGAGATGGCTGGATGGCATCACTGACACAATGGGCAGAGGTTTGGAGAACTCCAGGAGTTGGTGATGGACAGGGAGGCCTGGAGTGCTGCAGTTCATGGGGTCGCAAAGAGTTGGACACGACTGAGCGACTGAACTGAACCAAACTGATGTGACCAGAGAGTGGGAACCACAGTGGACTGAGTTTTCATACGTCTGTTACTTTTAGTTCAGTCTTGAGCAGCTGTTCTACTGAACTCACCCACTCTACAGACAAGGCCTAGTCCAGAAATTCCAGTCCATTCCTAAGATTTCCTTGGTCCAAAGATGGCCAAAACATCCAGGTAAATTAATTTAGGGGTTTTGGGCTTGAATCAGACCTTTCTAGGCACTGAGAGGGCATGGGGAACACAGAACAAGATGACCTTTTGTAGGAGACAGGACGGGGCCTGGAGACCATTGGTGGGGTCCCCTGCAAGGAGGCCAGGGCAGGAGCTGCCCCTCTAGCCCACACCCGGGCCCCAGAGTGAGGCGCAGACAGGCATCCTGCAGAGCTCGGCTGGGGCCCCGCACCACGCTGCTTCACACTGCCTGCCTCCCGGGGCAGGTGAGCATCTTCTCCCACCAGCTGCTGGGGAGGTGGGCGTTGGAATGCTGCTCCAAGGCACCCTGGCCTCACTCAACCTGGCGTTTCACACACCCATCCCTTAGCCTCATTCTCAGCCTATTTCATTCCTCTTCCCACACAGTGTTTACCAAGATCTCTCCTCCCCACAGATGAAGCACGAGACCAGGGCTCCCGGGGCTGCGTGTTCCCACAGCCAGGCGAGCCGCCAGAGTGCAGACACAGGTCGCCACCCTGTCGACAGTGGCCCTCGGCCACCCACTCAGGGGAGATGGACCCCAGTCTCCACCTTGGAGTGACTCATGTTCTCACGGACAAACTGTCAAGCGAGGTCTGAGAAAGAAGGGCTTTTCCTTTGGGGTTTGCAAATAATAATTTAAAAACCTCAGAGGAAAAAGAAGATAAATTCTGGTAGCTTTGCTGTTTGTTTACATGGCAGGGGACAGCAGTCAGGGGACCAGCGAGAACCTGGGCAGCATGTCATCATGACTGTGTCTGCCATCCGGCATCTAGCTGTAGGGTCTCCTCTATAGTCTGGGACCTCACTGTTCAGTGTGGTCTGCAGAGCAGCAGCATTGGCACTGCCCAGCAGCTTGTCAGAATGCAGAGTGTCAGTCCCACCTGGAGCTGCTGAAACAGAACCTGCATTTTAACCAGACTTCCTGCCCCACTACATCCCCAACAGAGGGAGGGTTGTATACACATTGTAGTTTACTAAGTGCTCTTCTGAACCAGCACTTCTCAATCTTGGCCACACACTGGAATCACCTTGCAAAAGTACCTATGCCTGGGTCCACCCCCAGAGATGACCATTTAATTGTTCCTGGGTGCTGCTGGGACCATGGGATTTTTTAAAGACACTCCTAGTGGTTCTAATCACTGCAGACAGTGACTGCAGCCATGAAATTAAAAGACGCTTACTCCTTGGAAGAAAAGTTATGACCAATCTAGACAGCATATTCAAAAGCAGAGACATTACTTTGATGACTAAGGTCCATCTAGTCAAGGCTATGGTTTTTCCTGTGGTCGTGTATGGATGTGAGAGTTGGACTGTGAAGAAAACTGAGCGCTAAAGAATTGATGCTTTTAAACTGTGGTGTTGGAGAAGACTCTTGAGAGTCCCTTGGACTGCAAAGAGATACAACCAGTCATTCTGAAGGAGATCAGCCCTGGGATTTCTTTGGCAGGAATGATGCTAAAGCTGAAACTCCAGTACTTTGGCTCTTCATGCGAAGAGTTGACTCACTGGAAAAGACTCTGATGCTGGGAGGGATTGGAGGCAGGAGAAGAAGGGGACGACAGAGGATGAGATGGCTGGATGGCATCACTGACTCGATGGATGTGAATCTGAGTGAACTCCAGGAGTTGGTGATGGACAGGGAGGCCTGGCGTGCTGCGATTCATGAGGTCGCAGAGTCAGACACGACTGAGTGACTGAACTGAACTGAACTGAACTGAGTGGTTCTCAGTGGTTCTCAATATGCAGCAAAGGTTTTAGAACCACTGGTCTCATATATATATAAATA
>SJYW01021961.1:238968-271070 GCA_006410735.1 Raphicerus campestris | reverse complement strand
GCACCCTCGGCTTTGCAGTCCAGAAGTGGCAGGCGGGGTGGAGGCTGGCCAGGGGATCTGCTCCCAGCGCAGAGGAAGGGTGTGCCGGGCTCCTCATGGGCCAGGGGAGGAGGCCTCCGCGGGTCCCACATGCTCACTTGCTCTGCACTGCGCTCGGCAGGCCCTCCACCGCGGCCGCTGCTATCTGCTGCCCTCGGAGGCGGACGTGGCCGGGGTCCAATGCCCACCACGGAGCACCGGATGCTCCTTCCTCCAGGACACGCGTCCTGGCCGTGCTCTCGCTCAGTCGATGTCAGGCAGACCTTGGCTCCACCGAGCAGGGCCCACCGGGGTTTTGAGGGCAAGGAGGGCCCTTCTGGGTCCTGGGTGCTCAGGTGCTCCCAGGACAGCTAGGGGAGGCCAGGTGCCAGGGCTCCGAGGCCAGGGCTCCGTGTCTGCCGGCCGCGGACGGGGCTGGTCAGCCACGTCTCACTCCGCTGTCTGGTTTGCAGTCCGTGTACGAACGCCAGGGCATCGCCGTGATGACGCCCACCGTCCCCGGAAGCCCGAAGGGCCCGTTCCTGGGCCTCCCTCGAGGTACGATGCGAAGGCAGAAGTCAATAGGTAAGCAGCACGGCCACGCCCTCAGAGGCGGCCCTGGGCCCTCGGCGGGGCCCCTCGGTGACCCCCTACCTGCCCCGAGTCTCACCCTGGGAGCCCCGGACCCTCTGAAACTTCTCTACCCTCTGGAGTCCAAATCCAAGATGACCTCCGACCTCACAAGCCAAGTATCCGTGATGATAGCATCAGGGGGAGGGTCCACAGTCCAGACGGGGCATGGCGGTGGGCAGGCGAGGTTCTGGGATCCCCTCACCCCCACCCCGTGTGGTGAGTGACCGGCAGGGTGGGCCCACACCCCCCGCGAATGGCGACGGCCGCGTTCTGGGGTGCACTCAGTGGACACACTGCTTGGGGTGGCCAGGCCGGTTTCTCGCTCCCTGGGGGACAGTACTGTGGGGGGAGGGGACTGATGCCATCTCGTTGACATCACATGCTTCCTGCCGACTCGGTTCCGAGCGAGCTCAACTCAGCCCCCTAAACCCAGCCCCTGTGTGTGACAGTCCAGCCCTGCCTCTGCCGCGTGAATTCCCAGAGGCCCTCCGGCCACCTGCGGACTCAGGGCACATCCAGCACCCGGGGCTGCAGCCAGCGGCGCTGTGGCTAGTTTTGAGGGGGGCCGCAGCAGGAAGGACCTGAGTGATGAGGGACGGCGGAGGTGGCGTCTGCGGGTCCTCAGAGCCCCCCGCCCTGAGGAGCTCGGGGCCCCGCAGGGCGGCGCACACGCCACCTCCTGCCCCGGCTCTTGAACCGCTCAATAACAATCGATTTCCTCCTGTCAGACAGCAGAATCTTTCTATCAGGTGAGTGAGCCTTACAGTTTGGAGTCTGTAGCATGAATGTAACGGTTCTCTCCATAAGGCGTATTTGTAAATCACTCTTTGGGAGGCACACAGGGCCACGGGCTGCGTCCCTGCCTGCCGGGATGCCCTCCCAAGAGCCGTGTGAGATTTGGAATACCCTTATCGAGCAGAAGTTTCCTTTGGGATAAGCTACCGGAGTCTGTCCTGGGAGCTTCTTCAAGTTCTCCATGCCATTACCGCTTTGAAAATCCTGCATGGCCCCCCCATCAGGATCTGCGTGCCTGTCTCTCCGCGTCTGTGTTCCGCTTCCCGGGTCCAGAGTGCGTCCTGGTGATGTTTATATCTTGAACTATCGGAAAGAACCTGGAGGCCCACCTAAAGAGCACCCCAGAGCTCTGGGCCCCAACATGGCCGTCCCCCCACAGGTCCCCAGGACCCTCTCACCCAGCCCCACAGGCTTTATTCGGCCCAGTCGTGAGTGGGGACTTCATGACGGACCCCCAGTCATGCAGTCGGACCATGATGAGTGGGGACCATGGTGAACCGCCAGGCCCATCAGCCCAGCCCAGAGGGTCTCAGGACCCAGAGGGGCTGCGTTCGCTCGGGATGCTACTCCTGGGGTCCGGGTTAGAGGGTCAGGGCTGACCAGCCATCCTCCTCGGGGCCCAGGAGCTCCGGGACCCTTAGGGGTGCTCAGATAAGTCAGGCAACAAAACGGGCCCCTGTCGAGCGGACAAGGCCACCCCAGGGACCACGGCCCCTCCCGCCTCCCTCAGCCGGCGCAGCAGACCGTGTGCCCTTTGCTCTTGCTTCCAGTGGGCAGCTTCACAGCCTCAGTGCCAGACCCCGGAGTGCCTCCCCAGGCACCCTGGCCAAATCTGAGGAATAGAAGCCCCCTGATCCCAACTGCCCCGTCCCACCCCTCCCCCCCACACACATACATGGCAGTCCCAAGGGTGTCCCAAGGAGTGGGACACCCTCACCGCCCCGGATCACACTGCTGCCCTGCAGCCCCCATGCCCACATCCTCGTCCCCCAGGTCCATGGACAGGAAGGCCGGAGCATTCTTCCTGGCCTCCAGCCACTTCTCCCAAGTTGCGGTTGGCCCCAGGGAGACAGAACACCCCGCAGACAGGACTCAACAGCACGCACTCTGGGCCTCCCGGTACCTGTCCTGTGTCTGGCTCGGAATGGGCCACGAGCTTGTGTGCTGTGTCCCGTGAAGACCTGTGCATCGTGACTCCTTGTGAGTTTGGAGGAGACTTAGCGCGTCACGCCGCCCTCAGAGGGTCGCGGCGCTGTCTGTCCTCACCGCGACGCACGTCTAAACCTGTCTTCTGCTTGCAGGGATAACGGAAGAGGAGCGGCAGTTTCTGGCCCCACCGATGCTCAAGTTCACCAGAAGCCTGTCCATGCCGGACACCTCCGAGGACATCCNTCACCGCGACACACGTCTAAACCTGTCTTCTGCTTGCAGGGATAACGGAAGAGGAGCGGCAGTTTCTGGCCCCACCGATGCTCAAGTTCACCAGAAGCCTGTCCATGCCGGACACCTCCGAGGACATCCCGCCCCCGCCACAGTCGGTGCCCCCATCTCCACCGCCACCCTCCCCCACCGCCTACAACTGCCCCAAGTCCCCGACTCCGCGAGTCTATGGGACGATCAAGCCCGCGTTCAACCAGAACCCCGCCGCCAAGGTGTCCCCGGCCGCCCGCTCCGACACGGTGGCCAGCATGGTGCGGGAGAAGGGGCTCTACCACCGGCGGGAGGCCGACCGCTACTCCCTGGACTCCGAGGACCTCTACAGCCGCGGTGCCGGCCCCCAGGCCAACTTCCGCGGCAAGAGGGGCCAGATGCCTGAAAACCCCTACTCAGAGGTGGGGAAGATCGCCAGCAAGGCCGTGTACGTGCCGGCCAAGCCCGCCCGGCGGAAGGGCATGCTGGTGAAGCAGTCTAACGTGGAGGACAGCCCCGAGAAGACGTGCTCCATCCCCATCCCCACCATCATCGTCAAGGAGCCCTCCACCAGCAGCAGCGGCAAGAGCAGCCAGGGCAGCAGCGTGGAGGCCGACCCCCAGGCCCCGGAGCAGCCCGGCCAGCTGCGGCCAGACGACAGCCTGCCCACCAGCAGCCCCTTTGCCGCTGCCATCGCCGGGGCCGTCCGCGACCGCGAGAAGCGGCTGGAGGCCCGGAGGAACTCCCCGGCCTTCCTGTCCACGGACCTGGGGGACGAGGATGTGGGCCTCGGGCCGCCCGCCCCCCGGGCGCGCCCCTCTAAGTTCCCCGAGGAGGGCGGCTTTGGCGAGGAGGACGGCGTGGAGCCGCTGTCGTCACCAACGCCCCGGGAGCCTGAGAACCACTTTGTGGGTGCGGGTGAGGCTGGAGCTCAGGGTGAGGCTGGCAGGCTGCCGAACACTCCGGGCCAAGCCAAGGCGCCGGAGGGCAGCCCCGCGGCTCCCCCCCGGAGCGGCAACGTCGCAGGCCCCGAGAACTATGTGCACCCGCTCACCGGGCGGCTGCTGGACCCCAGCTCGCCGCTGGCCCTGGCGCTGTCGGCGAGGGACAGGGCCCTGAAGGAGTCCCAGCAGGGCCCCAAAGGGGAGGCCCCCAAGGCCGACCTCAACAAGCCTCTCTACATCGACACCAAAATGCGGCCCAGCGGGGAAGCGGGCTTCCCTCCGGTCGGCAGGCAGAGCGGGCGGGGGCCCCTGCGGCGGCAGGAGACGGAGAACAAGTACGAGGCCGACCCGGGCAAGGAGCGCAGGGACGACAAGAAGGGCGTGCTCGTCAGCATCGTGGACGCGTCCCAGCAGAAGTCAGCCGGGCTGCTGATGGTCCACACAGTGGACACAGCCAGGCCGGAGGACTTCCTGCAGGAAGAGGATGAGAAAGCCGACCTGGAATCGCAGCCAGACCATCCGCCATCCGAGGCGCCCGAAGGCGCCCCCGAAACCGAAGGTGCTTTCCCGACTCCCACAGGCCCCGAGCCCGCGGCCGCCCCCACCACCACACCCGGCAGGACCATCGTGGCGGCGGGCTCCGTGGAGGAGGCGGTGATCCTGCCGTTCCGCATCCCTCCCCCGCCTCTGGCATCCGTGGACCTGGACGAGGATTTTATTTTCACAGAGCCATTGCCTCCTCCCCTGGAATTTGCCAATAGTTTTGATATCCCCGATGACCGGGTTGCTTCTGTCCCTGCTCTCTCAGACCTGGTCAAGCAGAAAAAAAACGGCACCTCCCAGCCCCCTTCCTTGAACTCCAGCCAGCCAACCAACTCCGCAGACAGTAAGAAGCCGGCTGGTCTCTCAAACTGTCTGCCCGCCTCATTCCTGCCGCCCCCCGAAAGCTTTGATGCCGTCACGGACTCTGGGATCGAGGAGGTGGACAGCAGGAGCAGCAGCGACCACCACCTCGAGACGACCAGCACCATCTCCACGGTGTCCAGCATCTCCACCCTGTCCTCCGAGGGCGGGGAGAACGCAGACACCTGCACAGTCTATGCAGACGGGCAAGCCTTTATGGCTGACAAACCCCCAGTACCTCCCAAGCCAAAAATGAAGCCCGTAATCCACAAAGGCAGCACCCTCTACCAGGACGCGCTGCTGGAGGAGGACGTGGACAGCTTCGTGATCCCCCCACCCGCACCTCCGCCGCCGCCTGGCGGGGCCCAGCCCGGCCCCACAAAGGTCATCCAGCCAAGGACCTCCAGACTGTGGGGGGACGTCTCGGAGGTCAAAAGCCCGATTCTCTCAGGCCCAAAGGCGAACGTGATTAGTGAGTTAAACTCAATCCTGCAGCAAATGAACCGAGAGAAATCCGCAAAGCCTGGGGAAGGACTGGACCCGACACCAGGAGCCAAGCCCGCCGGCCTCGTCCCCAGGTAAGTGGCCACGACGGGCGTTCCTCATCCAGCGCTGACCAGGAAGCACCCGGGGAGCAGCGGCACTCCCGAAGCAGACTCCAGGAGGGCGCACCCAGAGCCGGCCGCGTCGGCCTCCTTTCTCCCAGCCTGGACTCAGTGCTGCAGCCCCCCACGCAGAGACAGCCCAGAGAGCTGGCCACGCGAGCCGTCCCCGCTGTGGCTTCCAGGGAGGAGCCCTGCTCTCTCCTCCCAGATCCACCAGAACCCCGAAGGGCCATCCTGGAACCACCCCCAGGAGGTTTCGGGGGGAGGGCGCGCCATCCAGGGGGCATGTGGGCAGTGTGCGATCGAGGGTGTGTCGGGGGCTCTGCTCCCCTCCCCCCTGGTCTGAGGCTGGGGAAGGGCCGGTTCTGGACCCGAGTGAAGACCCCAGGCCCACCCTGAGCAGGGCATGCGTCGTGGCAGAGGAGTGTGCAGTCGTGCCCACGTGGGCGCCCGCAGTGTCGGGCAGAGCGTGAGGGCCTGCCTCCTTGGAATGGGGGATGCACACGGGGAGCTGGTCCCAGACCCAAGCCCCGGGGCTCTGCCAGGCCCCCACTCAAGCCCACGCTTCCCGCCCTCATTCTCTGTGCTCTGTTTCCTTTGCCTAAAACACACCACTTCCTGGGTCCCCCAGGCGGCGTTCTCCTTTCCTCCCGCTGGCCTTTACTCCCAGGTTTCACTGTTGCAACTAACAAGGCTGCTGCTCTTCGCACGCCTGCTGGGCAAGGCGTTTGACTCGAACACCCAAGTCCATCCATCAGCAATCCCACAGGAGAGTGGGGTCCCCAAAGCCATGACTTCCCAGCTGTCTTTCGATGTGGATCACACAGTCACACGGCTGGTTCACGGTCCTCCTCGGAGTGCTGACGAGCCGGCATCCACAGAGAGAAGCATGCTGACAAGCACCGTTTTCAGGGGGGCCTTTATTGTTAGACAGAGGCATTCAGAGTCCTTACAGGGTCCCCACTTCTGGGAGACGCGTGGACACACACATGTCTTAAGAGGCACACCCTTGAGAGGCACCAGGAAATGTTGGACAGCGCCGGCCTACAGTTGTTAGGTTATGTGAACACACAACAATCAAGAAGCTTCATCTCTTTCACATTTGATAAGACCCTTGGATGTGGTGAATGATGTTTCCGAAAGCTGCTGGGGANCCAGCGCCGGCCTGCAGTTGTTAGGTTATGTGAACACACAACAATCAAGAAGCTTTATCTCTTTCACATTTGATAAGACCCTTGGATGTGGTGAATGATGTTTCCAAAAGCTGCTGGGGAGCAGGTGGTAGTGATACTTATTTCTTGGAAGGGGCGATGGAGACTCTGAGAGGCGGGCAGCCTGTCCATGGGCACAGGCAGCGGCGGGCAGAGCCGGGCCAGGCCGAGGGCTTCTGACCAGCGCTTCCATCGCAGGAGCGTCTGCGGTATGGAATATTGTAGAAGGCATCTTCTCTGGGCGGCGTGGGGAGGCAGCGTGCTCTGCGGGCACTGCCCCCAGAGGCCGGGGCCTCTCTCGGCGGTGTCCAGACTGCTGGCCTCCCCCGCCCCTCCTGCCTGGGTGAGCTGCTCGGGGCTCATGGCAGAGGGGTCTCAGCGGCAGGCATCCCTGGGTGGGAGGGGCCTCAAAGCAGAGGTCAGCTAGTAGAGTTCTGATGGACTTGAAGGGCTCAGGCCCTGCCTGTGATCAACCCCCAGTCTTTTCTGTTATTTGTAACCTGGTGCCCACATGGCATGAGCAGTCACTGATGTCTAGGCACTCCCAGATACGGCACCCTGGGCGGCACAGGCCCAGAGGTGGGGCCTGAACACCTTCCTAGGGAGCAGACAGGAGAACCGTGGTCAGAGAGCGAGCACTTGGCCGTGAGCCCTCAGCTGGAAGGCACAGTAGCAGACCTTCAGCCTGGGGAGCTGCCTCGGGGTTCCACTTCTCCGTTCTCCTGGAGCCGCGGATGAGCCTGGAAGGAGGGTCACCCAGCGTAACACCCGCAGGGCCGAGCTCACCAGGGCAGGGCTCTTCTGAGGCCTCTGGAGGCCCTTGAGTCCAGTTGATGCCTGGAGTTCTTTGGTGCATATCTGATGACTGAGAACCTGCAGGGCGGTCCCCAGGTGTCTCCGCACGCTGCCCCTCTCTCCCGGGGCAGTAGCCCCTTCCTCCCTGCTCACTGCCAAGGGCTGCACTGAGTGGGACCAAGGAACTGAGAGGCCTGGGCTTCAGCCAGCCAGGCACCAAAGCCCAGGACCTTCCCAGCCGGGGTGCATCTGCCTGGATGTCTCATCCCTACTTTTAAGTGCATCTAAAAATTAAGAGCTGTGCACAGCCCTGGGCAAAATGAGGCACCAAATTGGATAAAGGGAATTCCTAGTGAGGGAAAAGATAGGAGTTTTGCTGGGGAAAACTGAAAACCCGCCACGCTCTTTGAAACGACGGACAAGCAGAGGTGCACACGCGTTTCCATAGAAACGGTCTGACCACCCCAGAGCTATCCCACGAGCGTCAGTCCGCTGAGAGGGCAGAGACCAGGGGCAGACTTGCCCTACTGTGGCCCGTGGTTCCTCCTTTGCNAGAGGGGTCTCAGCGGCAGGCATCCCTGGGTGGGAGGGGCCTCAAAGCAGAGGTCAGCTAGTAGAGTTCTGATGGACTTGAAGGGCTCAGGCCCTGCCTGTGATCAACCCCCAGTCTTTTCTGTTATTTGTAACCTGGTGCCCACATGGCATGAGCAGTCACTGATGTCTAGGCACTCCCAGATACGGCACCCTGGGCGGCACAGGCCCAGAGGTGGGGCCTGAACACCTTCCTAGGGAGCAGACAGGAGAACCGTGGTCAGAGAGCGAGCACTTGGCCGTGAGCCCTCAGCTGGAAGGCACAGTAGCAGACCTTCAGCCTGGGGAGCTGCCTCGGGGTTCCACTTCTCCATTCTCCTGGAGCCGCGGATGAGCCTGGAAGGAGGGTCACCCAGCATAACGCCCGCAGGGCCGAGCTCACCAGGGCAGGGCTCTTCTGAGGCCTCTGGAGGCCCTTGAGTCCAGTTGATGCCTGGAGTTCTTTGGTGCATATCTGATGACTGAGAACCTGCAGGGCGGTCCCCAGGTGTCTCCGCACGCTGCCCCTCTCTCCCGGGGCAGTAGCCCCTTCCTCCCTGCTCACTGCCAAGGGCTGCACTGAGTGGGACCAAGGAACTGAGAGGCCTGGGCTTCAGCCAGCCAGGCACCAAAGCCCAGGACCTTCCCAGCCGGGGTGCATCTGCCTGGATGTCTCATCCCTACTTTTAAGTGCATCTAAAAATTAAGAGCTGTGCACAGCCCTGGGCAAAATGAGGCACCAAATTGGATAAAGGGAATTCCTAGTGAGGGAAAAGATAGGAGTTTTGCTGGGGAAAACTGAAAACCCGCCACGCTCTTTGAAACGACGGACAAGCAGAGGTGCACACGCGTTTCCATAGAAACGGTCTGACCACCCCAGAGCTATCCCACGAGCGTCAGTCCGCTGAGAGGGCAGAGACCAGGGGCGGACTTGCCCTACTGTGGCCCGTGGTTCCTCCTTTGCTCCGCAGTGCGGCAGCCCGGCCCGGGTCGGGGAGAAGACTCTGAGCACCCAGGCACTTGCTCACTGGGGTCCAAGACGAACCTGAGCCCTGAGTGAGTCTCTGCGGCTCCCCAGAAATCAGGGGCGACGTGGGTTCTGCCACCGTCTGGATTGCAGACACTCTGGCAGGACAACGATAAGGACCGCCCCGCTGCCCTTGTACTCCCGCGCAGCCGCTGCTTCTCCCCAGTCTTTATCTGGAAGCACCCCCTCACCCTGGGGGGAGGCAGACAGGGCTCCCCTGGCCACCCGGGCTGAGTTCCCCAGGAAGGATCTCGTCTCTGGACAGAGCAGCCACGAAGATCAAAGCAGAGCTGTGCTCAGGCCACTGCTGCCGCCAGGAGAGTCAGCCCCCCTCCAGCTCAGCGCTGGCCCACGCGCGCTTCCGAGCAGTGCCGAGCTCAGGGCGGGGGCGACCCAGGGCGGCCAGAGAGGCGCCGACATCCCGAGGACGACCTCCCCGCCCGGGCGGCCCGCTCTCGGAGCCCTTTGGTACTCCAGACACACAGGCACACGCCCCTCACGTCAGAGCGCAGGATGAATTCCTCCAAGTCACAGAGCTGAGAAGCCAGAGGGACACTCACCTTTGGCCTCAGAGCCACAGCCCAGCCCTGTGACCTCCTGAGGGGCTCTCTGCAGGTCCACAGGCAAGGCGGCCTGGGCCCTCGGGAGCTGATCACCCTGTGTGTGCCAAGCACCGTGCCAGGCCCCAGGACTTCTCGTTGAACAAGGAAACCTCCAAAGTCTCTGCCCCTTTGAAGAGCTACATTCTCAAGGGGGAGCAGATATGAAATAACAAGATGAACTCAAAGCGCACGGCTCTAACTACAAGGGGACGAGGATGTCCTAACAGGTCGTGACCACGGGCAGGGTGGAGGTGACCCTCCTCAAGGAAGTGGCATTTGAACCACCTGAGATACGGCCGGGCAAAAACCCGGGAGCAGACAGTCCAGGCACTGGGACCCCGAGCATGAAGCCGGGGGGCCAGAAGGCATCCTCCACCCGGAAGAGACTGGCCGGTGCAGAGGGAGGGGCTGCGTGGAGGGTCTCGGAGCATCTCGCGTGCCGAGGGCAAGGGCTGTGTCTGGGTGGCGGCAGCCCTTGAGGACTTAAGCAAAGGCTTGGCACGCCCGGACTTTTTGTTTCGTGACGCTGACCCAGCAGCTGTTTGTTCAGTGGGTCACGACGATGCAGGGAAACCCAGCAGCAGACCCGTGTGCAGTCCCTCTGAAGACCCTGGGTGGATGGGAGTTTGACGCACGCCCTTTGACCTAAGACACAGGGCTTGAGCCAGGAGACCATCGTGTTTTTAAAGCAAGACAGCTGGGCTTCGTCTGCACTCCCGCAGGAGCGAAAGGTCAACGTGGGTTTGGCTTTCGTTCTCTGGCCGTTGGGAGGAGGATCAGAGCCGTGAGTGGAGGCTTGCAGGGGACCCTACTGGCTTCCATCCAGGGGGTGCGGCATTGGTCCACCCTCCAGGAGCCCCTCTGGATCCCCTCACTCTTCTGGGTCCTCTGGAGGAACCTTGGACGGGCCTTCACCTCCCGGAGGTGCCAGTGGAGCTCCAGGTCCCCCGGGGGAGGTGGGGTTCAGGCTGCCTGTCGGGGCAGCACTGCCCAGTTCCCAGGAGGTATCCGCCCTGAGCGCCCACACCCACTGCCTGGCCCGGCCGGCGCCTCCAGCTCCTCACTGGGCTCTCGGCAGTATCATCCTGAGAGCCTCTTGGTTTCAAAATAAATCAATTTGGGTTGTTAAAAAATTATCTCTGCCCAGCTGGTCCCAGAGCACAGACTTCGGAACTGACTCGATAATGGAAGCCGCTTAATGGCACTTTCATCACCTCGGCGCCGTCACGGAGGTTTTACCATTTCACGGCAGCAATTGAAATGTTAAGGGAGTGTCAGTGACTGAGGTTGTGGGTGATGAGGTGAGCGCGCACTGCCGCATTTCCTCACACCCGGTACGCAGAGAGGCTGTTCTGGTCCGGCTGCAGCATCTTACCCTTCAAGTGCCATCCGCAATCCAGCCTGGACGCCCGGACCCCTCAGCTAACGTGTGTCGGGGGGTGGCCACTGCCCCCTGAAGACCGGGCGCCTGCTCGACCTGCTCAGGTGTGTCGGAGGGGCTGCTGCGCCCGAGGCAGCCTCGTGGCCCCACGTCCGGCTCCGTCTGCCGCCTGGCCAAGTTGCTCGACTTCCAGGCCTGCGCTGCTAGCTGCCCACACCCATGCACCGCCCACGTTCACACCACAGCTTTCAGGCGGACCCCCACGCGGGCCAGGCCCAGGACACAGACCCGCTGGGGCCCTCGTGGCCACCTTCCCGGTCTTTTTAGCACCCAACCTTTAGAAATGTTTATAAAGACAGAACTTAGACCAGTTTGGAAATAAGCGCCGTTTTACACGCACGACAGGGACTCATCCCACAAACTTGAGAAGAACCGCACAGAACGCAGGGGGCCGGCGGGGCATGCTGGGGGAGGCTGTGCGGAGAGGGCGCAGAACTCCAAGACCGCCTCGCTGGGCAGCCTCCGGCCCACAGCCAGCCAGTGTCCAGGGGCCAAACCACATCTGTAAACACGATGAAAAGGCCCCTGAGCACTGGCTTCCCCTTCCCCAGCCAACCTGTGCTGACTGATAAAATAACAGCGCATCTCTGAGTATGTCATTAACTCCTGATTTCTGTTTTAATTCTCATGTTTCCATATGGATTGGATTGAAGAGGCAGGAGAGAGAGTAATAATCCAAGAGAGGGCGTGTGCGCGCGAGCGTGTGTGTCTCTGTTTCTAAATTGGGGCAACAGATTCTTGTGTGTTCCACCCGGGAACCCAGTGGTTGCTTAGCAACGAAACGGTCTCCGCAACCAGGAGACCCAGTGAATAATACCCGTCTGATTAACTGAGAGTAAATCAAGCCACTGAGGAGGAGGGCAGGATGGACCAGCCCCAGGCAGCCTGCACGTCGCACCTCAAACGCTCCGGTTCCTCTTTTCCGTAGCGACGTCCCACGGGGCTGTGGGCAGGCCGCAAGCACAGAGCCAGGTCTGACGCCCCCTTTATTAGCTGCTGGCCTCTCAACCCTCAGTGCGGACTTGGCGCAAAGCACGGCCTCCCTGAGCAGGCGTGCGGATCGCTTGCCTCCTAGTCTGGGAGCCCGGGTCTGGGCACCAGCAGGGAGCCAGCTCCCGGGCCCGCACGGGGAGGCCGATGTCCCCTTCTCAGCACCCTCCTGGTTTACTCTGTGCTCACACCCCCAGCCACACAGGGCAGATGTGTGAGCTCCCCCCGCTGAACACACAGAGTCAGGCCCCTCTGAGGTTCTCCTCGGGCAGCTGTGTACATTGCCCACCCCGCTCTGCGGCTAGAGAGGGCCTAGCGTCCGGGCCTCCGCTTTCATCTCATCCATCGAGAGAAGCTGCTTTTTTTTTAAATTGTCATTAATTTTACAGTGTTGTCTCAACCCATTCCCTCTTATTGTTTCCGTCTGCTCCCGTGATGGGTGGTAACAGAAGAGGGTCGTGCTGAACAGACGTAAGTGCCGCGTGCAGAGCCCCCTTCTCTCTGGTGTGCTGTCCTGTCCCCCGGCCTCACTGCCCACCCGTGGGCCTGCTTCTGATGACACACGGCTGCCTGCAGAGCCTTCTTTCTAAAGAGCATCCCAGCTACCTGGGATTCGCTGGGCTGTTCCCAAGGGAGGGTGGTGCTCACGCCCATCCTCTAGCTCAGAGAGACCCAGGGGTAAGTGCGGCCTGGGCCTAAAGAGCTGCTCTCACCGGGGTATCAACGTGCCTCTTGGAGAAGGCAATGGCAGCCCACTCCAGTGTTCTTGCCTGGAGAATCCCAGGGACAGGGGAGCCTGGTGGGGCTGCCGTCTATGGGGTTGCACAGATTCAGACACGACTGAAGCGACTTAGCAGCAGCAGCAGCGCCTCACACAGCAGCGAGCAAGGCTGCCTCCTGACAGGACGGCGCCGGCGGGTGGGCCCAGGCAGGGCCGCAGGCGTGGGAGGCAGCGTGCTCCAGTGAGATGCTCACCCGCTGCACAGAAGGCCCTCTGTCCCTGGAAGGTCCCTCTGGGGGGAGCTGCTCCACCCCAGCTCGGACGTCCCTCCAGCTGCCTGGCTGCCCAGTCAGGGTGGTTCCCGTGAGCCTTCCCCGGCAGAGGGGAGACAGGCCCCGCAGTGGGGACTGCAGTGCGTCTTCCGGTCCGACCCGGGCCCCAGAATCTAAAGGTGTCTTAAGTCCTTGCTGTGTGCACGGCACACCTCTCTCCCCATGACTGGGGGCGGGAGGGGGCCTCCCACTCCCTGCCGGTGATGCCCTGGGCCAGCAGGGCTCCCATCGTTCCACGAGTGGGGTGGTGCCTGGGGCTGCCCTCCCTGCCAGCCCCCAGCCCCCAGTGTACCCGTGCAGCCGGTCGCCAAGGCCCCTGGAGGTTCCTGACAGGGTCTCCTCTGTGCAGCGTCCAGCCCCGGAGCCCCTGGCCCACCAGGAAACCCCACGTGAAGCCCTGGGGCGGATGGGGCCCGGGCCACGGAAATGCTTCTCCCCAGGACAGGATCACAGCCCGAGTCCGGCACAGGCCCCTCCTTCAGACCACGTGCAGGTTCCACGCTTGACGCAGCACCCAGTGGGGAAGGGCCAGGAGGCTGAGAGGCACCCTGTAACCCACTGGCCACCTCACTCACACACACACACACACACCCACACGCAGGGCAGAGAGGACAGCCAGCCACACAGTGGCAGAACAGGGTGCAGCTGACCGGGCCCCAGCCCTTTCATCAGACAGGGCAGCGCCCACCACCGGCCCCGGAGCCATGGGGGGTCCCACTGTGAAGTGGCCGGCCTGCTAGGCGCCCTTCCCTGCCCTTGTCCTGTGAAGCCAGAAGCCTCAGGGCTGACAGGCGATGAGGAAGAGTCTCCTAACGGGTGCCGCACCTTCCTGCTGAAATGGAGGCAAAAGACGCCACTCAGGCGGCGCAGTGGCGTAGCGGGACTGGGTTCTGGCCGCCCCTGCCCCTGTGCCCACCCGCCCCTGGCCTGGCAGGGCGTCTGCTCTCTGCTGGCATGCTGGCCCTCAGACGCCCTGCTGTGGTTTGGGTGTCTCCGTCTCTCTCTCCAGAGACCACGTCCTCGTCTGCTTTGTGGTCGCACTTGTAACGGTTTTCTCTGTTGCTGCCGTTTCAGAGGCCCCGAGGTCATGAGCGCCGTCTCAGGCACGCGGAGCACGACGGTCACCTTCACCGTCCGCCCTGGGGCCTCCCAGCCCATCACCCTGCAGAGCCGGCCCCCGGACTACGAGAGCAGGAGCTCAGGACCCAGACGCGCCCCCAGCCCCGTGCTCTCGCCAACAGAGCTGAGCAAAGAGGTCCTGCCCGCCCCACTGCCCGCTGCCACTGCGGCCCCCTCGCCCACCCNCCAGCCCCCAGCCCCCAGTGTACCCGTGCAGCCGGTCGCCAAGGCCCCTGGAGGTTCCTGACAGGGTCTCCTCTGTGCAGCGTCCAGCCCCGGAGCCCCTGGCCCACCAGGAAACCCCACGTGAAGCCCTGGGGCGGATGGGGCCCGGGCCACGGAAATGCTTCTCCCCAGGACAGGATCACAGCCCGAGTCCGGCAGAGGCCCCTCCTTCAGACCACGTGCAGGTTCCACGCTTGACGCAGCACCCAGTGGGGAAGGGCCAGGAGGCTGAGAGGCACCCTGTAACCCACTGGCCACCTCACTCACACACACACACACACACCCACACGCAGGGCAGAGAGGACAGCCAGCCACACAGTGGCAGAACAGGGTGCAGCTGACCGGGCCCCAGCCCTTTCATCAGACAGGGCAGCGCCCACCACCGGCCCCGGAGCCATGGGGGGTCCCACTGTGAAGTGGCCGGCCTGCTAGGCGCCCTTCCCTGCCCTTGTCCTGTGAAGCCAGAAGCCTCAGGGCTGACAGGCGATGAGGAAGAGTCTCCTAACGGGTGCCGCACCTTCCTGCTGAAATGGAGGCAAAAGACGCCACTCAGACGGCGCAGTGGCGTAGCGGGACTGGGTTCTGGCCGCCCCTGCCCCTGTGCCCACCCGNCCGACCGGGCCCCAGCCCTTTCATCAGACAGGGCAGCGCCCACCACCGCCCCCAGAGCCATGGGGGGTCCCACTGTGAAGTGGCCGGCCTGCTAGGCACCCTTCCCTGCCCTTGTCCTGTGAAGCCAGAAGCCTCAGGGCTGACAGGCGATGAGGAAGAGTCTCCTAACGGATGCCGCACCTTCCTGCTGAAATGGAGGCAAAAGACGCCACTCAGGCGGCGCAGTGGCGTAGCGGGACTGGGTTCTGGCCGCCCCTGCCCCTGTGCCCACCCGCCCCTGGCCTGGCAGGGCGTCTGCTCTCTGCTGGCATGCTGGCCCTCAGACGCCCTGCTGTGGTTTGGGTGTCTCCGTCTCTCTCTCCAGAGACCACGTCCTCGTCTGCTTTGTGGTCGCACTTGTAACGGTTTTCTCTGTTGCTGCCGTTTCAGAGGCCCCGAGGTCATGAGCGCCGTCTCAGGCACGCGGAGCACGACGGTCACCTTCACCGTCCGCCCTGGGGCCTCCCAGCCCATCACCCTGCAGAGCCGGCCCCCGGACTACGAGAGCAGGAGCTCAGGACCCAGACGCGCCCCCAGCCCCGTGCTCTCGCCAACAGAGCTGAGCAAAGAGGTCCTGCCCGCCCCGCTGCCCGCTGCCACTGCGGCCCCCTCGCCCACCCTCTCGGATGTCTTCAGCCTTCCGAGCCAGCCCCCGCCCGGGGACCTGTTTGGCTTGAACCCAGTGGGACGCAGCAGGTCGCCGTCCCCCTCCATCCTGCAACAGCCAATCTCCAATAAGCCTTTTACAACTAAGCCTGTCCACCTGTGGACTAAACCTGACGTGGCGGACTGGCTGGAAAGTCTGAACCTGGGTGAACATAAAGAGGCCTTCATGGACAACGAGATCGACGGCAGCCACCTCCCAAACCTCCAGAAAGAAGACCTCATAGATCTGGGCGTGACTCGAGTCGGGCACAGAATGAACATAGAAAGGGCTCTCAAACAGCTGCTGGACAGATAAGGGTGGCTGCTCCTTGCCATCACAGACTCCTTGTTATAAATAGAGATGGGCTTGCACTGGGATGTTTGGATGGTGAGCGCCAACCCCGCCCTGCGGGCTGGTCTCCTGGGGACCCGGAGAAGTGCTCTGTCCGCGGCACGGCCGAGCCGAAGGCCCCGGCTCTCTGTGTGGGCTCCTTTGGGCTGTTCCTGTCAGAGGGGACCGGGGAGGGGTCCTTCCGAGGTGGAAAGGGACGCGTGCGCAGCCTGCCTCCTGCGTGCCGGCAACCTCGCCTCGCCCGGCCCGCGCGGGCGCCATTCTCCAGCAGGCGGGCGTCCCTGCACTCTAGACACATACCTCCCGCGGCCTCCCTGCGCGCCCGGCAGCCCCCGGCCTGGCGCCAGGGCCCTCTTCCATCTGCGGCCTCTCGAGGGCACGCGGTGCTCACGCGCTCCTTCTCTGGACGTGGCTCGCAGTGAGACGCCCACACGTGCATACCCGGTGCCCTTCCTAGAAGGTGGAGAGGCGTCTCCCCTTTTCCGTGGATCCTTTCCCGCCCCTCCGACGTGCCCCCGGGCTTCTCTGGCCCGCTGAGGCTCTTGGCAGTGATAGGTTGTTCTGAATGGGATCGTGCCCAGCTTTGCTTAGCTTTCCTTCTTTCTGCAAGTCTATTAGCATAATTCCAAAGTGGCCAAACAGATGTCACATGGAGTTAGTCGAAGCACAAAGTCACGATTCCAGGGCGGAGAGAGGCCCGGCTGCCCGCACGCAGCTCCAGGGCCAGCGTTCTCCCCGGATGGAAGCAGCTGTCAGCCGGGAACGGCTGTCCAGAAGCGTGGGAAGGGCCTTCTCTGCCTTCCAGCATTCTTTAAATTGAAAGGTGTGAATTCTGCAGGCCTCGGAGTGAGCGGGCATCCAGTCTGACACGCAGGATGCCACAAGGTCCGTGGTGGGCATGGCTGCTGCTGGATGCTGGCGGGGGCGGGGGGCCGGCCCCTCCCAGCTCTGAGCCCCACTGAGGGCAAGCATCACTGCTGAGACAGCCCTTTCATCCTCTTAGGCCGGGGAAGACGGTACTGAGGGGCCTTCCCCCTTTTCCCCTGAGTGTCCAGGAATCCCACCAGCTTGTCTTAATAGTACAACAGGTTTTCAGAAAACCCAGTGGGCGTGGCACACAGACAGGACCCGGGGTGAGGATGCAAAGCAGAGAGACGAAGGACGGACGGAGCAGGGAGGGCTTGAGGGCGGCAGCCTGGCCTCGGGCAAGGCTTTCCTGGGCCTGCACCCTTCATTCCCCCCAAGCCCCCTTCCTTGTGACAATACCTCTGATTTCCACGGGAGGGCGCCACCGGCACCCAAGTCGCGGAACACCCAGTCAGGAGTCAGCACGTCCTCCCACATATGGAAGAATGTCAAGTTTTTGGCTTTTATTATGATTTCAGAACTAGCCTAGCCCATCTCTAATTATAAAAACATGATTTTTTTTCCTTTTTTTCTTTATGCTCACAATCAAGTGTCTGATTAGGTCTGGAACAGCTCTAGAATGAACACGTAAAATTTAGCAATTTAAAATCTTTCTTTACTGCAAGTTTAAATAGTTGTACAGATAGTTTATAAGCACAATATTTTAAGGAAAAAAAAAAGTGGCTGGTCTACTAGGCAGCCTTTGTGCCACTTCAGTGCTAGAAAGTTAAAGAAAAACAAACTTTTGTGATTTAATACTACTATTTCTGTGGAATAATTATAAAAGTATGACCTTTTTAAATCAACCTTATTGGATGCATCTGAACCAGCAGAGCTGTGTTATATTTTCTATCTTTGCTAGAACTTCGACATCAAAGGACAATTATTTCTTCAAAAGTGGTCGTAATTCACAGTGCAGCAGTTTTCTGCAAAAACCCACTCACCACACACCCAGTTTTTCCAGCCACACACCCCTGAATTGGAAACTGAGTTTTGGACCTTATGTTCCAAAACCTACTGCAGGTCAATCTTGGTATCTGAATGAAGTCAATTTAATATTAAGGCGTTTTACTTACATGTACTTTCGATTTTTCCATCATGAGATGAAAAAGACCCCAGCGAAGTTTCAAGCAAGATACCACAGGTGGCCTGCTAAGGCTGCGGACAGTTTGGAAAGTGTAAGACGGTGATTTGGCCCTTATCTGTCTTCCATCTGGTGATGTTGCGAAACCCAGTAAGCACAGCACCCCACCATGGCTCGTTTCTCCTTTGCCTACTGCCGGTCTCACCTCTCTGCTCAGTGCCAGGCAACAGGCTAGACAGGATGAGAGTGAAAGGATCCTCGGGCAGATGGTGCCCAACGGCAGCGTGGGGCACTGGGGCCACTGGACTTGGGCAGCCAGGAGGTGAGGCTCGGCTGCTACTCCCTTAGAGACTTCCAAGTCACCTGCAACTGACCAGGAGCAAGGAAAGCTGACGGCGCTGGTGGTTCACACTGTCTTACTATAGAGAAGTAACAGGACCCATCAGAGCCTGCGCTGACCAACGAAACAAACACGTTGCCAAGATGAATCGGTCTCTAGTTCTCTCCACCGGTTTTGCTGCAGAAAGCAATAGTTCCTCATTTGACCCACCACCCAGCTCTCCCCCTTGAGACACGTCAGGACCAGGCCCTTCCCCACGCCCCTCTCCAACGGTGAAACAGATGTTAAACTGCTCATATAAAGATTGTGTTAATACTTACTCCAGGTTTTAAAATGATCCACTTTTGTTATATACTGTAATTTAAATAAATTGCATTTACATGCCTAGTTTCTGTAATATTGTGTATACAAAACCAAAATTGCTCAAGATGTAAATTATGTATACCTGCCAAGATACCTTCTCTAGGGTGTCTGCACATTTTAAGTTAATCCATAATATAACAATGACTCAATGTGACTGTTGATTTGCTGAACTTTACATATCACAAAGTGAATCATTTGTGATACTTTAGTTAATAAAATGGTGATTTTTTTTTTTTTCTGAGTTATTTAACAAGCAAGCATTACCCACGGTGATCGGGCAATGACTTTGTGTGTGGACCACAAATATTGGTTTTTCCCATTAACAAAATTTTTTGGGTTTTTTAGAAACTAATATGTTTCATATTATAGTCTGTGTAACATGTGTTCACATTATCTGTTTCTCTTACTTTTGTGCTTTCTTTTTACACCTTATTAAAAACATAAAGAGAAAAACAAGCTCCTGTAATTTGCACTTTCTCCCAATTCTTAACATCTCTTGTATGGCAACCAAAATCACTGTAAAAAGAAAAAATAAATATACTATTGCACTAAGGTTGTGGTTCTGATTGCAAACAGTGAGAACTTTCTGAATCAGAAAGCTGCCAAGCTTACAATCCAGCCACTTAACCTCTATTAAACTGACCAGATAATATCTGCCCAATGAGTGAATTCTTTCAGTGAGCTACTCTGCCTTGGTTCCATCTCCTGCAAGTTTTCTCACTGTACAGGTGGAAACGAGCATTCTTTAGAACCGTGAGAACAGTACCACAGACGTCTGTGAGCACTGCCGGAGTCTGAGACGGACGCAGAAGGGCGTGGCGGGCGAGCCTGGTGCAGACCTTGCTCCCCAGAGCAGAGGGTCCCGCACACCCACAGCTGGCTGTCTCCCTGCTGCCGGGCACACAGGCTGGGCAGCCTCTCTGGCTGACGCAGAGCCAACCACGTTTTTGTGACAAGTGTGCACTAAGGCTTGGGGCTAGAGAATGTGTCTTCTGGCACAGAACTGAGCCAAGAAGACATGGGCGATTCCTTCCACTGTAGGGAAGCATATTTTAAACTTAAATATTGAACCTCTTCTTGGGCCTCATCAGTGAAAACTCACGATCTGTAGTTCCGGAGCAGTTTCTTCTACTTTGGCACACTCTCCCCTGGAACAGCAGCCACTGTTGCTATGTTCATGACAAATTCTCAGCCTCACATCTTCTGTAGTTTACGCTCCCCGAGGTCCACCTGCCACCCCATTCAATGGTTCCTCCCAGGGATCTTCACCACCCCCCAGCCCCAGTGTCCAATGGCTTCTTCCAGATAAATGTATCCATCTGTCTTGTTAAGGGGAAAATAGATACGGGAAGACTTTTTCCGTTTATTTGTACTTGACCCAAGGCATTTTAATAATCAGTAAACTGGGACGTCTTGTGTATTTACTTGTAGTGATCTGTGTACACACGCAACAGGGTGTCAGTCCCACAGCGGCCAGGCGGCCGCGGGCAGATGGGCCTGCCCCTGCTTTGTGGGCAGATGGGCGATTCCAGGCCGGCCTCTCCGACTTCAGCAGATGCGCTCACTTCCGTTTCTAGTCCACGCCGTACCAGTGCTTTTGTTTCTTTACTGCTCCTGTAACATGTTTCTGCAGTTCAGTCTTTACCGTGTCATGTTTAAAATTACAACATTGTCCATTGCTTCTCTGGAACTCTTTGTTTATAGAAACTCTGAAATTTTACTATGAGCCTTCAAATAAATACGAAACGAAAAAGAGGAAAAAGAGCAAAGTGTGTGCCTTGGGTGTTTTGAACCTGATCTGCATAAAACCATACTGTATTCAAATGCTGTATATTTAATGAGAGAGGAAATTCACCTTCAATGTATTAATGTAGCCGATAAAATAGTTCTAGTGCCTTGGTTTCTGAACTGAGACGCCCCTATCAATGCACAACGAAAAGTGAAAAAAACAGCTCAAGAAATGAAATGTTGAGAAGACCTGGACATGGTTCTGGAGCTTTTCTCATCGTAAGACTGTGGAATATACACAGTCATTTAAGTTAAAAATAAACAGAAAATTAAAATAAGACTGTGTTATCAATTAATTTTCCATTAAGAGTGCTCTCTGCTACACTACTTTCAGCATTTTCATTTAAAATACAAAAACGTGGTTGAGAATTTGCAAGGAAAAGAAAAAGACATCTTTGAGACCTATTTCCCCTTGTTGGGTCGCCCCCCAGTGGTCCTTGTTGGTAATGCTCATCAGTCAGCAGCACCTCCAGCATCTCCACATCTCGTTAAAAATAAAAATGCTCGTTTTTAATGATTGAAGCCACTCATCACAGAACTTCCATTTTCTGTAAGCTACAGGCATGGCAACCAACACACAGTCTGTTTTTTAAAAAGTGTGAAAAGTCATCAGACTCTTCCCAAGGCCATGGNAAATATTGAACCTCTTCTTGGGCC
Source organism: Raphicerus campestris (assembly GCA_006410735.1). Lineage (NCBI taxonomy): Eukaryota > Metazoa > Chordata > Mammalia > Artiodactyla > Bovidae > Raphicerus > Raphicerus campestris. The sequence continues at coordinate 249,943 of SJYW01021961.1, read as the reverse complement.
TCATCAGTGAAAACTCACGATCTGTAGTTCCGGAGCAGTTTCTTCTACTTTGGCACACTCTCCCCTGGAACAGCAGCCACTGTTGCTATGTTCATGACAAATTCTCAGCCTCACATCTTCTGTAGTTTACGCTCCCCGAGGTCCACCTGCCACCCCATTCAATGGTTCCTCCCAGGGATCTTCACCACCCCCCAGCCCCAGTGTCCAATGGCTTCTTCCAGATAAATGTATCCATCTGTCTTGTTAAGGGGAAAATAGATACGGGAAGACTTTTTCCGTTTATTTGTACTTGACCCAAGGCATTTTAATAATCAGTAAACTGGGACGTCTTGTGTATTTACTTGTAGTGATCTGTGTACACACGCAACAGGGTGTCAGTCCCACAGCGGCCAGGCGGCCGCGGGCAGATGGGCCTGCCCCTGCTTTGTGGGCAGATGGGCGATTCCAGGCCGGCCTCTCCGACTTCAGCAGATGCGCTCACTTCCGTTTCTAGTCCACGCCGTACCAGTGCTTTTGTTTCTTTACTGCTCCTGTAACATGTTTCTGCAGTTCAGTCTTTACCGTGTCATGTTTAAAATTACAACATTGTCCATTGCTTCTCTGGAACTCTTTGTTTATAGAAACTCTGAAATTTTACTATGAGCCTTCAAATAAATACGAAACGAAAAAGAGGAAAAAGAGCAAAGTGTGTGCCTTGGGTGTTTTGAACCTGATCTGCATAAAACCATACTGTATTCAAATGCTGTATATTTAATGAGAGAGGAAATTCACCTTCAATGTATTAATGTAGCCGATAAAATAGTTCTAGTGCCTTGGTTTCTGAACTGAGACGCCCCTATCAATGCACAACGAAAAGTGAAAAAAACAGCTCAAGAAATGAAATGTTGAGAAGACCTGGACATGGTTCTGGAGCTTTTCTCATCGTAAGACTGTGGAATATACACAGTCATTTAAGTTAAAAATAAACAGAAAATTAAAATAAGACTGTGTTATCAATTAATTTTCCATTAAGAGTGCTCTCTGCTACACTACTTTCAGCATTTTCATTTAAAATACAAAAACGTGGTTGAGAATTTGCAAGGAAAAGAAAAAGACATCTTTGAGACCTATTTCCCCTTGTTGGGTCGCCCCCCAGTGGTCCTTGTTGGTAATGCTCATCAGTCAGCAGCACCTCCAGCATCTCCACATCTCGTTAAAAATAAAAATGCTCGTTTTTAATGATTGAAGCCACTCATCACAGAACTTCCATTTTCTGTAAGCTACAGGCATGGCAACCAACACACAGTCTGTTTTTTAAAAAGTGTGAAAAGTCATCAGACTCTTCCCAAGGCCATGGTCTCCACTTCCTCCCCTGCACAGCCTCAGTCACCTTGGAAGATGGGTCTGAGATGTAGAAAGTGTGTCAGGAACCGCCGCCCTGCCTGGGGCTAAATTAATCCCAGCAAGAGTGGAAGTCCGCGGGGCACTTCCACCAGGTCAGAGCAGCAGCAGCCCCACCTGCAGGGACCTCGGCAAGCGGGCCGGACCCTCCAAAGGCAAGGCAGATGCGATGCCTCGCCGGGCCCACAGCACGCCTCTGGGCTCTTCTGCCACGTGTCTGGGCTTTTTCACCTGATAGGAGCATGGGCGGTGCTCTTACCAGGCCAAGGCCCACCAGATACGCAGAGCTTTCGTTTCAACCCACAGATGCAGCCCACATCTGAGAATCTGAAGGGGGTGGTCGGGGATGACGGCCAGGTTTCTTGGGTGGTGATACTGCACACACCCCTGCGGCCTCTGCTGGAGGTGTGCAGGAGTCTGAGAACCAAGGGGGCGAGCCAGTGGCCATGGCCGCTGGGCAGGGCAGGCAGGCAGGCCCTAGTAGGCCCTATGGGAGACGGACCCTGGAAACGGCCAGGTCGGCAAGCAGAGCGGGGGACATCTGACCACTCGCCTGCACCTGGCAGTCTGCAACCTGTCCCGACCCCCCGATACCTCAAGTCCTCCTGCCACCACCCACTCAGAGAGTCTTCCGTGCCAAGGGGCTTAAACAGAATTCAATGTGTTCTTCAAACCCCACAACTCGAGAGAGCAGGAGGGGAACACAGTCCTGGAAGCTCCAGGAAAGAGACCACAGCACAAGGCAGAAATCAGTGATTTCCAGGCACGGTCCTGAGAGGGAGTGTAGTGCAGCCGCCTGGAGACAACAGTCAATCTCTCTGCGGCAGGCACCACTCAGAGCGCTGCACGCACCGAGTGTCTCACGGCGGCGAGACAGGAACAAACAGCCCCATTCCACAGATGAGGAGACTCAGCTCACCAAGGTCCACAGTGAGCACAGGCATGCTCGCNACCTGCCACCCCATTCAATGGTTCCTCCCAGGGATCTTCACCACCCCCCAGCCCCAGTGTCCAATGGCTTCTTCCAGATAAATGTATCCATCTGTCTTGTTAAGGGGAAAATAGATACGGGAAGACTTTTTCCGTTTATTTGTACTTGACCCAAGGCATTTTAATAACCAGTAAACTGGGACGTCTTGTGTATTTATTTGTAGTGATCTGTGTACACACGCAACAGGGTGTCAGTCCCACAGCGGCCAGGCGGCCGCGGGCAGATGGGCCTGCCCCTGCTTTGTGGGCAGATGGGCGATTCCAGGCCGGCCTCTCCGACTTCAGCAGATGCGCTCACTTCCGTTTCTAGTCCACGCCGTACCAGTGCTTTTGTTTCTTTACTGCTCCTGTAACATGTTTCTGCAGTTCAGTCTTTACCGTGTCATGTTTAAAATTACAACATTGTCCATTGCTTCTCTGGAACTCTTTGTTTATAGAAACTCTGAAATTTTACTATGAGCCTTCAAATAAATACGAAACGAAAAAGAGGAAAAAGAGCAAAGTGTGTGCCTTGGGTGTTTTGAACCTGATCTGCATAAAACCATACTGTATTCAAATGCTGTATATTTAATGAGAGAGGAAATTCACCTTCAATGTATTAATGTAGCCGATAAAATAGTTCTAGTGCCTTGGTTTCTGAACTGAGACGCCCCTATCAATGCACAACGAAAAGTGAAAAAAACAGCTCAAGAAATGAAATGTTGAGAAGACCTGGACATGGTTCTGGAGCTTTTCTCATCGTAAGACTGTGGAATATACACAGTCATTTAAGTTAAAAATAAACAGAAAATTAAAATAAGACTGTGTTATCAATTAATTTTCCATTAAGAGTGCTCTCTGCTACACTACTTTCAGCATTTTCATTTAAAATACAAAAACGTGGTTGAGAATTTGCAAGGAAAAGAAAAAGACATCTTTGAGACCTATTTCCCCTTGTTGGGTCGCCCCCCAGTGGTCCTTGTTGGTAATGCTCATCAGTCAGCAGCACCTCCAGCATCTCCACATCTCGTTAAAAATAAAAATGCTCGTTTTTAATGATTGAAGCCACTCATCACAGAACTTCCATTTTCTGTAAGCTACAGGCATGGCAACCAACACACAGTCTGTTTTTTAAAAAGTGTGAAAAGTCATCAGACTCTTCCCAAGGCCATGGTCTCCACTTCCTCCCCTGCACAGCCTCAGTCACCTTGGAAGATGGGTCTGAGATGTAGAAAGTGTGTCAGGAACCGCCGCCCTGCCTGGGGCTAAATTAATCCCAGCAAGAGTGGAAGTCCGCGGGGCACTTCCACCAGGTCAGAGCAGCAGCAGCCCCACCTGCAGGGACCTCGGCAAGCGGGCCGGACCCTCCAAAGGCAAGGCAGATGCGATGCCTCGCCGGGCCCACAGCACGCCTCTGGGCTCTTCTGCCACGTGTCTGGGCTTTTTCACCTGATAGGAGCATCGGCGGTGCTCTTACCAGGCCAAGGCCCACCAGATACGCAGAGCTTTCGTTTCAACCCACAGATGCAGCCCACATCTGAGAATCTGAAGGGGGTGGTCGGGGATGACGGCCAGGTTTCTTGGGTGGTGATACTGCACACACCCCTGCGGCCTCTGCTGGAGGTGTGCAGGAGTCTGAGAACCAAGGGGGCGAGCCAGTGGCCATGGCCGCTGGGCAGGGCAGGCAGGCAGGCCCTAGTAGGCCCTATGGGAGACGGACCCTGGAAACGGCCAGGTCGGCAAGCAGAGCGGGGGACATCTGACCACTCGCCTGCACCTGGCAGTCTGCAACCTGTCCCGACCCCCCGACACCTCAAGTCCTCCTGCCACCACCCACTCAGAGAGTCTTCCGTGCCAAGGGGCTTAAACAGAATTCAATGTGTTCTTCAAACCCCACAACTCGAGAGAGCAGGAGGGGAACACAGTCCTGGAAGCTCCAGGAAAGAGACCACAGCACAAGGCAGAAATCAGTGATTTCCAGGCACGGTCCTGAGAGGGAGTGTAGTGCAGCCGCCTGGAGACAACAGTCAATCTCTCTGCGGCAGGCACCACTCAGAGCGCTGCACGCACCGAGTGTCTCACGGCGGCGAGACAGGAACAAACAGCCCCATTCCACAGATGAGGAGACTCAGCTCACCAAGGTCCACAGTGAGCACAGGCATGCTCGCGCTTCCTCAGCCGAGGCCAGTTGTAGGCAAGAACCCGAGCAGCAGTGCTGGTGCCGGAGCCACCCCTGACAACAAGGACACGCCACTCTGCTCCCCTCCACACGCCTCCGTGAAGGGCCAGCGGCTCAGGAGGCTGGGCAAAGTGGGGGCTCCTCCCAGCTGAATCGCTTGGGGTCGTGAAAAAGGGTCATTTAACTCAAAAGGAATCTGGCTCCCTCATTCCCTCGGCTAGAATCAGGGAAGCCTGGACCTCAGGATCCCAGGTTTTCACAAAGACGTGATATTCGTAAAATGACCCCTGGCTTAGAGATGGGTAACACCTGGTTTAACTCCCACCAGAATTGCACAAGGTGAGTGTCGCAAAGCTGGTTATCTCCTTTACCCAGCAGGAAACGGAAGCTCAGAGAAAGCAGAGGCCACGTCCCGTGGAGTCCAGCAGCTGGAGACTTGAGTCCTACCCAGGAAGTGGCCCGGCCATCCTCCCGTGAAACTCTCTCGCCCCCGGCCTGAGCTACCACAGTTCTTGCCAGTGCGCTCTTCTGTGGCCCAAGCCAGTCCACGCCACCTTCTGCAGCTTGCGACTGCAGGTTCCTGGCTGACCAGCATCTGACCCCCACACCAGNGGAAGGGTAGAGGGGGAGCTGGGGTAACAGATAGAAGCCGCTACACAGAGAACGAACAGACAATAAGCCTCTACTGCACAGCACAGGGAACTATGTCCAGCATCCTGTGACGAGCCAACCAAAAGAATTTTAAAGAGAACACGTACGGACGTATAACTGAATCACTTTGCTGTGGAGCAGAAATTAACCCAACTCTGCAAACCAACTAGAACTCAACATGTATAAGTAAATGAACAGCACCTACCAACACCACAATTACTGGAGAAAAGCTGAATGATTGCCTCCGAAGACCGGGATCCACTCTCCACAGTGTCAGAAATCCTAGCCAGCACAGCAAGGCAAGAGAACAGGAGGCACACAGGCTGGCTAGGAGAAATGAAAACTGTCCCACTTCTCAGATGATATAATTATCCAGGTAGAAGACCCCAGGGAATCCACCAAAAAACATTCCTAGAATGTATATAGGAACTCAGCAAGACTGTAGGATACACAATAAGCAGACATGAATCAACTGCACTTCTATAGACTAGCAGTGACTGTACACAGTGAAATTAAAATTACAAGGCCATTTAGAGTTGTTAAAAAACAAAACACCTGAATGAAACACATGCAAGCACTGTACGTGGAAAACAAAATGCTGATGAAATAAGTAGAAGAGTATCTAACTAAATGGAAAGAAATACTGTTTCTTCTAATAGAAGGCTCTTTAGAGTGAAGATGTCAACTCTCCTTCAATTGATAGATAAATTTAGCACATTTCCAATCAAAAGTCCCAGCAAGATTTTTTGTAGATACAAACAAGATTATTCTAAAATGTATATGGGAAACAAAGGAATTATAACAGCTAAAACAATTTTGATTAAAAAATAAGAAGAAAGAAGTGAGAGAAATCAGTCTAATCTATTTCAAGACGTACTACATGGCCCCAGTAATAGCGACTGTGGGGCACTTGTGAGAAGACAGGTAACAAAGTGGAGAAGCCAGTATCGACTCAAACCCCACATTCTCACCAAAGGGAGGATAAATTTTTTTACAAATACAAATAATACTGTATTTTGTTTTCAGTAATTTAAATATGAGGGCATCTTTTTTCTTGAGCATACACATGGAAAAAGGTAACCGCAAATTACAAAGGGTTAAATTCCAAAAATTGAATTTTATATAAGATTCATCTGTAAGCACTTTGGTGCTGAGAAGTTAGGTATCATGTGATGTCCAGTGTCTGGAAGCCCGTTTTGATCCGGCCCCGCCTGTTTCCACCCTCACCGTCCACAATGCTCCACAAAGTACCTGAGGCTTCAGCAGTACTGATGCCCTGTTCACAGTCTCTGTCCTGCTGGTCCTTTTGCTCAGAACACCCTGCATCTCTTAAGATGCTGCCCAAGCCCAGTCTCATCCCAGAACCCTTCCCTGACCCCATCACTCGCTGTCCTCTGGATGCCCAGGGTTCCTGTGCCTTTCACATGGCACCATGACTGTCTATCCTTATATCCATCTGCAAGCTTCAGGACTGAGACATACTCTCTGTCCTTTAAAAATAAAAAAAAACTATTCACCACTTTAGCATACAATTCAACCAGCACCTCCATCCGCTGTCAACATCTTCATCACCCCTAAAGGAACCTGGTGCCCATGAGCAAGCAGTCACTCCCTGCTCCCCCTAGCCCTCCAGCCTCCGGCAACCATTAGTCTGCGTGCAGATTTACCGAGGCTGTTTATTTTATCTCTACGTTACCAATTCTTATGAAAAAGGAAAGAATATACAGTCAGCCCTCTGTATTACTGGATTCTGAATCCTCAGATTCAACCAACCACTGATTGAAAATATTTGTGGGGCAAAAAGTCTGGAAAGTTCCAAAAAGCAAAGCTCAAGTTTTCCATGCACCTAGCAATGATCTACATACCATTTACATCATATTAGGTATCATATGTAATGTAGACAAGATTTAAAGTATATGGGAGAATGTGCATAGGTTATATGCACATGCGTTTAACATAAGCCACTGGAACGTCCAGATTCTGGCGTCTGCAGAGGTCCTGGAATCAACCCGCTGGAAGCCGCAGCACCCTTGTAGGAATCACCGCTGCAAAGAGGGAGACCAAGCGGGCTGCATTACTGACGCCACCTAGCGGCCAGTGTTGGGAACTGTCTTGCTTAACCTCCCGTCTGTGTTCTATCCCTGGCCCCTAGGATCCCGTGCAAACTTGCCCTTTCCACCTCCTTTCTTCAGTCATTAACCTCCTTTAGGCAAAATCTTCACTGAATACCAAACCACCTCCCCCCTACCCCCCACACAGATCGTTTTGTCAGAATCTCTCTTTGCCAGTGGGCAGATATTCACACACCCCTACCCTTTCCTTGAGGCCATGTCCACTCAAGGTCCCAAGGCCTTACTCAGGTCCTCTGTGCCAGCTGCACACTTGCTGGACCCAAACCCTTATCCCCTGCTCCACGTGGCTAACAACCCCCTCGGCTCTGGGTCCAGGTACTGACAAAGTGATGACCTCGTGGTCGTCAGGATGTCAGGACCACCATGTTCCGTTTCCGCTTCCTCTTGTTTCATCTTCCCCACTCACAGGTAGGTGTTCCTTAGCTTCTCTCAAGCTTCACGCTCCACTGAAAAGACACTTGTTAACATTAAACACTCTTCATGTTTTATGGCAAGAGGGTTTCATAATGTCTAGTCCCAAATATTTTCAGAATTAACAGTCCCTGTCTGCACGATCCCGTGAGCTTCTGACAATCGTGTGTGTGTGATTTTCATCTACTTGGCTGTGCCGGGCCTTAGTTGCGGCACGTGGGATCTAGTTCCCTGACCAGGGATGGAACCTGGACCCCCTGCACTGGGAGCATGGGGTTAACCCCTGGACCACTAAGGAAGTCCCTCACTTGTGTGTTTTTTAAAAAAGGAAGCAAACAAAAGCGAGAAGGAAAGAGAGAAGGGGAGCCGGGAAATTCACTGGAAGGAAAATTAAACATAAGCAATAACCTCATGAGAAGAGCTGTCTCATTGGAAAAGACCCTGATGCTGGGAGGGATTGGGGGCAGGAGAAGAAGGGGACGACCGAGGATGAGATGGCTGGATGGCATCACCGACTCGATGGACGTGAGTCTGAGTGAACTCCGGGAGCTGGTGATGGACAGGGAGGCCGGGCGTGCTGCGATTCATGGGGTCACAAAGAGTTGGACACGACTGAGCGACTGAATTGAACAACAAAAATATGTTTTCATTTGTTAGATTGTTAGAGATTTAAAACTTTTACAATATGCGTATTTGGCAAAAAAACAAAGAAACACCCACTCCTGTGTAAGTTCCGACTCTGCTGCAACCCCACGGACTGCAGCCCGCCCAGCGCCCCTGTCCACGGATTTCCCAGGCGAGAATACTGGATCGGGTTGCCATTCCCCTCTCCAGGAGGCCTTCCCCAGCCAGGCACAGAATCCGCATCTCCCGCATTGGCAGGTGGGTTCTTCACCACTGAGCCACCAGGGAAGGCCCCTGTGTAAGCTAGGTCAAACCTATTTGGAGGGAAATTTCGTACTTGACTCAATCAATTGGGAATTGTGTTCGCAGTTACAACAGGTACTCGGGAAAACAAAAGAAAATGAGGTGTGAGTTGAGTTTGACTCAGGTTCTTACCGTCTGGAGACAACTTCCTAGACAGCTCTGAGGAACTGCTCCAAGGGGCAGGAGAAGCGACCAGTGTGTCTACGGATGACTAGAAAATACACGGAGCCAAGTTTACCGCTTAATAAAAGCGCACTGCTGGGAATCCCTAGGGGTCCAGAGGTTAGACCGCAGCGCTTTCACTGCCAGGGACGCACGTCTGATCCCTGCTCTGGGAACTAAGACCCCTCAAGCCACACGGCAGGGCCAAACATACTTTTTAAATTAAAAAAGGTCAGTTAGCCATGAGCAACAGGTATCTCAGTTAATGATTTCAGTGTGTTTTTTTTTTCTACATATGGGAAGATGTAAGAATCTGGGTTCATTAAAATTTCTCTGAGGCGTCTACCTACCCAAGGGGCCTGTTTTCCTAGAGCGCAGAGAACTCTTATTCTTTGTCCTCAGTTTCCTCAGGGTGCACTGTCCATCAGCAACTGCGGGGACTAATGGTTTGGTCCTTGTAGGGCTGGATGGCGGGCGACATTCTTCGCCTTAGTTTATTTGTCTCATTAGAAAAAAAAAAAGTACTGAAGCAGGCAAGCCTGGTGTGGCAGCCCCTTTTTCTGCTCCGGCATCTTCTGAAAGTACCTTCATAGGGAATCAGTCTGGAATAGCTGGCAGAGCTCCTGCCATCACCTCACATTCCTAACTGCAGAGAGGAGAAACAGGGCAATGGGGCCTGCCCGCTAATGGGCACAAGTTCAAGGCTTCACCTCTGAGCATCACTGGCTGAGGGGCCACCTGTGACCTGAAGCCACTTCTCACATTCACACCACAGCAGCTTGGCTCACTCACTCAGTCACTGCGTCAGCTGCAGACCACGGACCCAGCACCTTCCGGGAGCCTGTTATGGGTCTCGTGGGGGAGGGGAGGGAAACTAAGAACCCTGCTCCCCAAAGACAGGTGGACTTCATCCCACGGCCCCACCATGGACGCAGATCAGCTCCCTGTGGCTGCCCTACGAATGACCCCAAGCTTACTGGCCCAGAACAGAAGTCTATGACCCTACAATTCTGCAGGTCAGGATCCAGGGGCGGTCTCAGAAGCTAAGATCAACTTGTAGGCGGGTCTCCTGCCCACGGGAGGCTACAGGAGTGAACCTGTCCCTTTCTGCCTTTTCTGGTTTCTAAAGCCTTCCCCATTCCTTGGCTCGTGGCCCCTGCCTCCAACCTCCCAAGCCAGCACCGACGGGTCAAGTCCTTTCCCACGTCATCACTCTGATTCTAAAATCTGTTATCTGCCTCTTCCCATTTAAAGACCCCCAGGATTACCTGAGGCCCACTGGACAACTCCCAACCAAGGCCAGCCCAAGTCAGAGACCTTACTTGCCCTTGGCTGTGTAGGGTGACAATCATAGGCTCCTGGGACTGGCAGATGGACATCTGCGGGAGGTCACTATTCTGCACACCTGAAGGTTATCAGACCTACAGAGATGCTCACACACATCTCACACAGCCGACCCCGGAAACGGGCCTCCCTGGAGGCTCAAACAGTCAAGAAACCGCCCGCAATGCAGGAGACCTGGGTTCGACCCCTGGGTTGGGAAGATCCCTTGGAGGAGGGCCCATGAAGCGGTGTTTCTGTTTGTAACGGGAAGTTTAATTAAAGAGAAAATACTGAGGTTAAATCTTGAGACGGTGCGTGTCAGCTGGAAATCTCTACAGCTCATAAACGGCAACTGAGTTTTCCTGGATGACTGGTTTTTTTCTTCAGAAATTTAAAAAACTTATTTGGCTGCACCAGTTCTTAGCTGTAGCGCATGGATCTGTGTTGCCCCACGCAAGCTCTCTAGTTGTGGGACCCTCCGTCTTCGTTGGTCGAGGCAGGCAGCATCATTTTTAGTTTCGGCATGGTGGGGGTGGGGGGAGGTCCTAGATTCCTGACCAGGGATTGAACCTGGGCCCCCCAAACTGGGAACTTGGAATCTCAGGCACTGGAGCACCAGAGGTCCCCTGGATAGTTTTAAATGTAATTGAATAAGCAACATTACAGCCGACAGTGGTGAGGAAAACAAGCTTCTTGCCCAACTTATCTCTACTGCCTGTCTGCCTATTACTTTCCCTTCCACTGTCATTTTCACAGTCGTACACGCAGAGTTTGTCTTCCCAGGGGAGAATAGACAGGTCAGAAGAAATATCCAAAGGGGTGATGATTAAAAAAAAAAAAA
>SJYW01021961.1:201991-225132 GCA_006410735.1 Raphicerus campestris | reverse complement strand
GGATGCCATGATCTTTGTTTTCTGAATGTTGAGCTTTAAACAAACTTTTTCACTTTCCTCCCTCACTTTCATCAAGGGGCTCTTTAGTTCTTCTTCACTTTCTGCCATGAAGTGAAGTCGTTCAGTCGTGTCCGACTCTTTGTGACCCCATGGACTATAGTCCACACCAGGCTCTTCCGTCCATGGGATTCTCCAGGCAAGAATACTGGAGTGGGTTGCCATTTCTTTCTTCAGGGGATATGGAGGGTGCCATAGGGTGGTATCACCTGCCTATCTGAGGTTATTGATATTTCTNCGCCGTCATTCCACAAACACAGCCTCTGCCTGCACACTCTGCAGGCCCCCACCGCACCGGCACTTCCTGCCCTGCCTGGCGGCCCGCCCAGGCTGTCTCACCTGCCTGCCCTCCCAGGTCCCAGCCGACGCCCCAACACCCATGTGGGAGGCCCTGCCCACTCCGTCCCCTCACCCCTTATACCCAGGGGCATCAGCACCCAACCCCAGCCCCAGCTGGAAGCACATGGTCAGACCACTGATGCCGCCTCTATCAGGTTCCCCGAGACCCACTCTCCACCCTGTGGCTAGGGGATTGCTGGCTCCACACCCCACCCGTGTCTCCCACACCCGCAGTGCCCCGTCTCCAAGCCCTCAGTCCCCCAGCATCAGTGAGCGCCGGCTCTGCTTCCTCAGGACGCCAGAGCCCCGCGCCTGGGGGAGGGGAACTCAGTGGGGACAGGCCCCAGTCGTCCAGACTCCCACGGGCAGGGCAGCCGCAACCTCCAGCCACTGCACCAACAGGTGCCTGGTGGGGGCCGCCCCACATGGCTTGCAGGTCCGCCCCTCTGACGCAGCTAGAGTTTAGACTAGACCCCCAAGCATCTGACGTGCTGAGGACTGGCTGACAGAGACCCTGAGACGGGTCAGGAGGGCGCCCCTGGGAGAGCCGAGCGTGGAGCCTCGTGATCACGCTGGCTCTGGGTGGACTATCACAAGCCCTGCAGTGGCAGAGACATTCTGGGCCCGCCTTCTCCAAGACACAGCCACCAGCAGGCGGCCAGAGTGACCGAGGAACTCAGCTCCCAGCGTGGATCAAGCTCAGTGCTTTCAACACAAACAGCCACCTGGCCCCGGGCCCCGCTCTGCATCACGACAGGGACCGTAACCGCCTCACTGTGCGGCCCCGGAAGTCCAGGAGAGGACCCAGGGACACTGGAAGGGAAGCCCAGCACTTGGGTCAGCTACCCCCACCCCCACGGGGATGACACACATCTGCCTGGGGAGCTTTTCAAAGACGTTCCAGGCACGCCCCAGGAGGCCAAAGACCACCCACGGAACAGCGGCCAACCCCCAGCCCTCGGTAGGACACACCGAGCCGGGAGGAGAAGCACTCACCTTATCCATCCGGTCCTTCTGCACCCCGTACTTCCCGCCGAAGCCTTTGGAGTAGTCTGCAATNGGTCAGCTACCCCCACCCCCACGGGGATGACACACACCTGCCTGGGGAGCTTTTCAAAGACGTTCCAGGCACGCCCCAGGAGGCCAAAGACCACCCACGGAACAGCGGCCGACCCCCAGCCCTCGGCAGGACACACCGAGCCAGGAGGAGAAGCACTCACCTTATCCATCCGGTCCTTCTGCACCCCGTACTTCCCGCCGAAGCCTTTGGAGTAGTCTGCAATGTGACGGCATGGCCCTTAGCCCCGGGCTGAGGACCAGCGGCCACCGGCAGCAGGGGCATGCAGACACGGGCACCCCGGAAAGCGCACCCAGAGCAACGCAAGCGAGGGCCTGGCACCACGAGCCCCTGCTCACCCGCGGGGTGAGTGCGCCTCCACCCAGGGTTCCAGCGGCAAGCAGGGCAGGGCGAGGAAGCGGTGGGCATGCTCCACGTGCTCCCAGGGCAAGGGGGCGGATGCGGTGGCAGGCAGGGCTCACCTCCCAGCACAGCCTCCACCCGCCTCGCCCGCTGCTGCCACCCTGCCCCACCAGCTTTAAGGAGAGGCTCTGGGGTGTGGATTCACTCGTTCCTTTGAAAGAGAGGAAACTCCCATGGAAGTCTATCAGCCCCACTTAGGCCACAGCCACACAGGCCCACGAGGCCGTCACAGCGCCGTGCAGCGTCAACACCACACAGAGCCAAGGCTGTGTCCATGTGGCTGCAAGGTAAGCCCCAGGTGATTCTCTGCCTCCCTCCCTGAACACGGGCTGAGGGCCTCTCAGGACACCACACCCGGCCAACTGTGTGTCTGGCCCTGAGGGAACTGCGCTGAGCATAAGCAGGTCTTCATCTGGACTCCCAGCACCACCCAGAAGCCCTGTGATTCCAGCTTCCTATACCTGAGCACACACCCAGACCCTCCTGTGATTCCAGCTTCCTGTACCTGAGCACACACCCAGACCCTCCTGTGACTCCAGCTTCCTGTACCTGAGCACACACCCAGACCCTCCTGTGATTCCAGCTTCCTGTACCTACTGTCTGCTTCATTGTGAAGGAGTCACACGCAGACAGGGTCAGCAAAAAACAAAACTCCAAACAACACCCCAACAACTGAGACCCCAAAAGCATGTGGACACGCCTGCCCTGTGCCCCTCTGTCCAAGGCCAGTAATCACACTCAACGGAACACACTTCTCCCGGCCTCAGAGGCAGGAAGGTGGCTTATTCCAGTCACAGCAGCCGTGTCAACAGCGAGAGCTGCCGGGGAGGCCAGGCACCCGCTCCAAAGACCAGCCGCCTGCAGTTCATGCTCCGTTTTACCAAGCACACACCCCAGAGGTTACAGGTGAGAAGAAAGTGAGTGGGAAAGAGAGTGCGAAGGGGTCCGCTCCACAGAGCAGTGGGGGGAGAGCCAAGCCCTGCGGTGACAGCGGTGACCAGAGGCCAAGCCTGAGGTCTGTGCTAAGCGGGAAGGGGAGGGTGGGGCTGGGAAGCAACTGTGCCTTGCTGGGACCCGTGCTTGGCCAGTTTCTCCTTGTAATCAAACCCCACAGCACAGGAGTCCTGCCTCTCGGACTGAACACCAAATCTGCCTCCGAAACCAGTCTTATAATCTGAAAATCCACAGGTGACCATGGAGAAAACAACCGAGAGAGGAAACAAGTTTGGTTAAAATCCTAGGTTTGCAGGAATCAAACACATCGCTTCGAGAAAACGAGAGCCCTGTTGAGTGAGGGAGCCCCAGAGCCAGCTCCTGGCATCACCGATGGTCACAAGGGGCTCAAGAGGCTGAAGGACAAATGAAATCTGAACGGGTCAGCCACAGCCCGAAAGCAGCTAGGACCTGTCTGTGAGCTGGTTGGGAAGAGGCATGCCAGGCTCTGAGCTTCATCTTAAGGGTCCTGCCTGCACTGCAGACAAGAGCATGTGTCTCTGCACACGTGAAAGAGACATGTTATGTTACACACATGGCCTGTCCCCAGCCCTGTGGCAGCCCCCTCTGGACCCGCCGCTTGAGGAGGGCGCAAGCCAGGCTCTGGCAGCCACTCTCCCGGGGGACACAGCCCGCCTCCTGGCTGGGAGCACAGAGCCACCCCTTCAGCCACCCGTGCGGGCAGAAGCAGCCCCTGGGAAACTGCGGCGGCAGCCGGGACTCCAGGGCACCGAGGCTTCACCGCAACCCCCCAGGGGATCACTACAGGCGGAGGGGTCTTTTCAAAGCTGAGGGAGGCAGAGGGAACCTCCCCGCCCCCCGGGGAGGACACGACACACTGCAACCAAGCACTGCGAGGCCCAGCGCACAGGAGCCTGTGAACAAAGCTGCGCCGGGCAGGCCGCGGGGGGCGCACCTTTCTGGGACTCGTGCAGCTGGGGCTTCTCCTGGTGGTCCCAGCCGAGGGCACACTTGTCCTGTCTGTCCGTCTGCACACCGAACTTCCCCCCGAAGCCTTTCACGTAGTCTACAGAAAACAAGGCCACAATCGATTATTAACAGGCAGCCTGCCTAGCAGGGAGAAAGCACGTTTTTCAGGAAGTTAAGCACAGGCAGCTTGCTCAACTTGTCCTTGCTCTTGTGTGACCCTGCTCCAGACCTTTGGTAAAACTTCCCAAAGGTTTGAGCTTTGTTAAGAGGACCTCCCCGTACCATGGCCAGAAGTACCCTCAGCTACCATCGGGGTCTCCTGGATAAACACAGATGGGACCCCACGAAGGAAGACCCAAGGCGTGCTGTTCAACCAGCATGCGGAGCCCACGGGGTCCCTCCTGCCCACAGACAGGCGACTTGAGGGCCGTTACCAGCCACTCTGCTGAAGTGTCAGAGCTACAAGATGGCCAAGGGCTGGGCCTCTAAGTTAACAGCGCTGGTCTGTACGCGCTGTTTTCAAGGTCCATGTTTAACAGCACTCTGCCCTCAGGCTTCCAGCTCATGTTCTGGTTCTCCGTGGCTGTTCTGGTCGTCACCCCGCACACTAACAGCTGCCGGCTGGGGAAGGAGCTAAAACTGAGGCCACCTTTCTGGGACTCGTGCTTCTCGGTTTTGCCTTGATACTCGAAGCCGACGGCGCTTTTATCCACCTTGTCCTTGTCGATGCCGTACTTGCCACCGAAACCCTTGGAGTAATCTGCAAACAAGAAAAAGCGCTGTTCACACACCAGCCGCAGAACAGCAAGCATGCTGTGAACCTCAGCAGTCTGGAAAGAAGGACTTTTATCATCCCACTCAGAAAAACAAGCCGAGGGGGCTTCCCTGGTGGCTCAGTGGTAAGAACCCACTGAGACATGGGTTCGATTCCAGGTCCAGGAAGATCTCACACGCTGAGAGCAACTAAGCCCGTGCACCACAACTACTGAGGCTATCTATGCTCTAGAGTCTGAAAACCTCCAGCAACTGAGCCCACACGCCCTAGAGCCTGCACTCTGCGACAAGAGAAGACGCTGCACAGAGAGGCCCATGCAATCGCAAGTAGAGCAGCCCCTGCCTGCCGCAACCAGAGCCAAGTCCTTGCAGCAACAAAGACCCCGTGCAGCCAGAAATAAATAAAGAAAATTAAGCAGCAAGAACCACCACCACCAGGGGGGCCTCCCTGGGGGTCCGGAGGCTTGAGACTCCATGCTGCCCAAGCAGGCAGCCCAGATTCAATCCCTGGTCAGAGCTCTAGATTCCAAAAGGTGCAATAAAGATCCTAAATACAGCAGCTAAGATCCACAGCAGTCAAATAAGTAAATAACTGCAAAAATAAAAAAACTTTAAGGCACACCCGAAGACCGCAAATGTGGAAGACACTTAGAAGTATTATTTATACGCACAGAAGAACTGCAAAAAGTGGCACACACAGCGACTGAGTAACTGTAGCCTCTCTCCTTGAGTCCAAAAGACGGCGTGAAGACCAAGCTGACGGAAGCTTCTAAAATCAAGGATGAGCAACAGGAGGGAGCTTTTAGGCCGCTCTAGGCAGGGACTTCCTTGGCAGTGCTGGCAAAACCGATGCCGGGGGCACGGGTTCAATCCCTGGTCTGGGAAGACCCCATCCGCTGCAGGGCAGGTAAGCCCGTGCGGCACGACTACCGAGCCTGAGTGCTGCTGCGACTGAAGCCTGAGCGCCGCAAGCCCGCGCTCCGCAACAGGAGAGGCCACCACAATAAGAAGCCCATGAGCTGCAGCCCAGAACAGCCCCTGCTCACTGCAGCTGGAGGAAGCCCGCGCAGAGCAAGAAGGGCAACCAAAAGCAAAGCAAGCACTGAGCCACCCTGCTTCCTCAGCCACAGCAGAGATGAGACGGGGCTCCTCCAAAGAGACAGCATCAACGTGGAGCACCTTCGAGGAACTCAAGTCCTGCTCAAGGCCAAGTTACTATAAATGCTAGAGAGCTGTTTCCACACACAGCAGGCTCCGTCACAGCCATGAGCGGGGACTCAACCCCGGCCGAGCTGGCCCAGAGCTGCCAAGGACACCTGCGCTGCTCCAGGTCCTCGGCCTCTGCTCCCAGCTTCCAGAGGCGGAGCTATTCTGCAAGGGCATCTAGGGAGAAGGTCAGGCAGAATGAACAAGATCCAACAGCAGGTCCTGAGGAGCATGTGCACACGGAGCAAAGGCAGACGCGTGTGTTCCCAGCACAGGGGCGGCAGCCCAGTGCCAGGGCAGGCAGGCCCTAGGGCAGAAGGGACGAGACGCCCTCAGATGGCCAGCAGCCCCTCCCTCAGAGACACCCACTCACGGGTGTTGCCAGCGGCGGCTTTCATTTTTTATTCTTAAAATTCTGGAGATTTACAAAACTATGTGAGCTCTCAGTTTCTATGTTGCCAGTGATTCAAAGACTCGAANGGGGCGGCCCAGTGCCAGGGCAGGCAGGCCCTTGGGCAGAAGGGACGAGACGCCCTCAGGTGGCCAGCAGCCCCTCCCTCAGAGACACCCACTCACGGGTGTTGCCAGCGGCGGCTTTCATTTTTGATTCTTAAAATTCTGGAGATTTACAAAACTATGTGAGCTCTCAGTTTCTATGTTGCCAGTGATTCAAAGACTCGAATGCACAGGCCAAATAAAACATCATCCAGAAGAACCAGGCAATCTCAACCTCTGCAGCAGGGGTCGAGTCTATGTGTCCAACCCCATACACATGCACCTCAGCGGGCAGAGGGCTATAACTGACCTCCAACAGGGGCCACCACGGTGAAGGGAGAGTCAGGCTGGCTGCTAAGGACAGCCTGGCAGCATCCTTTGACTCAGCAATTCCACTGCTAGAACTTATCTTTTAAATGATCACTCTCGTACGTAAGACACGAAGACAAGAACACTCACGGTAGTCAATTCTTAACATCCAAAAGTGGAAATAAGCTCAGCTCCACCTTCCAGAGAGGAACAGTTCAGGGACTACACAGTCTTCATACAGCGGAGGACTGAGCGGTCATCAAAATGGGGACAAACCCCCTACACTGACCAGGTAAGAACAGGGATGTCCCAACACTTCACGTTAAGAGAGCCGCATAAATAGAACATACAGCAGCTGGCACGGGGAGAGGGAGCTCCCTGGGCTTGTGTCAGTAAACACACGCGCGACGAGGGGCCAAGGGCACCCAACAGTCAGCGGGGTGCACAGCAGCCGCCCGCCTGCCCACCTCTCTGCGACCCGTGCTTCTCCGTCTCGCCCTGGTAGTCGAAGCCCACGGCGCTCTTGTCCACGCGGTCGGACTGCACACCGTACTTGCCACCGAAACCACTCGAGTAGTCTGGGGAGACAGGGTGGGCAAGATGCCTCTGGTGATAAGCAGGAGAGAGGCGCCGGGCAGCAATACCCCAGGAGACAAGAGCGCGTGTGAGGCCGCACCGGAAGCCACCCGCCATCAGATGGGTGTCATCTCATGTCCCTGCAGCCTGGGCCCTTCCGACGGCTGGAGGGCAGAGGTGAGCCACGGGTGCACTTTGGAAAGTAACCATTCAAACAAAGCTCAGCGTATGAAGAAAGGGACATGGCCACGTGGGTCTTTCTAGAAAAGACTGGAGCCCGCCAATACCCTGGGCCGAGTGGACCCCTAGAGCGCTCCCAGGCTGGCTACTTCCCTGGTCATCAGATGCCCTGCAAGAGGCGTAAGCAAACAAGCTCGCAGAAAACACCTCGAGTGCTTGGAGATGTACTTTCATCTTCAAAAGGGCTTACGAGTGAGCACAAGCTCATGAAGACCAGCCAGCAGTGTGTTCAAGATGGCTCGCACACTGTGCAAACATCAGCGAGGAAACGGCTCTGGCCACTATCCTAAGGGGAAGGTCTGCTTTGCCACCAAGCTTAAGAGCGAACTGTGCCCGAGGCAACGCTGCTCAGAGGAGGGAGGCTATGAGGAGACATAAGACCCCAGGCCTCACGCTGCAAGACGGGACCCCACCACGCCCCAGACACCTGAGGGGAGGGCAGCATCCCGCCCCCTCCGGATGAGGCCGCGAGGGCCGACACGCTCCTGCCCTTCAAAAGCGGGCAGCTTTCTGCACCTTCCCCGAGGGCCCACGCGCTCCTGCCCTTCAAANATGGGGCCCCACCACGCCCCAGACGCCTGAGGGGAGGGCAGCATCCCGCCCCCTCCGGATGAGGCCGCGAGGGCCGACACGCTCCTGCCCTTCAAAAGCGGGCAGCTTTCTGCACCTTCCCCGAGGGCCCACGCGTTCCTGCCCTTCAAAGGCGGGCAGCTTTCTGCACCTTCCCCGAGGGTCCACGCGCTCCTGCCCTTCAAAGGCGGGCAGCTTTCTGCACCTTCCCCATCTCACCTTTCTGCGAGGCATGTTTCTCGGTCTTCCCCTGGTACTCGAAGCCCACGGCAGACTGCAGTCAGAGAAAAAGAGGAGATGCAGATTTCAGTGTCTCGATCCACAACACATGACATTTTAAAAAACACGAACCACCTTATTGGTATTTTTTGACTTNGTCTTCCCCTGGTACTCGAAGCCCACGGCAGACTGCAGTCAGAGAAAAAGAGGAGATGCAGATTTCAGTGTCTCGATCCACAACACATGACATTTTAAAAAACACGAACCACCTTATTGGTATTTTTTGACTTTTTTATTTCCTAAGCTGCTGCTGCTAAGTCACTTCAGTCGTGTCCGACTCTGTGCAACCCCACAGACGGCAGCTCACCAGGCTCCCCCGTCCCTGGGATTCTCTAGGCAAGAACACTGGAGTGGGCTGCCATTTTCTTCTCCAATGTGTTAAAGTGAAAAGTGAAAGGGAAGTCGCTCAGTCGTGTCTGACTCTGTGCGACCCCATAGAAGCCCACCAGGCTCCTCCGTCCATGGGAGTTTCCAGGCAAGAGCACTGGAGTGGGGCGCCACTGCCCTCTCCAGTCTCCTAGGCTATAGCGCCCAAGCACCAGCATTCTGGANGCCAGCACCAGAGCCAGCAGCCTGCCAACGACTCCTGAGACCGCTTCCAGAAGACTGCCGGCAGCGGTCACCTTCCTCAGGTGCGACACTGTCAAAGCACGTGACCCAGCTATCAGGGCTCAAACCGGAACCCAGAGGGCATGCTTCAGGCACACCACACGGTCAGTGTCAACGCCTGCCACACGGCCAGCCCGCCCTGGTGTGCAGTGGGGACTGCCACCGCCTCCCCACCGCCGGTCAGGGAAGCAGGTCGGGTGACCTCTCAAGGCCACATGCTGACCGAGCAGTCCACCCTGAGCTTTCCGCTGTGTGGTCAGCAAGCTGGGGCCTGCGGCCCACAATCAGCACCGAGGTCCTTTGTAAATAAAGCTTTCTGGAACATACCACCTCTGTTCATTTACAGAAAATCTATGCCTAGCTTTTGTCAAGACAATACAGCTAGTTCAGGAGCCGCCCGAGGCCCTGTGGGGGCTAGGAAGCTAAAATATTTACGCCTGGAGTCTGAGCGGCTCCATGCTGTGCCAGTCACCCAGGCCCGGCCCTCAGAGTAAGGCTCCAGGCAACCTCGGCAGAATCGACAGGGGTCACAGACCTTTGTGGACACCGAGGACACAGGACAGGTCACCGACACATGACCCAGTGCCAGGCAAGGCTTGTCCAAGCCCAGCTCCTCCCTGGGAGCCACCCCCACCTTGGCCCTCCTACAATCCAGCAAGGGGCCTGCCGGCGCCCTGCCAGCTCCTCTCCCGCCGGCTCATCCGGAACTTCAGCGGCGAGGGCCTGCCAGCGCACTGCCAGCTCCTCTTCCGCCTGCTCATCCGGAACTTCAGCGGCGAGGGGCCTGCCGGCTCACTGCCAGCTCCTCTCCCGCCTGCTCATCCGGAACTTCAGCAGCAGGGTTCAGGGTCCAACCCCCACAGGGTCGGCGCCACGCTGCACGTCTGCAGGCAGCTCAGCATGCGCCTCCACAGCCAGGGAGCAAAGCAGGCTTTACTTTCCAGCCCGGAGCTGCTACTTTCTCTCCCTCCCAGCGGGATCCGATGCCCACAGCTAACAGCTGATCCAGAGCCCCGCAGCCTCGGAAAACCTGTGGCAGAGACCACCCACCTGCAGCTTCGGGGGTCTCACCCAGAAAACATCGACAAGATAACAGGGAGGCAGCGCATGCCCACAGGATCCCCCAGGGCGCCTCTTCATCACTAAGAAGTCAGAAAGCTGTTCCCAAAACACAGCCAGAGCGAAGGCTTAGCAACTCTCCCATCTCCCTGATCAAAACAGCTTTCTCCCCAGCTTGGCCTTGGTCTCACCCTGACGAGACCATACTTCTTATCAGACAGTCAGCACCAGGCAGAGCACTGCGGGAAGCAGGGTGACACTCTGGTCGTGGGGACCCCCTCTCAAGCAGGTGCTGGCCCACAAGTGCGACCAGCCCTGTCATTCCAGGCTGAGTCCAACCCAGGCCCAAGGGGCACAGGGTGGAATCACAGAGGAATCCGCCCCCAGCTGGCACAGCACAGCGTAAAGGCAGACACCTCAAGTCGCCCAGCCTGGGAGACGCGCCTGCGTCACTGCACGCGCAGCAAGCCTGCCCCGGTCTACTGTCCTCTCTGCAGGGCGGACACGGCCCCTAGCTGATCCAGCCCCTCTCCGAGTGCCAGCAAAGGATGCAGTGCTGTTGCCAGCTTCAGCCCCACCTCCTCACACATGCCTGTCCTCAGCCTGGTGGGCCGCGGCGTGACGCCAGTGGCCAGGGTCTTCTCTCAAGGACAGCAGTCAGGTGGGTGCCTTTCCAGCCTGGACGTGAAGCCAGGTGCTGCAACTCGGCTGTAGGCTGCAGATGGGAACCACTAAGGCTGCTGCCTGAACCACAGGCGACGGCCAGACGGCACCCCGGCCACCTGCGGGCCTCCATCCCGGTCAGAGCCGGCCTCTGGGAGGACCTCATCTCCAGTTCCAGGCTTCCCAGCACACCACTCCCTCCCTAGCAACTCAGAATCTGCAGAGAGCTTCCAGAAACCGCAGCCCTTCTCAGCTAAGGTCAATTGAGAAAGGGTGACTTCTGGCAAATCTCATCCTCGACGAGTGGACTCCAACTTTTCAATGGAGGGGGAGGGCTCAGTGACGACCCTGCTGACCCAGGGGAGGTCAAACACGACAGGACCCTGACACCACGTGGACCAGCACTCACCTTGTCCATCCTGTCCTGCTCCACGCCAAACTTCCCTCCGTAGCCATGCGAGGCTTTGGGTCCCGTTTCCAGCTCCTTCTCCTTGAGGGTCTGGTGTTCTTGAAACACATTCTCCCGCAGCTTGTGGATGCTTGGAGGGAAGAGATGGAAGACAAACAAATCAGTCAGACAGACTGCCAAGACATGCGTCTGTGCTTTCCGGGAGGACAGACCAGGACGTCATCTCTGCAATCTGTGAGGTTTTGTTCCCTGGTGGCTCCCCAGCCTTGCCTCCCTTGTGTTCACTTTATTGCGCCTCCAGCTGCCCTCAACTCCAGCAGTTCTCGGAGTCAGATGCAGGTTAATAGGGAAAAAAAGCAAGTCTGAACACACACAGTGAGTCATCTCCAAGTCCCTACAGAAGCTGGGCTCCGATGTGGACAGCATTCCACTAAGTGGAAGACAGCTCCTCGGGTTCACCAGACACCTGACCCGGGACGGCCAGCTCCGTAAACATCACCAGAGGCAAACAAGAGACAAAGCCCACAGATGTGTACCCGGACGACCCTAGGCTAGGAACCCAGAAATGTGGAATATTCAGACGGCTTCTGGGTACGTGAAGCACCCCGGCTTTCCACTCAAAAAGGTGAAGTGAGAGGCTTTCAGAACTGAAGATGTAAAAGCCACTTTCACTTTAAGTGCTAGGAGCAGCAGGACAGATCAACAGATGCAGCCAGAACCAGGCAGGCCAGGCAGCTGCCACCCAGGGCTGCCGAGGGCCACCTCACACACAGCCACATCCCCACGTCCGGACAGCAACCCCGGACATGCAGCTTAGAACACCAACCAGCTCTGGCCACCTCCCGAGCCCCTGATGCGCTGGGGAAGACGACCAGCCCCCAAGCACCGCTGGAGGGACCTCAGGACACCGAGAGCAGTCCTGCCCTGGGTGTCCTCTGAATTCTAACCCACCCACAGGCTGCCTGACCAGAGTTCTTTTATTCTCCAATCTGCCCTCCCCAGCGTGTTTTGAAACCACAGGGAACAGCAGGGCTAAGAGGCCTGGATGATAAAACCAGGTCAGCAGTCAGCCTGACCCCCAAGCAGGGAACCCGAGGCAGCTCCCAGCACCAGCTCCTCTGACCGGTCCCAGGCCCTTCTCTGAAGAGCTGCGAGGTGGCGGGCTCAGCGAGTCAGGGAGGGAGGAACACTTGCGTCTAAAATGCCCGCAGTGCAGACTTCACCCACTTTTCTGGATGAATGGCGGAACCCTTCTCAGCCAAGAGGAGGTCCATTTCACTGCAGGGATCCTAGAGCCAAGACCAGCGCTCTGTGAATGATCCAAACGGTCACAACCAGGGCAGGGGAGCTCACGTCCGCACTGAGGCCAGCGCAGCAGGAAATGAAAGTCTGGGCACGTTCTCAAAGGCCCTTTTATCTACACCTCCCAACAAGAACACAAGCTGCCCCGGAGGCAGCGAGTTGAGACTGGCCAAGTCAGGGACAGTCCCTGCTTCCTGCAGTTCTCCTGTCTCGACCTTCATGAGAACAAGAAGTTCAGGATCCAGCTCAGGGTACCCAACTGAAAACAACAGAATACCACTGCGACAAAATGATACAAATTAAGGAGGGGGTGTTTCTGATCTAGTCTTCAAAGACAGCCCAGGCTTCAGAAACCTCCCACGTGCAAAGAGCACGGCTTAGGTGACTATGGTCCTGAATGAACTCCACAAACTCAAACACCGGCAACGAGAATGCTAAACCACTGAGCACCTCTGTACAGACGCATGGACACACGCACGGACACACGCCCGTCAGGCCTCCTTCTCGGCTCCGGTGTGACCCACAAGGGGCCAGGCAACGCGGAGGCCGGGCCCTCGCCCTAACCAGGGGGGGCGGCCCCCCTCGCCCCTCACGGTCCCGAATGTCTCTGTCACATAAAGATCGAGAACCTCTCTTACTTGATGTGCTCCTGGTGCCCAGATCCTTGCACGGTTTTGGCCCCCCATCTCTGCTCTTTTTCACTTACATCATTCTGAAAAGAAAAATAAAGAACGAGTACACCCCACACCCGGCACTATAAAACAGCCCCCCCCCGACCCACCCACCCAAAAACCTGGGAGGATCCACTTCAGGAGACGGGAGAGGCGGGCAGACGGGCGGCTCCTACCACAAAATCGGGGTCGGTCTCCCAGTCGTCGGCTCCCCCGTCGTCCGGGGTGATGGACACGGTGTGGCCGGCCGAGGCTTTCCACATCTGGAAGGGCAGCGCTGAGGGTCACATCCGCCAAGTCCTGCCCAGGGGCCCACAGACGCTCTGCCCGGGACCCCAAAACCCTGGGCAGCACAGGGAGGGCTGGGGGCTACGTGCTCAAGAGGTCCACTCGTGGGACTTCCCTGGGGGTCCAGCAGCTAAGACCCCCAGCTCCCCATGCCGGGGGCCCAGGTTCAATCCCTGGTCAGGGAACTAGATTCCTGTAGGCCACGACCAAGACCTGGCGCAGCCGCATAGATTTTTTTCCTTTTTTTTTTAAAAAAGGTCACTCATAATCCCCGTGCCACTGGAAGGATCCAAAGAAACCTAACATGACAGCTCTAACCCTGCAGTCAAACGGCAGAAGCACAGAAGAAATATTCCGGGTTCAACTCAAGTGAGAAAATTTTCTGGAAAATAAACGAAGTCACGTGTGCTACTTCACTCAATGGGAACCTCCCCAACTAAGTCTCTTGACAACAGTGTTGTCCAATCCGGGAATGCACTGTCGCCAACTGTAAAGTCTGCTCTATTTTTTCACAATATTTTTTTAAAGCATCCATTTTGACTTAAAAATAATTACTGGAAACCTAACAATGATTTTCTTAACTTAGACTCTGACAAGTCACTCAAGCATCCAAGGGCTGCTTTGCCATCTGCTTGGGGAAACGCAGGGCACACAGAATGCCAACTTCCGTGTCAGGCAGCCCCGAGGCAGGCCCTGAAACTCTAACCTATCGGCTCGGAGAACAGTGAGACAGCCTCACAGCCGAACCACACTGCTCTTGCCGTAACTGCCAAGGCAAAATCTAGCCTTTCAGGACTTCAAAAGAAAGTGACGAGAAAAACGGGTTTTATTCTCCCCAGAAGTCCCCATAAAACTCCTCACAGGCCAGGAAGCAACTGAAGGCTTGTTTTCAGGCAACCAGAAGCCGGCACCCTGGTGTCTGAGCTGAGGACTGCCCGTCTCGCGTGGTGGGGCCACATGCCCTGTGCTCTGTGTGGACCCAGACAGGAGGGGAGCCCCTCACGGGCCTGAGACATTCTCAGCCGGGTAAACGTGCACCCCCGGCTCTGCGAGGTCACAAGTCCAAGGTGGTGGCAGGTGGGGATCGAGGGACACAGCACTCAGATTCCCAGATTGGCATCCTGCCAAGTCACCTGGGCAGGGAAGCGTGCGCCACCAGGTGGGCAGCACCAACACAGTCCCCTGGACACAATCCCACCGGGTCCCTCGCTCCCCTCTGACTAGGTGAAGCAAGGCAGGGAGCGCCCTGACACAAACGGCTTTGGACACAATCTTCAAGAGCCGACAGACCAGGCTCAGCCGCGGCGGGCAAAACCAGCATGCCCGTTCACAGATGGAGACACAGCTGCCTGAAAGCCAAACGCTCTGCCCCAAGCCTCTGCCTTCCTGAGTCAAGACTGCCAGTGGCACCACACTGGACTGAGAAGGGGCCGCCCGCCCACAGGACTCCAGCTGCCTAGGGGTCTCCTCAGCCAGTGAGGGGACAGCCAGGCATGCAGAAGGATGGGGTCTCCAACAAGACTCACTCCCCACACAAGGCCAAGGTGAAAGCCACATCCTGGCCTGTGGCTTCTCCACGATGGTGGCACAGAAGTTACACAGAAGTCACAGGGCCCACTCTCCACCAGCTTCTCTGGAAGCCAGCCTTACTTGTGGGCAGGTGAGCACGGGCTGGCTCACTCCAGCACCATGGCCACAGGCTCCCCACCCCCACAGAAGAGGAAGAAGGGGCCAGGGGGCTGCCAGCGGGGAGGGGGTGCCTGGGGTCCTCCACTCCAGGTCCTGTGGAATCCCCTCCGCTTTCTAGACCACAGGCAACACCAAAATTGACTTTATTTTTCAAATAAGAAAATTTCTTCCCAGAAAATTATCGTCCTGCAAACCCAGGGAGAGAACACCCCTTGCTTTCCTTGTCAGAGGGGTTTCCCTGCCTGCCCAGTGGAGCATGTGAGCATGCTCATGGTGCACAAACCTTTCTTCTCCACGTACAGACGCGAGTCGCTCACAAAACTCTGCTGAAAACACAGTAATCCAGCGAGGAATTCCCAGGCATTGGGGAGAGCTTCTGTCTGTAAAAAGATTAAGAGTAAAAAGCTCAGAAGGATATGTACTGACAGGCACCCTGGGCAAATCTTTGTGTGCTGAGATCCTTTTAGAATACCTCTGAAATCCTCCCCAACATAACAAGGTTTTATAAAGAAATGTGAAAAGAAGGTGGGAAGATTTGCATTTCCCTAACCAAAGAGTTCAGCTGACTTTCAGCCACAGTGAGAAACTACAGGAAATAGAAAAGTTCCCAGCGATTTACAACTGTGTGGAGCTTCTTCTCAATGCAGACAGAAACCATGGCCTCAACTGCCAGCGCACATTTGTGTTTGCTAAAATCCTGAGAGCTTTCCATTTCCGGTTCATCCTAATTCTGCAATAAAATTCTTACTCTGGGTGGGTGTGGGTATGGGTGTGGGGGTGTGTGTGTAGGGCTTCTCTGGTAGCTCAGAGTAAAGAAGCTGCCTGCAATGCGGGAGACCCAGGCTCTATCCTTGGATGGGGAAGATTCCCCAGAAAAAGGAATGGCAATCCACTCCAATATTCCTGCAGACAGAATTCCATGGACAGATTAGCCTGGTGGGCTATAGTCCCCAGGGTCACAGAGTCAGACGTGGCTGAGTGACTAGCACTCTCACACTTTCACATATGTATGTATACATAAGAAGCACTCCCCAAAGGGAGGGTGACATGGCTGGGGTANTCCAGCTCCTTCTCCTTGAGGGTCTGGTGTTCTTGAAACACATTCTCCCGCAGCTTGTGGATGCTTGGAGGGAAGAGATGGAAGACAAACAAATCAGTCAGACAGACTGCCAAGACATGCGTCTGTGCTTTCCGGGAGGACAGACCAGGACGTCATCTCTGCAATCTGTGAGGTTTTGTTCCCTGGTGGCTCCCCAGCCTTGCCTCCCTTGTGTTCACTTTATTGCGCCTCCAGCTGCCCTCAACTCCAGCAGTTCTCGGAGTCAGATGCAGGTTAATAGGGAAAAAAAGCAAGTCTGAACACACACAGTGAGTCATCTCCAAGTCCCTACAGAAGCTGGGCTCCGATGTGGACAGCATTCCACCAAGTGGAAGACAGCTCCTCGGGTTCACCAGACACCTGACCCGGGACGGCCAGCTCCGTAAACATCACCAGAGGCAAACAAGAGACAAAGCCCACAGATGTGTACCCGGACGACCCTAGGCTAGGAACCCAGAAATGTGGAATATTCAGACGGCTTCTGGGTACGTGAAGCACCCCGGCTTTCCACTCAAAAAGGTGAAGTGAGAGGCTTTCAGAACTGAAGATGTAAAAGCCACTTTCACTTTAAGCGCTAGGAGCAGCAGGACAGATCAACAGATGCAGCCAGAACCAGGCAGGCCAGGCAGCTGCCACCCAGGGCTGCCGAGGGCCACCTCACACACAGCCACATCCCCACGTCCGGACAGCAACCCCGGACATGCAGCTTAGAACACCAACCAGCTCTGGCCACCTCCCGAGCCCCTGATGCGCTGGGGAAGACGACCAGCCCCCAAGCACCGCTGGAGGGACCTCAGGACACCGAGAGCAGTCCTGCCCTGGGTGTCTCTGAATTCTAACCCACCCACAGGCTGCCTGACCAGAGTTCTTTTATTCTCCAATCTGCCCTCCCCAGCGTGTTTTCAAACCACAGGGAACAGCAGGGCTAAGAGGCCTGGATGATNCCTGGGTGTTCTCTGAATTCTAACCCACCCACAGGCTGCCTGACCAGAGTTCTTTTATTCTCCAATCTGCCCTCCCCAGCGTGTTTTGAAACCACAGGGAACAGCAGGGCTAAGAGGCCTGGATGATTAAACCAGGTCAGCAGTCAGCCTGACCCCCAAGCAGGGAACCCGAGGCAGCTCCCAGCACCAGCTCCTCTGACCGGTCCCAGGCCCTTCTCTGAAGAGCTGCGAGGTGGCGGGCTCAGCGAGTCAGGGAGGGAGGAACACTTGCGTCTAAAATGCCCGCAGTGCAGACTTCACCCACTTTTCTGGATGAATGGCGGAACCCTTCTCAGCCAAGAGGAGGTTCATTTCACTGCAGGGATCCTAGAGCCAAGACCAGCGCTCTGTGAATGATCCAAAGGGTCACAACCAGGGCAGGGGAGCTCACGTCCGCACTGAGGCCAGCGCAGCAGGAAATGAAAGTCTGGGCACGTTCTCAAAGGCCCTTTTATCTACACCTCCCAACAAGAACACAAGCTGCCCCGGAGGCGGCGAGTTGAGACTGGCCAAGTCAGGGACAGTCCCTGCTTCCTGCAGTTCTCCTGTCTCGACCTTCATGAGAACAAGAAGTTCAGGATCCAGCTCAGGGTACCCAACTGAAAACAACAGAATACCACTGCGACAAAATGATACAAATTAAGGAGGGGGTGTTTCTGATCTAGTCTTCAAAGACAGCCCAGGCTTCAGAAACCTCCCACGTGCAAAGAGCACGGCTTAGGTGACTATGGTCCTGAATGAACTCCACAAACTCAAACACCGGCAACGAGAATGCTAAACCACTGAGCACCTCTGTACAGACGCATGGAGACACGCACGGACACACGCCCGTCAGGCCTCCTTCTCGGCTCCGGTGTGACCCACAAGGGGCCAGGCAACGCGGAGGCCGGGCCCTCGCCCTAACCAGGGGGGGCGGCCCCCCTCGCCCCTCACGGTCCCGAATGTCTCTGTCACATAAAGATCGAGAACCTCTCTTACTTGATGTGCTCCTGGTGCCCAGATCCTTGCACGGTTTTGGCCCCCCATCTCTGCTCTTTTTCACTTACATCATTCTGAAAAGAAAAATAAAGAACGAGTACACCCCACACCCGGCACTATAAAACAGCCCCCCCCCGACCCACCCACCCAAAAACCTGGGAGGATCCACTTCAGGAGACGGGAGAGGCGGGCAGACGGGCGGCTCCTACCACGAAATCGGGGTCGGTCTCCCAGTCGTCGGCTCCCCCGTCGTCCGGGGTGATGGACACGGTGTGGCCGGCCGAGGCTTTCCACATCTGGAAGGGCAGCGCTGAGGGTCACATCCGCCAAGTCCTGCCCAGGGGCCCACAGACGCTCTGCCCGGGACCCCAAAACCCTGGGCAGCACAGGGAGGGCTGGGGGCTACGTGCTCAAGAGGTCCACTCGTGGGACTTCCCTGGGGGTCCAGCAGCTAAGACCCCCAGCTCCCCATGCCGGGGGCCCAGGTTCAATCCCTGGTCAGGGAACTAGATTCCTGTAGGCCACGACCAAGACCTGGCGCAGCCGCATAGATTTTTTTCCTTTTTTTTAAAAAAAAGGTCACTCATAATCCCCGTGCCACTGGAAGGATCCAAAGAAACCTAACATGACAGCTCTAACCCTGCAGTCAAACGGCAGAAGCACAGAAGAAATATTCCGGGTTCAACTCAAGTGAGAAAATTTTCTGGAAAATAAACGAAGTCACGTGTGCTACTTCACTCAATGGGAACCTCCCCAACTTAGTCTCTTGACAACAGTGTTGTCCAATCCGGGAATGCACTGTCGCCAACTGTAAAGTCTGCTCTATTTTTTCACAATATTTTTTTAAAGCATCCATTTTGACTTAAAAATAATTACTGGAAACCTAACAATGATTTTCTTAACTTAGACTCTGACAAGTCACTCAAGCATCCAAGGGCTGCTTTGCCATCTGCTTGGGGAAACGCAGGGCACACAGAATGCCAACTTCCGTGTCAGGCAGCCCCGAGGCAGGCCCTGAAACTCTAACCTATCGGCTCGGAGAACAGTGAGACAGCCTCACAGCCGAACCACACTGCTCTTGCCGTAACTGCCAAGGCAAAATCTAGCCTTTCAGGACTTCAAAAGAAAGTGACGAGAAAAACGGGTTTTATTCTCCCCAGAAGTCCCCATAAAACTCCTCACAGGCCAGGAAGCAACTGAAGGCTTGTTTTCAGGCAACCAGAAGCCGGCACCCTGGTGTCTGAGCTGAGGACTGCCCGTCTCGCGTGGTGGGGCCACATGCCCTGTGCTCTGTGTGGACCCAGACAGGAGGGGAGCCCCTCACGGGCCTGAGACATTCTCAGCCGGGTAAACGTGCACCCCCGGCTCTGCGAGGTCACAAGTCCAAGGTGGTGGCAGGTGGGGATCGAGGGACACAGCACTCAGATTCCCAGATTGGCATCCTGCCAAGTCACCTGGGCAGGGAAGCGTGCGCCACCAGGTGGGCAGCACCAACACAGTCCCCTGGACACAATCCCACCGGGTCCCTCGCTCCCCTCTGACTAGGTGAAGCAAGGCAGGGAGCGCCCTGACACAAACGGCTTTGGACACAATCTTCAAGAGCCGACAGACCAGGCTCAGCCGCGGCGGGCAAAACCAGCATGCCCGTTCACAGATGGAGACACAGCTGCCTGAAAGCCAAACGCTCTGCCCCAAGCCTCTGCCTTCCTGAGTCAAGACTGCCAGTGGCACCACACTGGACTGAGAAGGGGCCGCCCGCCCACAGGACTCCAGCTGCCTAGGGGTCTCCTCAGCCAGTGAGGGGACAGCCAGGCATGCAGAAGGATGGGGTCTCCAACAAGACTCACTCCCCACACAAGGCCAAGGTGAAAGCCACATCCTGGCCTGTGGCTTCTCCACGATGGTGGCACAGAAGTTACACAGAAGTCACAGGGCCCACTCTCCACCAGCTTCTCTGGAAGCCAGCCTTACTTGTGGGCAGGTGAGCACGGGCTGGCTCACTCCAGCACCATGGCCACAGGCTCCCCACCCCCACAGAAGAGGAAGAAGGGGCCAGGGGGCTGCCAGCGGGGAGGGGGTGCCTGGGGTCCTCCACTCCAGGTCCTGTGGAATCCCCTCCGCTTTCTAGACCACAGGCAACACCAAAATTGACTTTATTTTTCAAATAAGAAAATTTCTTCCCAGAAAATTATCGTCCTGCAAACCCAGGGAGAGAACACCCCTTGCTTTCCTTGTCAGAGGGGTTTCCCTGCCTGCCCAGTGGAGCATGTGAGCATGCTCATGGTGCACAAACCTTTCTTCTCCACGTACAGACGCGAGTCACTCACAAAACTCTGCTGAAAACACAGTAATCCAGCGAGGAATTCCCAGGCATTGGGGAGAGCTTCTGTCTGTAAAAAGATTAAGAGTAAAAAGCTCAGAAGGATATGTACTGACAGGCACCCTGGGCAAATCTTTGTGTGCTGAGATCCTTTTAGAATACCTCTGAAATCCTCCCCAACATAACAAGGTTTTATAAAGAAATGTGAAAAGAAGGTGGGAAGATTTGCATTTCCCTAACCAAAGAGTTCAGCTGACTTTCAGCCACAGTGAGAAACTACAGGAAATAGAAAAGTTCCCAGCGATTTACAACTGTGTGGAGCTTCTTCTCAATGCAGACAGAAACCATGGCCTCAACTGCCAGCGCACATTTGTGTTTGCTAAAATCCTGAGAGCTTTCCATTTCCGGTTCATCCTAATTCTGCAATAAAATTCTTACTCTGGGTGGGTGTGGGTATGGGTGTGGGTGTGTGTGTGTAGGGCTTCTCTGGTAGCTCAGAGTAAAGAAGCTGCCTGCAATGCGGGAGACCCAGGCTCTATCCTTGGATGGGGAAGATTCCCCAGAAAAAGGAATGGCAATCCACTCCAATATTCCTGCAGACAGAATTCCATGGACAGATTAGCCTGGTGGGCTATAGTCCCCAGGGTCACAGAGTCAGACGTGGCTGAGTGACTAGCACTCTCACACTTTCACATATGTATGTATACATAAGAAGCACTCCCCAAAGGGAGGGTGACATGGCTGGGGTAGAACTCAGAGCAGTGACAGCTATCAGAATGTGAAGAACGGTGACTCAGGGAGCAACGGAGAAGCAAGCTGCGTCTCTAACAAATGGGTAGGGTTACTTCGTAAGACCAAAACTCCAATTCTGCAACCAGCTCAGCAGCTCTTCCCTAAGACCACAGGACAGCCGTGACTAGACTCAGCGCTGCTAGACGTTACAGATGCCTAGTCCCCTGTTCCCCAGTCACGGGCACACACCGTCTGTGCTGGCGGGTGGCCTGGCATGCATTAGTAACCAGAAGGTGCTCTGCTGGCCTTCCTCAGTTCCGCCTTTAGAAATCCCAAATTGTGTAGGCTGCTTAGTACATTCTGGGTACCGCAGTTATCATCTAACATCTATGAAAATCTTCCCGAGGGTAGCTAGTGATACGCTGAAATCTAAAATCTATAATAATTTATTCCCTCTCAATATTTTTAATGTAAAAAAAAATCATGGAAACAACTCTTTGAAAAACTGAAGGCCTTTTTTTTTTGGATCCAAAGATAATGCCTCTCGATCCCTACCTCACACCACACACAATAATTAACTGGAAATAAAACGGATCAAAAAACCTTAGTGTCTGAACTACTGAATTCTTGGAAAAAAACAAACATAGATTCTCATCACCTTGAACTTGACAACAGACCTTAGATGTGACATCAAAAGCACAAGTGAAAACAGAAAAAAATAAATTGGGACAAAAATTTTAAACCTTTTGCTTCAAAAGACACCCATCAAAGTGAACACAATTTACAGAATGAGAGACACTGTTTTCAAATCATCTATCCAGAATATATAAAGACCTCTTACAAGTTAATAATAAACAGGACAATTAACCATATTTTTAAATGGTGAAAGAATCTGAACAGACATTTCTCCAAAGACATACAAATGGCTGGTAAGCTTGTGAAAAGACAATATCACTAACCATCAAGGGAATGCATATCAAAACCGACTTGAGATACCATTCCACACATTCTGAAGTGGCTACCCTCCAAAAAACAAACAAGTCTGGTGAGGGTGTGCAGAAATCAGAAGGCTCCTATACTGCTGGTAGAAATGTAAGGTGAAAGAATCTGGCAGTTCTTCAAAAGGTTAAACACAGGTGCCATACATCCCAGCAACTCCACTCCTACGTATATAGGAAACTAATTCACACAGCATCACTCCTAACAGCCCAAAGTGGAAATAACCCAGTATCCACGGGATACGCGGCAGGTGGTCTATCCATTCAGTGGAATGTTACTAATGTGCGATGGTGAAAGGAGTGAGTGCTGACAGCCACTGCAATGGAAGAAGCCGGACACAGAAGACCATACATTATCCAGGCCCATTTCTACAAGCGGCCAGATCCGCTAAGTCTACAGAGAAAAACTAGACCAGAGGCTGCCTAGTGTTGGGGGGTGAGGGAACCCAGTAAGGTTTCTCTGAGGTGATGAAACCATGCTGAGTTAGCCGTCCATTCGCCCACCCTCTCCAGTGTAGCAGAGAAAACAGGCCTCACAAGGCCCACTCTCCACACCACCATTACTCAGAGGACTCCCCTCTCACCCCTGCCTCCTGCACAGTGAAAGACAAGACCCCTGACGGACAAAGGCCCAGGACAGGGCCCACTGCAACACAGGGCAGAGCCCAGGGCTCCCAACTGTCTCTCTCAACCGTGCGCTCACCCAGCCCCTGCTGCACTGTACTGACCAAAGATTTGAATCACCAGTGACTCCAAGTTTTTTACAGATCTGTCTCTCAAAATGCTTCAAATAAAAGGTCCTGGGGACACACTGGCAGTTACTGAGGAGGGTGTGAAGCAGAGCATAAAGGACAACCCCGCACACCCCTCCTCACTCCACTCTCGATCTGGGAACACTTTCCACCCTGAGAGGCGCGGGCAGCCTCTGGCACCAGCGCAGTGACTCACCCGCCGTCAGGCCCTGCCCAACGCAGGCCGGCGGGGCGAATCACGCGGTCCGCCCCAGCGGGTTAAGCCCCCACGGAGCTCGGGGGCCAGGTCACCGCGGAGCCCAGCGGGGTGCTGGCGCGGGACGCCTCGGAGCTCCATCCAG
>SJYW01021961.1:172652-193487 GCA_006410735.1 Raphicerus campestris | reverse complement strand
CCCGCCGGCACGCCCCGCCCCGCCGGGTCAGCGGATCCTGCGGCCTCCTGTGTCCACGTGGCGCCGGCAGTGCCCACCGCTGGCGCAGGCGCGAGCTCCGCCCGGTGCCCGCCTGCGGAGCCTGCCTAAAAGTGCTGCTGCTGCTGCTGCGAAGTCGCTTCAGTCGTGTCCGACTCTGTGCGACCCCAGAGACAGCAGCCCACCAGGCTCCCCCGTCCCTGGGATTTTCCAGACAAGAATACTGGAGTGGGCTGCCATCGCCTAAAAGTGAGATGACGCTAAAGGGTAAATTTCCGAGCGGCCACTGTGTGCGCGCCAGACTGCCCACATGCACAGTAGTCGTACTGGATCCATAGCCAGGAGGTAACTGTGACGGCCAGTCACCTGGGAAGAATAGGTGACTGTTCCTCCGTCCATGCGTCCATCCATTACCTATCCGTACATCATCCATCCGTCCATCTTCTTCCATTTTCCGCCAGTCAATCATCCATCCACCCACCCGTCAATCTCTTCCTCCAGAGAAAGCCAGATGTGTATCGGGAGTAGAGGTCAGCAGAATAAACGTGGACTTTGCCCTTAGAGACCTTTCAATCTAGAAGAGAAGTCAGACATTAATCAAATACATATACACTAAAGAAATAAGACAGATGCTCTGGAAAATGTCAAGGTTAGATTGGAGAGAAGGTAGGATCCCAACTCTTTCAGCGGATCAGAGGCTTCTTTCAGCGATTAACACTGGAGCTGATACAGGAGAGCCAAATAGAAGTAAACAGGGAAAGGAAGGAAGAATTTTCCAGGCAAGAAGAGTCTCTGCAAAGGCCCTGAGGCAAGCAAAGAATGGGAATGGGAAAACCTTGAAGAGCAGACCTTCAGATCGTTAGATATTTTCAGGAGAAGACTTTCTGAACATAATTTCTTGCATCTTTTCATACCCAGAAAAGCACTAATTTTATTAACAGGCACATCTGTTCCTTGTGACTAGCAAGCCCTCTGCCAAAGTGTGCATTTGACTTCACATGCCCACCCTTCACTTGAAATGGTATACGTTCCCTCCGCACTTTGGAGCGGTTCCTCAGAGATACTTAAAAGGCTGTCTCCTGGCCTTCAGTACTCACTTTGCCCCAAACTCACAACTCTCCCAATTTTTTTCAGTCATGATGACCAAGGAGTTAGCTTGATGCCTGACCGCACACAGCGTTTACTGTCATGTTGGAAGTGAAAACACTTGCGTTTTATCTGTCTGGCCTCAATATTTTGGATGCATACCCCATTCTTTCCTGCTTCTGTGCCTTGCTGGAATCCCTTCCTCTTCCCCAGTGGCCTTCCTACCTTTTTATGTCCTTACCTTGCTTACTCTTCAACCTCCAGCTCAAAAGCCATCTCTCCAGCATCTCTTCTTGGAGCTCACCTTGACATGTCATGGGCATCTCAAAAGAACCAAGTTCACAGCCATATTCTCACTCTCCCACTGCAGTCTTGGTGCGTTTTCTCCCCCACCCTCCAACCCTCACCACCATACCTACCACCTCACCCCTCTAAGGCACCACAGAGCACCAAGCTGAGCTCCACATGTTATATAGCAACTGCCCAGTAACTCTCTAAAATAAAAAAAAAATCCATACTTTAGAATGGGAAAAAGGGATAATTAGATATTCTTTTAAGAAACACTGAAGGCTCTGATAATCATGATTCTTTACGATATGTGCC
Organism: Raphicerus campestris; assembly: GCA_006410735.1. Taxonomy (NCBI): domain Eukaryota; kingdom Metazoa; phylum Chordata; class Mammalia; order Artiodactyla; family Bovidae; genus Raphicerus; species Raphicerus campestris. The sequence goes on along the minus strand of SJYW01021961.1, from coordinate 191,780 downwards.
TTTAAAATAAAAAAATTTTGCCTAGATTATTCCACTCCTCTATAGAGGCAGAAGTTAACCTGTAGAAAACAGACAGCAACGCAAATAATTCTTGTCCGTAGAAAGGCCACTTAGCTGTGTCCAGTAAAATACAACTGACGTTGCCCCATGGATAGACTGTTTCTTTCCAAATCCATTTCAGCATTCCCTTCACTTCTCCTTTGAACAAGTTGTAACATCTTAGTGCTTCATTTATTATTAAGTGAAATAAAATCTTTGATGCTGCTGCTGCTGCTAAGTCGCTTCAGTCGTGTCTGACTCTGTGCAACCTCATAGACGGCAGCCCACCAGGCTCCACCGTCCCTGGGATGCTCCAGGCAAGAACACTGGAGTGGGTTGCCATTTCCTTCTCCAATGCATGGAAGTGAAAAGTGAAAGTGAAGTCGCTCAGTCATGTCTGACTCTTAGCGACCCCATGGACTGCAGCCTACCAGGCTCCTCCGTCCATGGGATTTTCCAGGCAAGAGTACTGGAGTGGGGTGCCATTGCCTTCTCCTAAAATCTTTGATATGTATTCATTTTATATGTGTAGAAAATCATGATTTTATCTTTCAAAAAATTGTCATTTCACCTCTGACATCACCTTCCCCACCCCATACCCCCTGTCCATCCTCAAACCTGACAATTTAACTTTATAAATGTATCTTGTGTCTACTCATTTCTCTCCATCTTACTTGCCACCACCAGTTTGCCTGAATTGTCCATCCTAGGCTCCTACCTGGCTCTCTTCCCATTCATTCTCAACTTAGCAGCCCGAGGGATTTCATTACAATACAAACTGTATGATTTCTTCCCCCTGCTTAATCTCGTCCAAGGACTTCCCACTTATTTTATTTTTTAAATATTTACTTACTGGCTTCTCTGGGTCTTACTTGCTGCATATAGGATCACTGATGTTCATTGCAGTATGCAGGATCTTTTTTTTTTTTTTTTAATTTTGGCATTTGGAATCTAGTTCCCTGACCAGGGATCGAACTCAAGCCCCCTGCATTGGGAGTGCACAGTCCTAGCCAGTGGACCACCAGGGAAGTCCTCCCATTTCTTTGAGAAAAAAGACCAAGGTCCTCGCGGTGCCCTCCCACTTTCTCCATGACCTGGCTCCATCCCACCCACTGCCCCGCTCTGTCAGCGCACTTCTGCCGCACTGAACTTCCTTCAGTTCCTCCATGGAGTGAGGAACAAAGTGTCTCTTGTTGTATGAATGAGGTTACTTTGGAAAGCACCTAAGGATGGGGCTGGTTGCCAGGACAACCTTCTATGTGATTAGAGAGCTGGAAATTCAGTCCCAAGCTTGAGTCCTGGGGAGGGGAAAGGGGAAGGACTGTGCGTTGAATCCATCACCAATGGCCAGTGAGTTCATCAGTCATGGGTGTCTGCTGAGCGCTCCATGAAGACCCACAAGGATGGGTTCTGGGAACTTCCGGTTTTGTGAACACATGCAGATTTGGGGACAGTGGTGCTCAGACAGCATGGGAGCTCTGAACCCCTCCTCACCCCCTGCCCTGTGCCTCTCTTCCATCTGGCAGATCCTAAGTTTACAACCTTTTAAAATCAACCTGTGATCTAGTAGGTAACATGTTTCCCCGAGTTCTCTGAGTTGTCTGGCAAATTCACCAACCCTAAGGAGGTTATTAAACCAGACATGGAACAACTGACTGGTTCAAAATTGGGAAAGGAGTACAAGGCTGTACACAGTCACCCTGCTTATTTAACTTCTATGCAGAGTATCTCATGCAAAATGCTGAGCTGAAAGAATCACAAGCTGGAATCAAGATTGAAGGGAGAAATATCAACAACCTCAGAAATGCAGATGATACCACTCTAATGGCAGAAAGCAAAGAGGAACTAAAGAGCCTCTTGATGAGGGTGGATGAGGAGAGTGAAAAAGCTGGCTTAAAACTCAAAATTCAAAAGGCTAAGAGCCCATCACTTCATGGCAAATAGAAGAGGAAAAAGTCGAAACACTGGCAGATTTCCATGGGCTCCAAAATCACTGCAGACAGTGACTACGGCCATGAAATTAAAAGACACTTGTTCCTTGGAAGGAAAGCTGTGACAAACCTAGACAGCATATTAAAAAGCAGAGACATCACTTTGCTAACAAAGGTTCATCCAGTCAAAGCTATAGTTTTTCTAGGAGTTAGGTACAGATCTGAGAGTTTGACCATAAAAATGACTGAGCATTGAAGAACTGATGCTTTTGAACTGTGGTGCTGGAGAAGACTCTTGAGAGTCCTTTGAACTGCAAGGAGATCAAACCAATCAATGCTAAAGGAAATCAACCCTGAATGTACATTGAAAAGACTGATGCTGGAGTTGAAGCTCCAATACTTTGGCCACCTGATGTGAAGACCTGACTCACTGGAAAAAACCCTGATGCTGGGAAAGACTGAGGGCAGGAGGAGAAGGGGATGACACAGGGCAAGATTGTTGGGTGGCATCATGAACTCAATGGACATGAGTCTGAGCAAGTTCCAGGAGTTGGTGGAGGACAGGGAAGCCTGGCGTGCTTCAGTCCATGGGGTCACAAAGAGTCAGATACCACTGAGCGACTAAACCACAGTCAAGTTGAAGATGCAGAGCTCTTTCCCAAACAGGGATCAGATGCCCCAAACAAAGACTAGATTCCCCCAACAGGGATCAGATTCCCCCAACTGGGATCAGATTCCCCAAACAGGGATCAGATTCCCCAAACAGGAATCAGATTCCCCCAACTGGGATCAGATTCCCCAAACAGGGATCAGATTCCCCCAACTGGGATCAGATTCCCCAAACAGGGATCAGATTCCCCAAACAGGAATCAGATTCCCCCAACTGGGATCAGATTCCCCAAACAGGGATCAGATTCCCCAAACAAAGACTAGATTCCCCCAACAGGGATCAGATTCCCCCAACTGGGATCAGATTCCCCAAACAGGGATCAGATGCCCCAAACAGGGATCAGATGCCCCAAACAAAGACTAGATTCCCCCAGCAGGGATCAGATTCCCCCAACTGGGATCAGATTCCCCAAACAGGGATCAGATGCCCCAAACAGGGATCAGATTCCCCAAACAGGGATCAGATGCCCCAAACAGGGATCAGATGCCCCAAACAGGGGCTAGATTCCCCTAACAAGGATCAGATTCCCCAAACAGGGACTAGATTCCCCTAACAAGGATCAGATTCCCCCAACTGGGATCAGATTTGTGCCCCCAGCAGTGGAACCATGTAGTTTTAACCCCTGGACCGCCAGGGAAGCCCCCTTGTATGGATTCTAAACACAGCATTAAGGATCCAGCCCTCCCGATGGCTTGCTACTTCTGGTCTTGGAACCTGAGACAACGTTGCTGTTCTGGAGTGAAAGAGATGCCAGAGGATGAGAATCCAGGCCTTCCAGCCAAAAGCCAGTGCCAGCTCTCAGGTCCTTGACTGAGGCCATCTTGGACTTTCCAGCCCCAGAAGGGCTGTCAGGTAAGTGCCATCACATGACTGGTTCCAGGGGAGACGGCAGGAGAACCACCCAGACTGCCAGTCCCCCGAATCAAGAGAAACAAGAGATCACTTTTTAAATTGCTGTTTCGGGGTAGATTTTTACAAAGCAACAGATAAGACAGCAGATGGTGATCTTTCAGGGAATTGTGAAATCAATTTTCTGGGGGAGGAAAACAGCATAAAAATGTATATAAGACGGCAGCATAGAAAATATGAGTTTATTTCATACATAACAGTTCCAATTATCTATCGCTGTGTAATAAGGCATTCCAAAAGTTCATAGTGGAAAACAACCACCATTTTATGCTGAAATTTCATGGTTCGGGAATTTGGAAAGGTCAGGGGAGACTTGTGGCTCAGTGGTAAAGAATCTGCCTGCCAAAGCAGGAGACGCAAGACAGGCAGGTTTGATCCCTGGGCCAGGAAGATCTCCTGGAGGAGGGTACAGCATCCCACTCCAGGACTCTTGCCTGGAGAATCCCATAGACAGAGGAGCCTGGCGGGCCACAGTCCATGGGGTCGCAGAGAGTCAGACATGACTGAGTGACTGAGGGCACACAGCAGCCACAGGGGATGGCTCTTGACCCACTGAAGCCTCGGCCGGGATGCTCGGCTGTCACTGGATGAACTGACCGGGGCCGCGTGCCGGGGGTCTTGGCTCTGACTGCTGGGTGAGCCCCTCATTTCTTCTCCCCGTCATGTCTTCAGGAACAGGAATGTCCAGCTTGGCTTCTTCGCTCCCAATAAGCTGGCAGGAGTGTCCGGGACTCTCAGTCTGCACAGTGCTCCATGCGGCCGGCTGGGGCTTCCTTACATCCCAGCGGTCCTGGGCAGCTGCACGTCTTACTTGGTGGCTGGTTTCTGCAAGGCTTCTGCTGACCTTGCCCCAGAGGTCTGTGAACATCTCACCTGCTACATTTGTTTTGGTCAACCATGCAAGTCACAGGCCAGCCCAGGCTTAAGGGGTCAGGAGTAGAGGAAGAATTAAGACTCCACCTCTCCGTGAGAGGAGACAGAACCTGCAGCCTAGCTGGCCTCTTGTCACACACTATTTCTTTCCTTTATTTATTTATTTTTTTTTGGCCACGCCCCAAGATGAACCAAAGAATGGTTGCTTTCAAATTGTGGTGCTAGAGAACTCTTGGGAGACCCCTGGACTGCAAGGAGAGCAAACCAGTTGATCCTAAAGGAAATCAACCCTGAGTATTCACTGGCGTGCTGCAGTCCGTGGGGTCACAAAGAGTCGGGCACGACCCAGCAACTGAACTGATTCACTGGAAGGACTGACGCTGAAGCGGAAGCTCCAGTACATTGGCCATCTGATGCAAAGAGCCGACTCACTGGAAAAGATCCTGTTGCTGGGAAAGATTGAAGGCCAAAGCAGAAGGGAGTGGCAGAGAATGAGATGGTTGGATAGCATGACTCAGTGGAAATGAAGTGGAGCAAACTCCAAGAGATAGTACAGGACAGAGGAGCCTGGCGAGCTGCAGTCCATGGGGGCACAAAGAGTCAGACAACTCAGCAAGTGAGCAACAAATAAGACATGTGGGGTCCTAGTTCCCTGACCAAGGGTAGAACCTGTGTCCCCTGTGTCGGAAGCATCGACTCTTAAACACTGGACCACCAGGGAAGTCCCACATGCTAAGATGAGGTCATTGTTTGTAAGACACGACCTGACTTCACGGGTAAAAAATGTGAAATAAACGGTCACATAGGATTGATGAAATGTGTGTGTACATGCTGAGCTNCACATGTTATATAGCAACTGCCCAGTAACTCTCTAAAAGAAAAAAAAAATCCATACTTTAGAATGGGAAAAAGGGATAATTAGATATTCTTTTAAGAAACACTGAAGGCTCTGATAATCATGATTCTTTACGATATGTGCCTTTAAAATAAAAAAAATTTGCCTAGATTATTCCACTCCTCTATAGAGGCAGAAGTTAACCTGTAGAAAACAGACAGCAACGCAAATAATTCTTGTCCGTAGAAAGGCCACTTAGCTGTGTCCAGTAAAATACAACTGACATTGCCCCATGGATAGACTGTTTCTTTGCAAATCCATTTCAGCATTCCCTTCACTTCTCCTTTGAACAAGTTGTAACATCTTAGTGCTTCATTTATTATTAAGTGAAATAAAATCTTTGATGCTGCTGCTGCTGCTAAGTCGCTTCAGTCGTGTCTGACTCTGTGCAACCTCATAGACGGCAGCCCACCAGGCTCCACCGTCCCTGGGATGCTCCAGGCAAGAACACTGGAGTGGGTTGCCATTTCCTTCTCCAATGCATGGAAGTGAAAAGTGAAAGTGAAGTCGCTCAGTCATGTCTGACTCTTAGCGACCCCATGGACTGCAGCCTACCAGGCTCCTCCGTCCATGGGATTTTCCAGGCAAGAGTACTGGAGTGGGGTGCCATTGCCTTCTCCTAAAATCTTTGATATGTATTCATTTTATATGTGTAGAAAATCATGATTTTATCTTTCAAAAAATTGTCATTTCACCTCTGACATCACCTTCCCCACCCCATACCCCCTGTCCATCCTCAAACCTGACAATTTAACTTTATAAATGTATCTTGTGTCTACTCATTTCTCTCCATCTTACTTGCCACCACCAGTTTGCCTGAATTGTCCATCCTAGGCTCCTACCTGGCTCTCTTCCCATTCATTCTCAACTTAGCAGCCCGAGGGATTTCATTACAATACAAACTGTATGATTTCTTCCCCCTGCTTAATCTCGTCCAAGGACTTCCCACTTATTTTATTTTTTAAATATTTACTTACTGGCTTCTCTGGGTCTTACTTGCTGCATATAGGATCACTGATGTTCATTGCAGTATGCAGGATCTTTTTTTTTTTTTTTTAATTTTGGCATTTGGAATCTAGTTCCCTGACCAGGGATCGAACTCAAGCCCCCTGCATTGGGAGTGCACAGTCCTAGCCAGTGGACCACCAGGGAAGTCCTCCCATTTCTTTGAGAAAAAAGACCAAGGTCCTCGCGGTGCCCTCCCACTTTCTCCATGACCTGGCTCCATCCCACCCACTGCCCCGCTCTGTCAGCGCACTTCTGCCGCACTGAACTTCCTTCAGTTCCTCCATGGAGTGAGGAACAAAGTGTCTCTTGTTGTATGAATGAGGTTACTTTGGAAAGCACCTAAGGATGGGGCTGGTTGCCAGGACAACCTTCTATGTGATTAGAGAGCTGGAAATTCAGTCCCAAGCTTGAGTCCTGGGGAGGGGAAAGGGGAAGGACTGTGCGTTGAATCCATCACCAATGGCCAGTGAGTTCATCAGTCATGGGTGTCTGCTGAGCGCTCCATGAAGACCCACAAGGATGGGTTCTGGGAACTTCCGGTTTTGTGAACACATGCAGATTTGGGGACAGTGGTGCTCAGACAGCATGGGAGCTCTGAACCCCTCCTCACCCCCTGCCCTGTGCCTCTCTTCCATCTGGCAGATCCTAAGTTTACAACCTTTTAAAATCAACCTGTGATCTAGTAGGTAACATGTTTCCCCGAGTTCTCTGAGTTGTCTGGCAAATTCACCAACCCTAAGGAGGTTATTAAACCAGACATGGAACAACTGACTGGTTCAAAATTGGGAAAGGAGTACAAGGCTGTACACAGTCACCCTGCTTATTTAACTTCTATGCAGAGTATCTCATGCAAAATGCTGAGCTGAAAGAATCACAAGCTGGAATCAAGATTGAAGGGAGAAATATCAACAACCTCAGAAATGCAGATGATACCACTCTAATGGCAGAAAGCAAAGAGGAACTAAAGAGCCTCTTGATGAGGGTGGATGAGGAGAGTGAAAAAGCTGGCTTAAAACTCAAAATTCAAAAGGCTAAGAGCCCATCACTTCATGGCAAATAGAAGAGGAAAAAGTCGAAACACTGGCAGATTTCCATGGGCTCCAAAATCACTGCAGACAGTGACTACGGCCATGAAATTAAAAGACACTTGTTCCTTGGAAGGAAAGCTGTGACAAACCTAGACAGCATATTAAAAAGCAGAGACATCACTTTGCTAACAAAGGTTCATCCAGTCAAAGCTATAGTTTTTCTAGGAGTTAGGTACAGATCTGAGAGTTTGACCATAAAAATGACTGAGCATTGAAGAACTGATGCTTTTGAACTGTGGTGCTGGAGAAGACTCTTGAGAGTCCTTTGAACTGCAAGGAGATCAAACCAATCAATGCTAAAGGAAATCAACCCTGAATGTACATTGAAAAGACTGATGCTGGAGTTGAAGCTCCAATACTTTGGCCACCTGATGTGAAGACCTGACTCACTGGAAAAAACCCTGATGCTGGGAAAGACTGAGGGCAGGAGGAGAAGGGGATGACACAGGGCAAGATTGTTGGGTGGCATCATGAACTCAATGGACATGAGTCTGAGCAAGTTCCAGGAGTTGGTGGAGGACAGGGAAGCCTGGCGTGCTTCAGTCCATGGGGTCACAAAGAGTCAGATACCACTGAGCGACTAAACCACAGTCAAGTTGAAGATGCAGAGCTCTTTCCCAAACAGGGATCAGATGCCCCAAACAAAGACTAGATTCCCCCAACAGGGATCAGATTCCCCCAACTGGGATCAGATTCCCCAAACAGGGATCAGATTCCCCAAACAGGGATCAGATTCCCCAAACAGGGATCAGATTCCCCAAACAGGGATCAGATTCCCCAAACAGGGATCAGATTCCCCAAACAGGGATCAGATTCCCCAAACAGGGATCAGATTCCCCAAACAGGGATCAGATTCCCCAAACAGGGATCAGATTCCCCAAACAGGGATCAGATTCCCCAAACAGGGATCAGATTCCCCAAACAGGGATCAGATTCCCCAAACAGGGATCAGATTCCCCAAACAGGGATCAGATTCCCCAAACAGGGATCAGATTCCCCAAACAGGGATCAGATTCCCCAAACAGGGATCAGATTCCCCAAACAGGGATCAGATTCCCCAAACAGGGATCAGATTCCCCAAACAGGGATCAGATTCCCCAAACAGGGATCAGATTCCCCAAACAGGGATCAGATTCCCCAAACAGGGATCAGATTCCCCAAACAGGGATCAGATTCCCCAAACAGGGATCAGATTCCCCAAACAGGGATCAGATTCCCCAAACAGGGATCAGATTCCCCAAACAGGGATCAGATTCCCCAAACAGGGATCAGATTCCCCAAACAGGGATCAGATTCCCCAAACAGGGATCAGATTCCCCAAACAGGGATCAGATTCCCCAAACAGGGATCAGATTCCCCAAACAGGGATCAGATTCCCCAAACAGGGATCAGATTCCCCAAACAGGGATCAGATTCCCCAAACAGGGATCAGATTCCCCAAACAGGGATCAGATTCCCCAAACAGGGATCAGATTCCCCAAACAGGGATCAGATTCCCCAAACAGGGATCAGATTCCCCAAACAGGGATCAGATTCCCCAAACAGGGATCAGATTCCCCAAACAGGGATCAGATTCCCCAAACAGGGATCAGATTCCCCAAACAGGGATCAGATTCCCCAAACAGGGATCAGATTCCCCAAACAGGGATCAGATGCCCCAAACAGGGATCAGATGCCCCAAACAGGGGCTAGATTCCCCTAACAAGGATCAGATTCCCCAAACAGGGACTAGATTCCCCTAACAAGGATCAGATTCCCCCAACTGGGATCAGATTTGTGCCCCCAGCAGTGGAACCATGTAGTTTTAACCCCTGGACCGCCAGGGAAGCCCCCTTGTATGGATTCTAAACACAGCATTAAGGATCCAGCCCTCCCGATGGCTTGCTACTTCTGGTCTTGGAACCTGAGACAACGTTGCTGTTCTGGAGTGAAAGAGATGCCAGAGGATGAGAATCCAGGCCTTCCAGCCAAAAGCCAGTGCCAGCTCTCAGGTCCTTGACTGAGGCCATCTTGGACTTTCCAGCCCCAGAAGGGCTGTCAGGTAAGTGCCATCACATGACTGGTTCCAGGGGAGACGGCAGGAGAACCACCCAGACTGCCAGTCCCCCGAATCAAGAGAAACAAGAGATCACTTTTTAAATTGCTGTTTCGGGGTAGATTTTTACAAAGCAACAGATAAGACAGCAGATGGTGATCTTTCAGGGAATTGTGAAATCAATTTTCTGGGGGAGGAAAACAGCATAAAAATGTATATAAGACGGCAGCATAGAAAATATGAGTTTATTTCATACATAACAGTTCCAATTATCTATCGCTGTGTAATAAGGCATTCCAAAAGTTCATAGTGGAAAACAACCACCATTTTATGCTGAAATTTCATGGTTCGGGAATTTGGAAAGGTCAGGGGAGACTTGTGGCTCAGTGGTAAAGAATCTGCCTGCCAAAGCAGGAGACGCAAGACAGGCAGGTTTGATCCCTGGGCCAGGAAGATCTCCTGGAGGAGGGTACAGCATCCCACTCCAGGACTCTTGCCTGGAGAATCCCATAGACAGAGGAGCCTGGCGGGCCACAGTCCATGGGGTCGCAGAGAGTCAGACATGACTGAGTGACTGAGGGCACACAGCAGCCACAGGGGATGGCTCTTGACCCACTGAAGCCTCGGCCGGGATGCTCGGCTGTCACTGGATGAACTGACCGGGGCCGCGTGCCGGGGGTCTTGGCTCTGACTGCTGGGTGAGCCCCTCATTTCTTCTCCCCGTCATGTCTTCAGGAACAGGAATGTCCAGCTTGGCTTCTTCGCTCCCAATAAGCTGGCAGGAGTGTCCGGGACTCTCAGTCTGCACAGTGCTCCATGCGGCCGGCTGGGGCTTCCTTACATCCCAGCGGTCCTGGGCAGCTGCACGTCTTACTTGGTGGCTGGTTTCTGCAAGGCTTCTGCTGACCTTGCCCCAGAGGTCTGTGAACATCTCACCTGCTACATTTGTTTTGGTCAACCATGCAAGTCACAGGCCAGCCCAGGCTTAAGGGGTCAGGAGTAGAGGAAGAATTAAGACTCCACCTCTCCGTGAGAGGAGACAGAACCTGCAGCCTAGCTGGCCTCTTGTCACACACTATTTCTTTCCTTTATTTATTTATTTTTTTTTGGCCACGCCCCAAGATGAACCAAAGAATGGTTGCTTTCAAATTGTGGTGCTAGAGAACTCTTGGGAGACCCCTGGACTGCAAGGAGAGCAAACCAGTTGATCCTAAAGGAAATCAACCCTGAGTATTCACTGGCGTGCTGCAGTCCGTGGGGTCACAAAGAGTCGGGCACGACCCAGCAACTGAACTGATTCACTGGAAGGACTGACGCTGAAGCGGAAGCTCCAGTACATTGGCCATCTGATGCAAAGAGCCGACTCACTGGAAAAGATCCTGTTGCTGGGAAAGATTGAAGGCCAAAGCAGAAGGGAGTGGCAGAGAATGAGATGGTTGGATAGCATGACTCAGTGGAAATGAAGTGGAGCAAACTCCAAGAGATAGTACAGGACAGAGGAGCCTGGCGAGCTGCAGTCCATGGGGGCACAAAGAGTCAGACAACTCAGCAAGTGAGCAACAAATAAGACATGTGGGGTCCTAGTTCCCTGACCAAGGGTAGAACCTGTGTCCCCTGTGTCGGAAGCATCGACTCTTAAACACTGGACCACCAGGGAAGTCCCACATGCTAAGATGAGGTCATTGTTTGTAAGACACGACCTGACTTCACGGGTAAAAAATGTGAAATAAACGGTCACATAGGATTGATGAAATGTGTGTGTACATGCTGAGCTGTGGTATAAAATGTTTTCCACTGTGGGTTGCAGATAAACCTTTAAAACTGGGCTAAATTACACTCTAAAGTGAGGGCTGAAAGCAATTTCCAGACATCTAGTCCAGACTGAGACAGTTCATCACCTGAAGAACGTCCCCAAAATGTAAAATTCTTGCTATTATAAAACATTTCACACAAATGCAAAAATAGAGTAATATAATAAACCCTCATGAATCTATCACCCATCTTTAACAATTATCCACCCACACAGCCAGTTTTGTTTGATCCGTATCCTGACCTATCCCTGCCTCAAGATTATTGTAAAGCAAACGCCAGGCAGTGTATTATTTCATCTGTAAATATCTCGGAATACAGTCTTACCACACGCCTTTGTTTTGTTGTAGTCACGGTAATCCACTTGACTTGGCAATAAATAAATGTACAGCCTTATTCATGGAAACAGTGAACATGGATTTCATCAACAACTCTGATTTAACTGTGTTGGTAGGTTGGGGGCGTGGGCATAGGAATGCTACAGTTTCCATCTACCATAAAGAGTTGGCAATAGGCCTAGTTTAAACTGGTGTAGGGACTTCAGGAGGGGTCCAGTGGGTAAGTCTCCACGATTCCAATGCAGGAGCCCTGGTTAGGGAACTGGGTCCACATGCTGCAATTAAGACCTGGCGCAGTCAAATAAATAATGAGACAAGTAAAACTTTAAAAATTAATTTTACTCATTTTGGCTGCGCCAGGTCTTTGTTGCTGCTCACAGGCTTTCTCTAGTTGCAGTGGCTTCCCGTTACGAAGCATAGGCTTTAGGGCTACGGTAGTTTCAGCGTATGGGCTCACCAGGCGCGGCTCCCAGGCTTAGCTGTCTGTCGGCATGTGGGATCTCCCTGGGCCAGGGACTGAACCCATGACCCCTGCACTGGGAGGCGGATTCACACCCACTGGACCACCAGGGCAGCCCCAAATATTTTTTGAAAAATAAAAAAGGAAAATTGTGAATTTGAAAATCGTGACTCAAGAGGCCACGTTAAGCACAAATTATTTAGGGGTAAGGAAGCAAGCAGAGGAAATAGCTAACCCAGTTGCACATGGGCCAGGGAAGCAGAAGTAAGAGCGGGGTCACGGTGTCTTACTTTCAGTGACATACATGCTATTGCTTTGATTAAGTAAAACATTACCAAGCAGATAAGGTGTTGGAGAATTGACGACTAAGATCTCTTAGGCCCTAAAGGTTATGTAATACTACAATCCCTCAGTTACATTGTTTTCATTTTAAAATAACATTTTATTTCATTAAAAAAAAAACTTTTGTCTGTGCCACTGGCTTGTGGAAATCATTTTACTCTATTTTGTATCGGATTTGTTTTGTAACATTTTTGGCTGCGCCACACAGGCGGTGGAACTTTAGCTCCTGGACCAGGGGGTTGAACCCCAGCTTCAGAAGTGAAAGCACAAGAGTCTGAACCCTGGGCCACCAGGGGCCCCCCCGCAATCACTCTATCACCTGTCTCTTATACACATCTGCCCTACACCAGTTTAAACTAGGCCTATTGCCAACTCTTTATGGTAGATGGAAACTGTAGCATTCCTATGCCCACGCCCCCAACCTACCAACACAGTTAAATCAGAGTTGTTGATGAAATCCATGTTCACTGTTTCCATGAATAAGGCTGTACATTTATTTATTGCCAAGTCAAGTGGATTACCGTGACTACAACAAAACAAAGGCGTGTGGTAAGACTGTATTCCGAGATATTTACAGATGAAATAATACACTGCCTGGCGTTTGCTTTACAATAATCTTGAGGCAGGGATAGGTCAGGATACGGATCAAACAAAACTGGCTGTGTGGGTGGATAATTGTTAAAGATGGGTGATAGATTCATGAGGGTTTATTATATTACTCTATTTTTGCATTTGTGTGAAATGTTTTATAATAGCAAGAATTTTACATTTTGGGGACGTTCTTCAGGTGATGAACTGTCTCAGTCTGGACTAGATGTCTGGAAATTGCTTTCAGCCCTCACTTTAGAGTGTAATTTAGCCCAGTTTTAAAGGTTTATCTGCAACCCACAGTGGAAAACATTTTATACCACAGCTCAGCATGTACACACACATTTCATCAATCCTATGTGACCGTTTATTTCACATTTTTTACCCGTGAAGTCAGGTCGTGTCTTACAAACAATGACCTCATCTTAGCATGTGGGACTTCCCTGGTGGTCCAGTGTTTAAGAGTCGATGCTTCCGACACAGGGGACACAGGTTCTACCCTTGGTCAGGGAACTAGGACCCCACATGTCTTATTTGTTGCTCACTTGCTGAGTTGTCTGACTCTTTGTGCCCCCATGGACTGCAGCTCGCCAGGCTCCTCTGTCCTGTACTATCTCTTGGAGTTTGCTCCACTTCATTTCCACTGAGTCATGCTATCCAACCATCTCATTCTCTGCCACTCCCTTCTGCTTTGGCCTTCAATCTTTCCCAGCAACAGGATCTTTTCCAGTGAGTCGGCTCTTTGCATCAGATGGCCAATGTACTGGAGCTTCCGCTTCAGCGTCAGTCCTTCCAGTGAATCAGTTCAGTTGCTGGGTCGTGCCCGACTCTTTGTGACCCCACGGACTGCAGCACGCCAGTGAATACTCAGGGTTGATTTCCTTTAGGATCAACTGGTTTGCTCTCCTTGCAGTCCAGGGGTCTCCCAAGAGTTCTCTAGCACCACAATTTGAAAGCAACCATTCTTTGGTTCATCTTGGGGCGTGGCCAAAAAAAAATAAATAAATAAAGGAAAGAAATAGTGTGTGACAAGAGGCCAGCTAGGCTGCAGGTTCTGTCTCCTCTCACGGAGAGGTGGAGTCTTAATTCTTCCTCTACTCCTGACCCCTTAAGCCTGGGCTGGCCTGTGACTTGCATGGTTGACCAAAACAAATGTAGCAGGTGAGATGTTCACAGACCTCTGGGGCAAGGTCAGCAGAAGCCTTGCAGAAACCAGCCACCAAGTAAGACGTGCAGCTGCCCAGGACCGCTGGGATGTAAGGAAGCCCCAGCCGGCCGCATGGAGCACTGTGCAGACTGAGAGTCCCGGACACTCCTGCCAGCTTATTGGGAGCGAAGAAGCCAAGCTGGACATTCCTGTTCCTGAAGACATGACGGGGAGAAGAAATGAGGGGCTCACCCAGCAGTCAGAGCCAAGACCCCCGGCACGCGGCCCCGGTCAGTTCATCCAGTGACAGCCGAGCATCCCGGCCGAGGCTTCAGTGGGTCAAGAGCCATCCCCTGTGGCTGCTGTGTGCCCTCAGTCACTCAGTCATGTCTGACTCTCTGCGACCCCATGGACTGTGGCCCGCCAGGCTCCTCTGTCTATGGGATTCTCCAGGCAAGAGTCCTGGAGTGGGATGCTGTACCCTCCTCCAGGAGATCTTCCTGGCCCAGGGATCAAACCTGCCTGTCTTGCGTCTCCTGCTTTGGCAGGCAGATTCTTTACCACTGAGCCACAAGTCTCCCCTGACCTTTCCAAATTCCCGAACCATGAAATTTCAGCATAAAATGGTGGTTGTTTTCCACTATGAACTTTTGGAATGCCTTATTACACAGCGATAGATAATTGGAACTGTTATGTATGAAATAAACTCATATTTTCTATGCTGCCGTCTTATATACATTTTTATGCTGTTTTCCTCCCCCAGAAAATTGATTTCACAATTCCCTGAAAGATCACCATCTGCTGTCTTATCTGTTGCTTTGTAAAAATCTACCCCGAAACAGCAATTTAAAAAGTGATCTCTTGTTTCTCTTGATTCGGGGGACTGGCAGTCTGGGTGGTTCTCCTGCCGTCTCCCCTGGAACCAGTCATGTGATGGCACTTACCTGACAGCCCTTCTGGGGCTGGAAAGTCCAAGATGGCCTCAGTCAAGGACCTGAGAGCTGGCACTGGCTTTTGGCTGGAAGGCCTGGATTCTCATCCTCTGGCATCTCTTTCACTCCAGAACAGCAACGTTGTCTCAGGTTCCAAGACCAGAAGTAGCAAGCCATCGGGAGGGCTGGATCCTTAATGCTGTGTTTAGAATCCATACAAGGGGGCTTCCCTGGCGGTCCAGGGGTTAAAACTACATGGTTCCACTGCTGGGGGCACAAATCTGATCCCAGTTGGGGGAATCTGATCCTTGTTAGGGGAATCTAGTCCCTGTTTGGGGAATCTGATCCTTGTTAGGGGAATCTAGCCCCTGTTTGGGGCATCTGATCCCTGTTTGGGGCATCTGATCCCTGTTTGGGGAATCTGATCCCTGTTTGGGGCATCTGATCCCTGTNTGTTTATTTAGAGCATTTTCCGCCTTCTCCCTGGCTGGCCTCTGCCACACCCAGCACGTCGTCCTCGTCGTCCTCCTAGCGAGTGTTCTGGAAGCTCCTTCCCAGCCTGGCCCCTGCTCTCACGGTGCCCTTCACAGGATGAGTCCCCATCCCCACCAGAGGCAGTCCCTGGGAGGGGCCAGTCCTACCCGTCCCAGGATCTCTAGGGCAGGGTCCCCTCCAGAATCTCACATGGTCGTAGCCCAACAAAGACACTTCAAGGTGCAAATCTCTGGAACCTGTGGATGTGCGTTAATTTGGAAAAGTGGTCTTTGTAGATGGAATGAAGAGAAGGCTCTGGGATTACCGGGGTAGGCCAATGACAAGCCTTCTTATGAGACAGAAGATAAGATATGCAGGGGAGAGGCCACGTGAAGACAGATCAGAGAGGAAAGGCTGGAAGAAGAAAGAACAGATTCTTCCCTCGAACCTCCGCCAGGACCGGGCCCTGCTTCCTTCCCCAGTGGGCGTGTGCGCTGCATATCAGGCTGCACACAGCGCTGGCCTGGACCACTGGTCTTGAAAAGGTGCCCCGCTGAGGCCAGGACATGAAACAGCAAAGTCACCGGCTACTCATTCTCACCAAGGGGTGAGGCCAAGGACGTGTAAGAGACAATAGGGTTTGAGACATTCAGAAATGTACCAGAAGGGCAAGTGGGTGGCTAGACGGTAGCTGTGGACCCACACCTGCCTGCCTGCCAAGATTACAGTAAGGGCGGACCCTTCTTGATACCCTGAAAACCCATCCTGGGGGAAGTGAAGACTTTGTTAGCAAAAGGCAAAGATCAAAAACCAAAACCACAGTGACCTCAAATATGGGCTTCCCTCGTGGCTCAGCGGTAAGGAATCCGCCTGCCAATGCAGGAGAATCAGGTTCCATCCCTGGGTCAGGAAGGTTCACTGCAGAAGGAAGCGGCAACCCACTGCAGTATTCTTGGCTGCAGGAGGACAGGGGAGCCTGGCAGGCTCCAGTCCATGGGGTCGCAGAGTCAGACACAACTTAGCAACCAAAGAAACGACAGACCTCAGAAATGCAGGATGTGAAATGCGGAGGAAAGTTACAGGCAGCACTTAGGGGGATAGAGTAGCCTAACAGAGGTTTGAATGGTGAGAAGTTTTTTGACAGGACCGCGCCTGGACCGCAGTGTGAGTCCCCTCCCATCGCCGTGGTGGGGAAGTCCTGGGCGCTGGCCGTGAGCAGAGCAGACCTAAGATACGTGGCTAACGAGCGTTCTTAGAAAAGCGAATCTACAGTAACATCTCCTTATTGCTTTCTTTCAGAATTTCTCAATTGACGTGTTTTTAAGGCATAAGCGGAATCAGTGAGTCAAGTTGTAATAAAACACCTGCAGCTCATGAATCATGGACGACTGTTTCCTGAAGCTTTCAGACACTCAAGGCTTTCTTGGCTTTGGTCAGGCAAAGGGAAATGTGAGATGAGGACACGCCATGGTTTTAAATTTCACACTTGTTAGCCCTGCATGAAATTTAAGTTCTCTACATTCTTAAGAGATGGGAATACCAGACCATCTTACCTGCCTCCTGAGAAGCTTCTTGTATGTGGGTCAAGAAGCAACAGTTAGAACTGGACATGGAAAAACAGACTGGTTCAAATTGGGAAAGGAGTGTGACAGGTTGTATATTGTCACCCTGCTTGTTTAACTTATATGCAGAGTGTATCATGCAACATGCTAGGCTGGATGAAGCTCAAGCTGGAATCAAGATTGCTGGGAGAAATATCGATAACCTCAGATACGCAGATGACACCACCCTTATGGCAAAAAGCGAAGAGGAAGAGCCTCTTGATGAAGGTGAAAGAGGAGAGTGGAAAAGCTGGCTTTACACTCAACATTCAAAAAACTAAGATCGTGGCATCTGGTCCCATCACTTCATGGCAAATAGATGAGGAAACCATGCAAACAGTGACAAACTTTATTTTCCTGGGCTCCAAAATCTCTGCGGATGGTGACTGCAGCCATGAAATTAGAAGACGCTCGCTCCTTGGAAGAAAAATTATGACAAACATAGCATATTAAAAAGCAGAGACATCACTTTGCTGACAAAGGTCTGTCTAGTCAAAGCTAAGGTTTTTCCAGTAGTCATGCACGGATGTGAGAGTTGGACCACAACAAAGGCTGAGCGCTGAAGAACTGATGCTTTCGAACTGTGGTGCTGGAGAAGACTCTTAAGAGTCCCTTGAACTGCAAGGACAGCAAACCAGTCAATCCTGAAGGAGATCAACCCTGAATATTCATTGGAAGGGCTGATGCTGAAGCTGAAGTTCCAATACTTTGGCTACCTGATAAGACCTGACTCATTGCCAAAGACCCTGATGCTGGGAAAGACTGAGGGCAGGTGGAAATGGAGGCGACTGGATAAGATGGTTGGATGGCATCACTGATTCAATGGACATGAGTCTGAGCAAACTCCAGGAGATAGTGAAGGACAGGGAAGCCTGGAGTGCTGCCGTCCATGGGGTGACAGAGTTGGACACGACTGAGCGACTGAATTGAAACCTGGGTGTGTGCTAACTTGCTTCAGTCGTGTCGGACTCTTTGTGACCCGGGGACTGTAGCCCACTAGATCCTCTGTCCATGGGACTCTCCAGGCAAGAATGCTGGAGTGGGTTGCCACGCCCTCCTCCAGGGCATCTTCCCGACCCAAGGATCGAACCCTCGTGTCTCATTATCTCCTGCATTGGCAGGCAGGATCTTTACCGCTAGCACCACCTGGAAAGCCCCTGCAAACTCTGAGAACTAGGAAATGCAGAAAATAAGGGCTGCTCCTAAGTTAAACTGGAAGATCAGCAAGCACAGCTTGTAAAGAGGGAAGCACACGGATGACCGACAGCAGGGCCGACAGAAACAGCAGGGACGTGTTCATCCGTGTAAAGAAAGCATCTGTGCCATTCAGAAGGGGAGCCCGTCAGCCCTTGGAGGGACAGTTGGAACCAGAATGAAAACCGAGACCTCGGTCAGCAGTGCCCACGCACATGGCCGAGTGGGGTGGTCTCACTCACCGGGCTTCCTGTGTCCTCAGAGCTGCTGGCAGCAACCTCTCAGTGCCAGGCTGGGCAACGTCCCAGGTGAGCCAAGGCATCGCTGCTCTCCTTCCAGTGCCACTGCGGGGCCCTCGGTGGGCGGGCACTCTCATCCCCTGCCCTGCCGCCCGCTGGGGCCCCGCTGTCCCCCTGGGATCCTTTCAGCCCTTGAGCTTGGGTGTTCCCAGCCCTCTGCCACGTCAGACTGGGACACGACTCAGGACTTGGCTTGAGATATCAAGGAGACTGTGAATCTGGAAGGACACAGCCCTGGGGCCCTTGAGTGGCCACGTGTGGAGAGCAGGAGAGCAAAGCCCCCACGAGGAGGAAGCGGAGCAAGGAGCGTGCCCACAGCCTCCACTGCCTCCTACCCAAGTGCCGCTTCTTTGCTTCTCCGCGGCCGGAGACAGAGCCCAGCTGCGGCTGCTCCACAGCGGATTCCTAGAAATGCACCTCCTTCGAGAGCTATCGTTCCTGCTGCTCTGGGGCTGCGAGTGTGCTCAGGATGATCGGGGCTGCCACAGCTCATGCT
>SJYW01021961.1:139134-163877 GCA_006410735.1 Raphicerus campestris | reverse complement strand
GATTCTGGGAGAGGGTCTGATGCTGGGGAAGGGCCTGATGCTGGACTAGGGTCTGATGGTGGGGGAGGGCCTGATGCTGGGGGGAAGGTCTGATGATGGTGGGTGATTATAAATCTCTATGAGAAATCTTTTTTCACACTTTCCTGACCACCTTGCTATGTCCTTTTAACTGAAGGATAATCGCTTTACAATACTGGTTTGATTTCTGCCATACAGACATCAACATGAATTAGCCACAGGTGCACGTGTCCCCTCCCTCTTGAACCTCCCTCTCACCTCCCCTTGCTACATTCTTGTTTCTATGGATGTATGAATAATAAGACTGTTGACTAACATAGAAAGCTCCCACACACAAGCGGGCCCACGCACACTCCCTAGTGCACCACACCGGCCACCCCGCCCTGGGACCCACGGTGAGCCTTCACGCCTGCACTCTGTCTCCACCCTCAGCCCGCTGCCCGCGCCTCAGCAGCAGAGGGGCCCTGTCCCCACAGATGCTGGGGTAATGGAGCCTCTTGTCTCCGGAGCCAGGGGCATCCACACCCCGTTGGTCGTCCTTTGGGGACACCTACGCTTCCTAGCCTTTCCACTGTATCCACCCGTTTCTCTTAACAGAATGCCCATGTGATGACACAGGCTCCCATTATCAGCTCTGGTCTGTTCTCAGTGGGAATACAGCTTACCCTCGGCACTCCTGATTGGCAGTGGGAAATTTTGCTTCAGTACTTTATTGAAAGAAAGCAATAAATAATACTGTGATAAAAATAGTTCAAAAGTAGACTGTACATACTTTGTTACATATTCAGGAAATTCACAAAAGGTTAATAGAAAAACAGAACGGTAACAGTGAATTATACAAGTAAATTAAAGGCAGGACCCACAGGGAAAGAGACACGCTGTCTCTGTCTACCGAGATACCAGCTGCATAATAAATAACGCACCGTGATCTGAACGCATCTCTTGCTGGCTTTTTTAATGTGCCACTGAAAAAGTAAAAGTTACATTTGCTACTTATACAATCCAAAATGGCTATGTCATCAAAATCTAAAAATGTACGCCTAGGTCCATTCTTTAAACGTGTTTACAAACAGATGTAAAAAGATGATTCACATAAGAAAAATAAGGCCTTTGTCAGAGCTGCACCGCACTGGCTGTCGGGGCTGTGGCGGCGTCACGATTGGTCCTCAAGGAGCAGGCGCCCTCCACCCTGCCTCCCAGGAGGAGGGCAGGGAGGCGGGCACAGCGGGCTGTGGGTGCCCAGGCCCCGCCCCCCGCCACCCCCGCCAAGTCTCTCTTCCCCAGCTCGTGGCTCCTGCCAGCCACCGAAGACGAGGGATCCGGGTCCACAGAGACTAGGTTACGGGAGAGATTTTCATAGTTTCCTTCTAGTCATCCTTTCAGCCCAAATTTGATTAGAAGCTCACATTTAACACCCAGTACTTTTAAATCTCTTCACGCTGCAGAGAAAAAGCATTTCTTGCTAGAAAAAGTACAGTTTAGGTCAGTCGTTAAAATACAACAATTGGTTGAAATTAAGTTCGCTCATTTCAGAGTGATTGTTGGAGAGCTCGGTTACATTCTGGAAGGATAAAGCACACCGTGTCATGATGATTTTACATTCGCAGTAAAACCCCTTCTCTCATGGTTTATCATTTAAAAATTAAACAAGAATAATTACAATAAATGCATCATTTACAAAAGCCCTATATTTGTTCATAGGATTTATACATACAAGCATTACAGTACATTCATTTGAAAGACTAAAATCAGGTATCAGAACATGAATTGATCTGAAAGGATATTTATAGCCTGGATATACAAGAAAAAGTAAGTAACTATATAAATGAATCATAAGTTTCCATAAATATAAGAGACATTAAGTTCTAAAATATCTTCTCTATGGTATTCATGAATTTTTTCACTAATTAAAAACTCTGTAATAAAATATCTTCAGGTCCATATAACAAGTATGAACAGATTAAAGATTCCATCGAGCTCAAAACGCAGTCTCTGTCGTGTCCTGGACGCTGTACGATCATCTGTAGAAGTAGTGCGGGTACACTGCAGACAGATGCACGGACGAGTCAGGCCTGGGGCGGCTGGTGCCCGGGCCCTGCCCCTCCAGACGCCCCCACCCCACCCCGTTCTGGGATTAGGGGCTTTGAGAATTCAGAGGAATACGGAGGACCAAGCAGACCAAGGAGAGAACTCTGCGGCTAAAAGCTGCTGCTACAAAAACTAGACCCCAATCCAGCTTTCTAGTTGAGACGAGAACAAGACAGAGCAGACAGCTTCCTGCCCTCAGAGCGGCTCGAGCAGGGCTGGGCCCCCGGGTCAGACCCACCGGAGGCCCACCCAGAGCAGCACCCGCAGGGAGGTGGCCCCTCAGCGGCGGCCGAGCCCCAGATGCCGGGGCCCTTCCAACCCGCGGAGGGAGAGGCCCAGGGCAGGGCAGCCTCGCAAACCCTGACGTTCCGGGCTTCCTCCGAGCGCGTGCACGCAGGGCAAGGCCAGCAGCACTGCCGCCGCGGGAGGGACACCCTCATGCACAGGACCAAGGGAGCCCCGGCCGTGTTCTGAGCACTGCGGCGGCAGCTGGGCGCCGTGGTCACGTCCTCTGCTGCTGAGGGCTCTCCTGGGCCCGACCTCCGGAGACCCACTGACCCTGACCCTCCACTGCCAGGGCGAGGCCTCCGTGCCCCTGCAGGCCAGGCCGCCCTGTACTCACCCTGAAGCTCAGCAGGAGTAAGTCCTGACTGTGGCGGAATCCAGCCTCTGCGTTCCCGCCACGCTGCCTGGTCCCACGAGCACGGGAGGAAGCGTGCAAACACAGCGTGCGGTTAGTCGTGGAACGTCACACGGGGCACGAGGGCACACACACTCACACCCACAGCAGCGCCCACTCCTACGAGGGTCTGGGGAAACTTCGAGAGGGTAGGCAAGCCGGGGAGAGTGAGCCTGGAGCCCCGTGCTCTGCTGTCCTGGGGGCCAGGCTGCTCTCCCCAGGTGGCCTCAGGGAGGGCAGAGGATGGATGGGGCTGATCTAAGAAAGCAGAAACTCAGTCTCAGCCGCCTCGGAAATGGCACCACTGACGCGGGGTCAGCCCCAACCCCAGCTCCAGGTTGAATAAGAAATCGCCATAACCCCCTAGCAAAAACCCGCTGCTCCCCATTCAGCGTTCTCCGTCTTCCCCTGAGCCCAGCAGGGGCACATCTGATGAGTCTCCAGCCAGGGCTCCAGAGAGGGCTGAAGACGGGGGGCTGCTGACGGAGCAGCTCACGGGTCTGAACCCTTCTAAGAGCCCCAGAGACCTGCTGCACAGTTTACGCCCTGCCTAGCTCACGAGGTTTGTGGAAGGTCATCTCCCAGATATTACATTCCCAACAACTCTCTCTAGGACTGTTTTCAATTTATCTGAACTCTAACGTCAGCGTCACTGTGCGCGTCTGACAGGGAAATGTTGGGTTTATAATGAGAATGGAAAATAAAAAAGCGAGCACTTAAGACGCCTCAACCGACAGAAAGCTAAGCTACAGTTAAGACTTGTAAAAGGAGCTGCGTGCTCCTCGGAAGAAAAATGCTGTTTAGAAAAGGAGAAAGTCACTGGGTCTCCCTCACTCCGGGTTAAGCGTATTACTGAGTTCTGGCGAAGAGAAGACGCAGCTGCCCTGTAAGCCCGCTCACCCAAAGCGTCCAGCCTAGCAAAGGCTTCACCTAAATGTACTTTGCTCTGTGGGAGCAAGTGAGAGCGAAGCCTACATAAATCTACTCACGGGAAGGGATACTATCAGGAAAAAACAGCACCACAGAGGCCCTCCAGGCCCGCTCCCACAGGGCGAGCGCACACTCCCTCTGGGAACCCAGTGTGGCGGGCACAGGCAGCCGGGGAGGAAGGAGCCCGAGTCGCCCTGTCACGGATGGGACACTTGGTGGGGGGGGTACACAAGGCGCCTCCGGAGCCACAGAGCCTGGCCCCGCCCCGGCTGGCCGGCCGTCTATCTTGCCATCCAGTGGGGGACACAGCAGCACCGAGCACCGGCCTGAACCAGCGGCGTTCTCCGGCAGAGGCTGTCAGAGGCAAGAGCAGAGCTAGGTGTGAAAGCACAACTGCCTGGCCGGGCATCCACGACCCGAAACTCTGTGGGCCTCACCTTCCTCTCCCCATCGACCGACAGTGTGCAAGGGACCGGCGACGGTGGGGACGGGGAGGGCGAGAAGGTGGGCACCGCCGTCTCTTAGGGTGGACTCGGCCATCCTCCCAGCGTGGAGCTGCTGAGGGGTGACTGGTGCGGCCTGAGAGCAACCCTACTGGTTTATGGACGAGCTCTTGAGCGCTGCCAGCCACACACACATCTCTGCAAGCATGGGTGCCAATCTAATGCTCTGAGAACACACACGAGCCTGGTTTATTGTTGGAAGAATATGCTAATATTCAACCAGACAAGAACTTGGGGAAGGGAAAAAAAAAGCATGATTGTTAAACGTTTCTAAACAGGTGTTAGAATTCACAGGCGAGCACAGACCCCAGGGCATGCACCGAAGAGCCCCGCGAACTGGGCAGGAGGCCCTTCCAGCTCGTCAGCATTCCAGCCCAGGCCACGCCCGCTGCCCCACCAGCCACCTACCGTCCGGCTGCACCTTCCTGGGCTGCACCGAGGGCGAGGACAGAGAGGACGGGACCCGGAAGTTCGCAGGCAGCGTCTCCGCGGACCCGGCAGCTAAGCCACGGACATCCTTTGGCCTGAATTTTTTCCTCCAAGAAGGTGCTCTCCTAAAGCTTTTATCATCGTCCTGGGAAATTACAGGACAAAAAACAAGACAGATTTTAAAACAAAGGACAAACCCAAAAAGCCACCAGCCCTTTCAAAATGGCCGCGTTTGCTAGTGCACTTTTGTCCACATGTATTTGACCCCGCTTGTGATGACAGCGTGTGACTGATTTGCCCAAGCTGGCAACAGTGGAGTGTGGCACAGGGTGGGGTAACACGCGTGCCAGGACACTGATCGGACTGCCCTGGCCATCCGGGTGGACGTTCCTCCTGACAGCAGGTTTCACTGCTCAGCTTGGAGAAATCGCCTCTTGCTATATAATGCAACACACTGTCATTTGCCGTGGAAAGAGTTTCAAGCCGTAACCAGTTCTGTCTCATGCTGGGACAAGCCAATGGATGCGTCTTCAGGTATCCGATTCTCCTTGTCAAACTCAAGTCTCCTTAAGATCCAATGAAGAGAAGAACTATAGTGTGGGAGTGAACGAGTCACGGATGTGCGTAAGGGGAAATTAATGTTCTGTGTGTTTTCAATACACTTATGAAACAGGCCCCTAGCACACAGGCCCTGGAATAGGGTAAGGTCATCCAGTTGCTCCCCAAAACACAACTCACAGACACCACTCCTAAGTGAAAAACCAACTAAAACTTAAATAGCAAAAAAACAAACAAACAAACAAAAAAAAAACCCAAAAAACCAAACCCAACCCCAAAACAAAAGCTAACCAACCCTCTATCTTACTGAAGACACGAGTCTTCTAATGACTCATTTGTTAATAAATTTTTAAGAGCAAAGCTTAACTTGTAAAGTTAGTTTATCTCCACATTTAGAAGCGATACCACGACTACATGGCTCATACAAGTGTAACAAAATAATCTACATTAAGGCAATTTGAAAAATCATTAAGCTGAAAACTTACTTCATCGAACCTTCTGTCGGTTCCCATGACCAAGAGGTTGTTAAACTCTCTTTCCAAGACAGCACGAGCCTGAAATTATAAAGAAACAGTGCCCTAAACCTTTCCACAATTTCATTTGAATTATCAGCACATCACAATTGTTTTTTAAACCAAGACTTAAAAAAAAAATTCATCTGTGATATTGTTTGAAGTCAGGGGTTTAACGTGGTGTCTATGGAGGGGGTGTTGAGAAGAGGGAGCCACGGTCTCTTAGAAATTACACACCAAGTGTGCCCTGTGGGCTGGTGCTGGTGGCGAGATCTCGGTACTGACACCAGATACACAGCCTTCTGGAGAAGAACTAAAAAGTCCCCTCCTTCTCCAATGAGCCCATGAGTCAAAAAGAACCACCCAAGGCAATCATCCCCGGAAGGAAAATTAGCAAAACCTTCATCTGGCACACAGAGGACATCTCTTTCCACGTAAGAACTGAGCACATGTCACTCTCAGGGCACACTGCCTCACATCAAAATTCCCCTTATTTTATCAAAGACTCTCGTGCTTCCAACAGAGAATGAAAAGTGGACAGGCACGCAGAGGCATGAAGCATCTCTGCCTGTGGACCATCCCGAGAGGGTGGGGGGCAACGAGGGTGCCGGCTGTCAGAGGGGTCAGGTTTGGTCTCCATTCGGGGAGCCAGCTGAGCACCTGCACCGAGAGGCGGCCCACTCGCTGGCCTGAGCCCAGCTGGTCGCACCTGTGTGTTCTGCGTGGGGATCTGTAACAAGAGGGCCAGCGCGTTGAAGTCAAACGTCTCGTCCAAGGCCAGCAGCGCGCCATGCACGCCGCTCTCAATGAGGTTGTTCGCGTATTCCTTGAGGCCAATGGAGAGGATCCAGCGGATCACTCGGTCGTTGCTCCAAACCAGCACGTCTGCAGGGGATGACAGTTTGGAAAGGAGCCTCAGAAAGCTGGGTTCCCCTCGTGCAGCTGCAGCAACGGAGTCCTGCGTGATGCTGACCCTCAGCTCTCGATAAAAGCCAGGACCTCCCCCGGGCCGGGGCCCACGGCGCAGCAGACCGCCAACCCGCTCAGACACGGACGTCCCGGCCCCTCTCCATCCTGCCGGAGACTGTTCTACTAGAACTCATTCTTCAAATGAGTCCGAGAGAGAGGAAGCGATACGTGCACTTTCAGGGAACAGAGAGTGAGGCTCCAGGGATCGGAAAGGACAGGACACACGAGAGCGTGCGTGAGCGCCGGGCACGCACATGTTTCAGACACAGACTTCAGTGTCTTTTTCTTTTTCCCTTTATTTTTGAGTGTTTGTACTTCTGTCACGTCACAAAAAGGACTCAGTACCACACCTGGACACCTTGCTCAATTCAACATAAAGCTCTCATTTATAACCTTGAAGCTTTTTAAAAGTCATTTTTGTTGTCTCATTTTAAAAAGAGAGGAATGTAAAGGCATTGTCCAGCACATTAGAGGGATTTGTGTGTGGGGGGAGGATCTTAGTTAAGTCAAGTAATAAGTTACAAAATTTACTCTAGTAGAGTGCTAAAAATAGCCGCTCTGTACAAATATATCCAGCTGATCACCAATGACTCAAAGACAGTGTGTGCCAAGTGTAAAAAGGTTTAAAATGGACTCAGAAAACTAACGGGACAGAGGCACAGCTCTCAGTCCCAAGGCCTCTGTCTGGGTAAAGGGACAGACACTATGAAGGCTGGCTTCCGGTTTTCCCGTGATTCAAATGAACTCAGTCATATAGCTAGATGATCCTTCACGTGGGCCATGTCTCCAGACATATTATCTTTCTTAGTAAAAACTGGAGATGAAAACAGCACTTATACGCACAGGGCCACAGCAAGGATTAAATGAAGGAGCCTGTGAAGGTACCTGGACTCGTTCAGTAAGTCTTGTTCCTGATCTTTCATCACTGATCTTGTTATCAGTGATCTATTTTCTGAACATTCTGGGAAGTCTTACACTGAGCTTAACGGCTAATATCCTTTTTGAAAACTTATTTATTTTCGGCTGTGATGGGTCTTTTTGCTGTGTGCAGACTGCCTCCAGTTATCAAGGGCGGGCTCTGCAGTGGCGATTTCTCTTGTTGTGGAGCCCAGCCTCAAGGGCACGAGGGCTTATCTGCCTTGTGGCCTATGGGATCCTCCCAGACCAGGGACTCAACTGATGTCCCCTGCATTAGCAGGCAGGTGATTCTAACCCACTGGATCACCAGGGAAGTCCTACAGCTAATACTTTATTTAAAATTGATCCATTGTACTTAGAGGCACTCCCCCAGGGCAAACCTGCAGAGACAGCCCGAAGCCCCTCCCCACCCGCTGGGTAGCTTAAATGCCTCCGCCCTGTCCCTCCCCAGCTGAGAAGCTCCCATCCAGCTTCAAGGCCACTCCCTCCAGCCTGGGCACAGAACCAGGCTGCCTCAAGTCCTTTGACAAGAGGTCAGAGCAGTGTTCTTCACACTTAAATGCGTGCACAGCAGGTCTTGCTCTCCTCGACTCTGGAGTTACCTGCTGCGTGCAGCAGCATTTGCGAGTAGACCAGGGTGCGTGGCACGGCAACAGGGGAATGTCTAGGGTCGTGGGGAGGTGCTCTCACCTCGAGACACACAACCTGCAGACTGATGTGAGCCCAAGGACAGAGCGCAGGTCTCCGGCCACAGAGGACGATCTCACACCCGCTCCCTTCCATCCCCCCTCCTCCGTAATGAGGCGAGGTGTGCTTCCTACACGCAAAGCCATTTCCTGAATGTTTCTTTCCAACAAGAAACCACTGAGGCTGCGTGCACACTGGGAGGCAAGCAACAGGACTGCACTGGCCTTTCAGCTCGTTCTGGCTCTCCTCTCTTTTCCTCTCCAGCTCTCTCCGGTCGTAGTTCAACCTGCGCAGGCACATCACTCCACACTGGAGGCTGCTTCTGTTTCCAAGAGAAAAGGAGAGAATTCAGACCTGGCCGCAGGCGGGCGCCTCTCAGCCAACAGGGAGAAGGGTGCGGCGCCCGACCTGTGCAAGCTGTCAACCATTTTCAGCTGCCCACGGAGGTCCTTCTTGGTCAAATGGTCCAGCATCCGCGCGTCCACGAGGCACTCCATGAAATAGCTGCGGTACTGCGGGAGCCCCAGGCTGGGCAGCCACTCGTTGCCGATCCACTCGTGGTTCATGTCCCCGTACGCGAGGGTCTGCTTTCAATAATTAAGGACGGTCAGTTCCAGGGGAAAAACCCATGCAAGCAGTCACAAGGGCCGTTTAAATCATCTTTAAAATGGATTTTCAACCAATTACATATTCTTAAAGGCTAAGCTAAACAACATGATTGCTCATAACTTCAAAATAATTTGTTCTTTTATTTGCTACCTTTTAAATCTGCTGGCAAAACTTTATACAAAGAAATTATACCATTAAAAGTCTATGACTCATCTGTGTTAATAAATTTAACCTATCTACCAAACCATGATAAAACTGTAACTAACATTAATTTTCTGAAATAGCTTTTATATATGATAATAATATATCAACAAAGAATAGCCACGACTCATGAACAAGTTTGAAGGATCAACCTAAGTCTACTCACTAAAAGTTATCTCTGGCTGGCTTTAATTTTATTTTCAACATTTTGTTCTCTAAATTTCTTTAGCAAAACATCTGCTAATTTCAAAGTCAGTTAAGTGCAGTAAAAAACAGGTTAAAAAAAAAAGAGATAAGGAAAACAATAACTAAATGGATTGAAAGAAGAAATAGACAAATCCACAGTTACAGTCAGGGACCTCAACCTTCCTCTGAATTACTCAATAACTGTTGATCAAGGAAGCCAAAACAGACAACCAACCGAGGTCAGGAAGGATACAGAAGCCTTTAAACAACTCTCCAGGCAAGAAGACTGGAGTGGGTTGCCATGCCCTTCTCCAGGGGATCTTCCCGAGCGAGGGATCAAATCCCGGTCTCCCGCAATGCCATCTGAGCCACCAGGGAAGCCCTCTTAAACAGCACTGTCAACCACCTTAGCCTAACGGACATTTTATAGAACTCTCCCTCCAACAGCAGCACGACAGCATTCTCTTCAAGGGGACATGGAACACTCTCCAAAAGACAGGCAAATCTCTGCATACTTAAAGTGACCAAAACCATGCAAAGCATGTCTTCTGATCTCAACAGAATTGAATCAGAAACTAAAAAACCCCTGATATCCAGGAATCCTCCAAGCATCAGGAACTTATTTCTAAACGATTCATGCGTCAAAGAAGAAACTGCAAGTGAAATGGGAAATAGTTTGAAGTGAGTAAAAGTGGATATGCAGGATACTAAAAAGCTACAGGACACGGCTACATCAGTCCCCGGAGGGAACCTGGTGATAGTGAATACGGACACGAATGAAGAGAGGCTGTGAACAGTCTAAGACTCTGTTGTAAACAACTCATAGAAAAACAAAGGAAACCCACAGCAAGCAGAAAGAAGAAAACGGAAGAGCAGAAATCAGTGAGACAGAAAGCAGAGAAACGAAACGAGNTCAGAAAAGCTGCAGGATTCGAAGCCAACATATAAACACTCACTGCACTTCTAAATACTACAAGTGAACCGGAAACTGGGATTGTGAAGACCACCCTTCTTATCTGGAGAAGGAAACGGCAGCCCACTCCAGGATTCTTGCCTGGAGAATCCCATGGACAGAGACGCCTAGCAGGTTACAGTCCACGGGGTCGCAAAGAGTCGGACACGACTGAGTGACCTCACCTCACCTCACCCTTCATTATAATGTCGTCAGAACCTATGAACTCCTCAGGGGCAGATCTAATGGAATATGTGCAGGATCTGCGCAGTGAAAGTNAGAAAACTAGAATCAGGTTCTTCATAGATATCAATAGAAATGAACAAGCAGAGTGATCAGGAAAAAGAGAGAAAAGACAAACTACCACTATCAGGAGTGAAGAGGGGCATCAGCACAGACCCTGCGCACTGGGGGCACAGGGCCAGCACTCCAGGCGGCTCAGACACAGTGCCCTGCTTGCTGAGAGACTCGACCTATGACCGCCACCAAGAAAGAGACAGATCACCTGAATCTATTACAACTCGAGTTGGCAGTCAGAAATCTTACCTGTCCACACGTGCAAAATCTCNCGCAGCTAGAAGAAATCACTCAAACTCCAGCAAGAACTCTTGCGTTCTCATAGAAAAAAAAAACAACTTTCTGATAGAAAAAAATTTCTGTAAATAATCACGAGTGGAAATAAAGCATGAAACGTTTCGAGGCGTCATCACAGCATCACGCGCTGTCACTCCTTCAGTCACAACTCTCATCCCACAAGCCTGACGTCATCACAGCATCACGTGCTGTCACTCCTTCAGTCACAACTCTCATCCCACAAGCCTGACGTCTACAGCATCATCTCTGGCATTATTTTCCTACTCGCTGATTATGTCTTTTTAAATGGATACAAAATGCAAAGCCATTTCTAAGTAGAGAATTCCAGGGAAGNAACCAGACCAACATATTACAAGAATATCATTGTCCCTCAGACACAGATGCAAAATTCCTTAATGACACATCAGGAAATCAGTAATCAATTAAAAGTACAAGGGATCATGACAAGCAGGGTTTATCCCCAGAACATAAGGTTGGGCCAACATTTGAAAAAAGTAAGTGAAATTCACCAAATCAAGGGGCTGAAAATAAAAACCACAGTATCACCTCAAAAGATAGAGAAAAGGCATCTGAGAATATGCATCGTTGATATACGGAAATCCTGGCAATCTAGGAACGGAAGACCACTGCCTCAACCTCATAAACGCCATCTACAAAAAAGGTAGAGCTGACATCATATNTAGTCCCACTTTAGAGGTCGATCATGTTCTGGGAGGGTGAGGCTCAGTCCCGGGGAGACCCCCATCTCCTGGACTGTCATCCCAGCCTGGGGGAAGAAAGCACGCGGCAGGGCTCTTCGATGATCAGAGGACATTTGGGGCAGAAGAGACTCTGCAGGGCCTATTTCTCCGTCACTGAAACGGTCACAAACCCAAGTCAGTTTTCTGAACTCTGAACAAGGTGAGAGTGATGGTGGCCTGAATCCTGTCCAGCCCAGCACCACCCGCGTGGGAAGCACAGTCCTGTGCACACACCTGGCAGATGCTACTGGCTAAAGGAAGACATTGAAGGCTCTGACCACACCTTGATGTCTTCTTCCCGAGAGCCCAAGGCCGCCTCCAACCTCTCCTCGGCTCAGGAGCAGGCCCCGTGCTCTAGCACGGGGAGACAGCCGCACAGAAAGCGGCCTTGGCTTCCGCCGAAGACCAAAACCTGCCAATCCTGGCGTTGCTGGCATGGCTCACCCTTGTGTGTACTTCCATTAAAAAGCAAACGCTCAGCTTAATTTATATGTCATGATGCAGGCAAAGTTCTGCCTCTTAGTGTCAAATATACTGATACTTAAGTAACTGTGAAATGCGCTCTTTTAAATTCACTGATGGTCATTGCTGACTGGGTTAAATGATTAATGAGGACATTTATCTGGAGCAGTGGCACAGAATACCTAAGTCAAGGGGTGAGGGGG
The DNA here is from genome assembly GCA_006410735.1 of Raphicerus campestris. Lineage (NCBI taxonomy): Eukaryota > Metazoa > Chordata > Mammalia > Artiodactyla > Bovidae > Raphicerus > Raphicerus campestris. Next base: position 151,639 of record SJYW01021961.1, on the reverse strand, counting down.
CTCACAGGATCACACTGTAACTACTTTCCTTTTCTGTTAAAAGTGATATAATTGACTTTACTTCAGAAGCCCAAATAGAGGGAGATGGGTGTTTCAACTCTCAACTTGCAGTCAGGAAAGCTGATTCAGAATTCCTTTGCTTCTTCTGGTTACACGGGTATCTTTCCAGGGTCCATACATAGCACTGCCACCAGTGACCCCCTGAGGGAAGCTCCCGCCCAAACCTGGTAGACTTTGAACTGTCATGTGTCACAGAACAAAGTCACTGTTTTTAATCAAACTGTCTCAAAGCAAGGTTGCAAAACAGTTGGAACCGAGTTTTTGTTTCTGAGTTCAACTGGGGACCTAAAAATTCAACATGTGCATTAAGCAGGGGTGGGCTCAATTTCTAAGAATTCCATCAGCAGGAAGGACTCTGGAACACACAGGATTAGGACAGTCCACAGTAAATACTGACAGAGGTAGGGTCTCTGTGCCAACTCTTGTGCTGGAAATTTATTAAAACATGACTTTCTCATTAGCTGATCTCATAGCTAACCCTGCCCGACCGGGGACTGAAGTGCACCACCCGAGTAGCTGCCGAAGCCGCGGGCTTTGCAGGAAGAACACGTGTCAAACAGAGTGATTCGTGCCCACGAGATGAGCTGCCAGAAATGTTCAAAATTGTCCATGAGACGCACTCTTTAATCCTGTGCTTTGCTTTGGCTAATGCTTTCAAACCATCAACAGTATTCTGACTAAATCAAGATGTTGAAAACGTCAAGAAAAGTAAATTACAAGTTCTCATGCTCCAACTCTTTTTTTGTTGCTGTATATATAGTGAAGAATACATTACAGAAAGTCTCCAACCTGAGCCCAGCTTCCCGCCTCATCCTCCTGATGCCACGTGGTTAGGGATACAAAAGGACAGAGCCATTAGTACCGGTGAGCGGGGGCACGGGCACGCTCACTCTGCAGGGGAGGGCAGCGCATGGGGAGAGGCAAGGGCCACAGGGGCAGAGCCGCAGGCAAGAGTCATGCAAAGGCCACAACCCAGCGTCCCGTGCAAAGAGCAGCACCCCTCCCCAACGACCCCCGCCCACGCCAAGCACACCCGCAAGAGAACACCAGACCCCAGGGCTCAACCTGGCCTCCCGGAAAGGAGGCGGGCATTGGGCCCATTCTACACGGAGCAAGGCTCCCAACTGACACATCCCTGGGACAAATACAACAGGAGACAAGCTACGGATCGTTCATACGTGTACCTGACACCTAACAGAGATACTTATCCACAGCAACTGAACGTGAAGTGACACTGCTGATTTCCACAAAAGGGCCGAGAACGGCGCCACCCTGACACGGGCCGCGCGGGGAGGGAGACTAGCGCGGGGCCGGGACTGACCGTGTGTGGCGTGGCCGTGAGCGTCTCCATCTCCTCGTGCGTTAGCCAGACATTTCCTGTGGTCTAGGGGGCCCGTGGCCAGTCACATCCCAGGCAACGGCAGCAGTGACAGGGAGGAGAGGTGGCAGACCCGTGAGCCGGGGCGGGAGGCGCGGGGCCCAGCCCCACCGCCCGCGGCGGCCCCCAGAGAACACGCCGGGCCCGGCGCCTGGAGGGACCCCNTGCAAAGCATGTCTTCTGATCTCAACAGAATTGAATCAGAAACTAAAAAACCCCTGATATCCAGGAATCCTCCAAGCATCAGGAACTTATTTCTAAACGATTCATGCGTCAAAGAAGAAACTGCAAGTGAAATGGGAAATAGTTTGAAGTGAGTAAAAGTGGATATGCAGGATACTAAAAAGCTACAGGACACGGCTACATCAGTCCCCGGAGGGAACCTGGTGATAGTGAATACGGACACGAATGAAGAGAGGCTGTGAACAGTCTAAGACTCTGTTGTAAACAACTCATAGAAAAACAAAGGAAACCCACAGCAAGCAGAAAGAAGAAAACGGAAGAGCAGAAATCAGTGAGACAGAAAGCAGAGAAACGAAACGAGAAAACTAGAATCAGGTTCTTCATAGATATCAATAGAAATGAACAAGCAGAGTGATCAGGAAAAAGAGAGAAAAGACAAACTACCACTATCAGGAGTGAAGAGGGGCATCAGCACAGACCCTGCGCACTGGGGGCACAGGGCCAGCACTCCAGGCGGCTCAGACACAGTGCCCTGCTTGCTGAGAGACTCGACCTATGACCGCCACCAAGAAAGAGACAGATCACCTGAATCTATTACAACTCGAGTTGGCAGTCAGAAATCTTACCTGTCCACACGTGCAAAATCTCTACCCTAAGTGGCTTTACTAGTGAATCCTAACAAGCGTTTATGCAGAAAATGCTCGTTATACGCAAACTATTCCAAAATGGTCATGGAAAAAACACCTAACTCATTCTGAGGCCAGAATTCTCTTGATACCCCAAACCAGACCAACATATTACAAGAATATCATTATCCCTCAGACACAGATGCAAAATTCCTTAATGACACATCAGGAAATCAGTAATCAATTAAAAGTACAAGGGATCATGACAAGCAGGGTTTATCCCCAGAACATAAGGTTGGGCCAACATTTGAAAAAAGTAAGTGAAATTCACCAAATCAAGGGGCTGAAAATAAAAACCACAGTATCACCTCAAAAGATAGAGAAAAGGCATCTGAGAATATGCATCGTTGATATACGGAAATCCTGGCAATCTAGGAACGGAAGACCACTGCCTCAACCTCATAAACGCCATCTACAAAAAAGGTAGAGCTGACATCATATGGCGCTTTCTCCCGAAGATCAGGAACAAAGCAAGGATGTCTGCTCTCGTGGCTTTTATTCAGCTCTGTACTGGAACTCCTAGCCACTGTAACAAGGTAAGGAAAAAAAAGGGATCGAAATCATATGAACTGAAAAAGCAACACAACTCTATTTGCTGATGACCTGATGGTTAACATGGAAAATGAATTGACAACACAGTCACAAGCATGAGAGGGAGTTCAGAAAAGCTGCAGGATTCGAGGCCAACATATAAATACACACTGCGCTTCTAAATACTACAAGTAAACCGGAAACTGGGATTGTGAAGACCACCCTTATCTGGAGAAGGAAACGGCAGCCCACTCCAGGACTCTTGCCTGGAGAATCCCATGGACAGAGACGCCTAGCAGGTTACAGTCCACGGGGTCGCAAAGAGTCGGACACGACTGAGTGACCTCACCTCACCTCACCCTTCATTATAATGTCGTCAGAACCTATGAACTCCTCAGGGGCAGATCTAATGGAATATGTGCAGGATCTGCGCAGTGAAAGTGAACACGTGGCACGCATACGCACACACGCCAGAGAACGCACCGGATGCTCTTGAGTCCAAGGAGACTAAGGCATGTTCCGAGGAATTCTGTACATTACGGAATCCTCGGAAATAATTCCTCTTGATACCACCACGTTCTGTCTCAAAAATGCGGCCTCTAATCTACACCAACACAGCTAGAAGAAATCACTCAAACTCCAGCAAGAATTCTTGCGTTCTCATAGAAAAAAAAAAACCAACTTTCTGATAGAAAAAAATTTCTGTAACTAATCACGAGTGGAAATAAAGCATGAAACATTTCTAGGCGTCATCACAGCATCACGCGCTCTCACTCCTTCAGTTACAGCTCTCATCTCACAAGCCTGACGTCATCACAGCATCATGCACTGTCACTCCTTTAGTCACAGCTCTCATCTCACAAGCCTGACGTCTACAGCATCATCTCTGGCACTATTTTCCTACTCGCTGATTACGTCTTTTTAAATGGATACAAAATGCAAAGCCATTTCTAAGTAGAGAATTCCAGGGAAGCAGACGCCTCCTTATTTTTGTTCACTCATTATATACTCTGGTCCCACTTTAGAGGTCGATCATGTAAGTTCTGGGAGGGTGAGGCTCAGTCCCGGGGAGACCCCCATCTCCTGGACTGTCATCCCAGCCTGGGGGAAGAAAGCGCGCGGCAGGGCTCTCCGATGATCAGAGGACATTTGGGGCTGAAGAGACTCTGCAGGGCCTATTTCTCCGTCACTGAAACGGTCACAAACCCAAGTCAGTTTTCTGAACTCTGAACAAGGNTCACTCTCAGCCAGGGGCACCCCACGCGCCAGGGGCTGGCACTGTTTGAGGCACCTCACCACCTCTATGCAGATGTATTTGCACAGCAGATGCTCGTAAAAGCCCTTGAGGGATGCACTATGATGACTCCCATCTCACAGACGGGAACACTGAGGTGCAAGGAAGCTGAGCTTCCCCACACCCCAGAGCTTGCTTGTGAGGAGCCAGGATTCAGGCGTGACCCACGACCCGTCCCCGTCAGACAACCTCCCGAAGCCCGCGTGCGAGTCCTTCCTGAATCCCAGAAGCTGTAGGTCCTCCGGAAAGTACAGTTTCAGGAGGGCTCTGGGTTCAGCATTCAGAAGATAATACACATCCGGAGCAGGATGCTACGTTCATCAGTAAACAGCTCAAAATGAGGAACAACTGAAAACTGCTCAGTGAGGTCGACAAGAAACAAGAAGCTTACTTTTTCTGAAGTTTCCGATTTTTCTCAGCTTGTCCTCCCAATTTGCTGAGTCCGAGGGCATCCTGAGATGAGTTTTCTGTCTCTGAAATACCAGCTACAAAGAAGCAGAGTGGTCGAGACATCAAGAGGAAATCAGCACGGCCACGGCAGGTGTTTCTGTGACCAGCTGGAGGACAGTGAAGGGAGCTCTGGAGGCCAGCTTTCTGACCGGATGACACCACGGGGGAAAGAGCTCCAGGGCGGCAGGCTCCGCCGGGAGACCCTGAATGACCGGCGGCGGCCAGACCCACCGCCAAGACAGACGCCTCCTCCGCTCCTGCTCCCAGGAGGACTGACGCCCAGCGTGCGTGACCGGAGCCTCGGGGGGCAGGGGCGGGGGCCTCACAGAAGGGACACGCTGCAGCCCTCCCCTCTCCACCGTGAAGCACCCACCAGGCCCCAAAGCCTCCTTGCCAGGGTGTCCGGGCCGGCCCTTCTCCTTCTTGCCAAACAAGCGGCCGATGGACGACTTGATGCCCTTCTTCTTCGGGGCTTTGTGCAGCGAGTCCTGGCTGCTGTTGCTGCTGCTCGGGTTGCTCACGGGGCCGTCCTGAGAGCCTGTCGAGCTTCGAGGAGAGAGAACGCCCATTAACCGGCGCCCTTGCGCACACACACACCCCTCCACAAAGCTCCTGATGGAACTGGCCTCCCAGCTACACCCGCGCCCCACCCTCGAAGCAGACAGTGGAGTCTGCTTCACCAACCACACTCCACCCGAGCAACGCAGGCTCCCAGCCACAGACAGCCGCCCAGGAAGCTGAGCCTCCCTGACTCGAGCCCGCCCCTGAGAAAGCCTCGACTCGAGACCCGCTGGGGCAGAGGGCGCCCCGACCCTCCCGTAGGGTCACCGCTCGGCGGGTGACGAGGCTCCCGGAGAAGGCAAACGACCCCTGCCTCCCGCAGGGCGACCGGAGCGCAGCAGGTGGTGGTCTGAATGTGGACAGTCAGTCACAGGGATGACAGACAAGGGAGGGAAGAGCACATCTGAGAGGAGCCGCCACCGCCAGGAACGCGGCCCGGGCCGGGCAGACCTCTGGCAAGAGCAGGAAGAAAGCGCCCCCAGGAGTCAATCCACAGAGATGGAGGTTTTCTAAAACCACTGANCCGCCACCGCCAGGAACGCAGCCCGGGCCAGGCAGACCTCTGGCAAGAGCAGGAAGAAAGCGCCCCCAGGAGTCAATCCACAGAGATGGAGGTTTTCTAAAACCACTGAGGCCACTGAGCTCCTCTCCCCTAGCACCTGAAGCTCACTACAAACAGGCACTGAACCCAGTGGGGTGCCTGTAAGACCATCCTTTCAGCTCTTTTAGGATGAACGGCGCGGGGCTCCCGAGCCGCCGACGCGCATGTAGGCCGCTTACTTCCGGGCGTCCCTGATGTCCTCGTGGCTGGCTGCGTGCAGCACCCCCGGGTGCAGCCGGTCCAGCCGAAGGGACCGCGGCGAGGCGGGCGGCGAGGTTTCACATTTGATGGTGGTCTTGTCATCTCGTGCCTCTTCCTGGGAAGCTGGCAGCTGAGGGAGTGAGGTAAGTGTAAACTGGGTGACTATGGGCTGTGTCAGAAAAGGCAATCACACAAGCTTTAACACTGTAACCAGCAACTTATTTGAAAGTCTATTAGATATGCTTTCTGCCAAGTACAGAAAAAAGCCTTGTTCTAGCTTAATACCATCTTAAAGGACCGTCTTGTTCAAGGGAAGTGGGGCCGTGGGGCAGCGGGAGCCCGAAACTGAGTGCAGTGGCCCTGGCGGGAGCCTCCCTGGCATCTGGTGAGCGGGAGGCCCCGCGGGCAGGACAGCACAGCCACGCGGCACCATGAGCCCTGCCCGGCATGGACTGCCTGCCGGCATGACCACCCTGATGAAGAGGACCGTGCGCATTGCCAGGTGCAGCTCAGAAGGACCACTGGCAAGAGTAAGATGCCTCTCAACAAAGCCATCCAGACCTTTCTGTTTGAAGCAGAAAAGGAAACAGCTTGGACCACCCCCAAGATCATCCTGAGTGAGGCTGCAGGTTACCAGAGCCCATGACGAGTGAAACAAAGAAAGGCGCCTGAGCCCTCCATGCGAACACATGTGCCTGCCTGTATTCCCCGGTAACAGACTGGGGGCTACCCGCTGAAGTGCTGACGTGCAGTTCAAGTGCAGTTCGCTCACTGTGGTTTACATAAAACACCCCTGCTGCTGCTACTGCTAAGTCACTTCAGTCGTGTCCGACTCTGTGTGACCCCACAGACGGCAGCCCACCTGCTGTCCCTGGGATTCTCCAGGCAAGAACACTGGAGTGGGTTGCTATTTCCTTCTCCAATATGTGAAAGTGAAAAGTGAAAGTGAAGTTGCTCAGTCGTGTCTGACTCTTTGCAACCCCATGGACGGCAGCCCACCAGGCTCTCCACCCATGGGATTTTCCAGGCAAGAGTACTGGAGTGGGCCACTGCCTTCTCTGAAAGCACCACGAGGTCTCACTAAGAGATGATCTTGTATCAACCTACAGGGGTAGGATGAGGAGGGAGATGGGAGGCAGGTTCAAAAGGGCAGGGATATATGTGTACCTTATAGCTGTTTCATATTGAGGTTTGACAGCAAAGAACAAAATGCTGTAAAGCAATTATCCTTCAATTAAAAATAAACTAATTAAAAAAAAAAAAAAAAGACGCTCTCTCCTGGACTCCCAGCTTCTCCACTGGCCCTGGGTGTGGGACGAGGAAAGACGGTGGTGGCAACATCGTGGGGGACAGATGGACCTGCAGGCTCCAGACAGGTCTCATCGACACACCTGGGTGTGTGGCTAAGCCAGGGGAGGTTTTAGGAGACATGCATGGCAAGCATTAAAGACGAGTGCGCTAGTGTAAGCGACTAAGCTGCGCCTTTTTAGTGGGTTCTGTAAAGAATACTGACCCAGTGCAGCCCCACAGGAGCTTGGTGACAACAGAGTGGCTTAGTGCGAAATCCTGCTGAACGCATTTAACAGCAGCTGGATACACTGAGCACCCTCCGCTGATCTCTAACGACAACTCTCAGACGACAGAAGGCCACAAAGGCTAGAAATTATCCACATGGAACTGAACAGGGATCAAGGTCCAATTCAAGAAAACAACAGAGAACAGAGCAGGGAGGTGACGGGCCCGGGCTGACTATGGACTCAGCGCGGACTAACACCTGCCTCAGAGTCAGGCCCAGGGCCAGCGCTTCCCCCGGCCTCCTCCTGAGGAAGGCCCCTGGGTCCCCGCCTGGCCGCCCTCCCCCAGGATGGGAGCCGCCCCACTGGTGCCCACGTGGCCTCACTAACAGGAGGGCAAAGCAGGCCACGGAGCGGGCGAGCGGCACACCCAGGTCACCAACCCCAGGGGGACGGCGCTGCTCTGCTGTGCCCAGTGGAAGGGCTCCCGGGTACCGAGCTGCCTGAACTGGAGTGTGGCTGCCGCAGTCCTGCGGGAAGGTCCAGGAGTGCTCCGTCAGCGGGCTGCGAGCAGGAGAGGGACAAGGAAGGCCAGCCCTCGGGGCACTGGACTCCAACAACTGGGGCTCATCCCCCTGGGCCTGACCCACGGGGAGAGGCCCTGAGCTCCCCCCTGACGCTCCCTCCATCAGGGATGCCGTGATGGACATGAGGGCCTCTGGAGAAAAGCGGGTGGACGGCACCACGGTTCAGTGTCCAGGCTCTGATCAGACCAGTCCACACCGCACTGCTGGGTGTGCGAGCCTGGGCAGGGTGCCCAACCTCTCTGCCTCAGTGTCCATGTCTGTGGAATGGGGATAGCAGCAGACTGGACCTCGCCTGGGTATCTGTGGGATGAGATGACAGACTGGGAAAGAGCGTGCCCGGCGCACAGTCTCCTGCACACTGCTACCCACCGTCATTAAATTCGGTTCCCCCAAATCTAACATCGATAGCTCTGATTCAGTCATTTCTTTTAAAAACACTAAGCGGAAATTCCATGGTGGTCCAGAGGTTAAGACTTGGCCCTTTCACTGCTGGGACACGGGGCTGATCCCTGGTTGGGGAACTAAGATCTCATAATGGCCAAAAAAATAAGTAAATAAAAATTTAAAAGTAATAAATAATACTATGTCTATTATAAAGAAGCATGAGACGATCAGAAGGCAAACAAGTGGGAGAAAGGCAAACTGTTACAAGTGTCCCAACGAATGACCTATTTCCAGCAGAACCACCAGCACATTTTCAGGGGTGGGTGAGTTTCATCGCTTCCACTAAAACGTCAATTATTCCCCAGTGTATAACCACACAGTGTTCATGCCCGTTAAACAGTAAGGACTCTTTAACGCTCCACAGGCAAACGAAGGCTTGCTAAATTACTAAACAGTTTACCTTTCGACGATGCTTCCTTAAATCACTAGGCTGACAGATGCATGCAAAGAAATGAAGAGAAAGCAGATTTATTGCAACTGTGAAGCTAAAAATTTAAGAGTCAGTATAGGCAAATATAGTAAAGCAAAAATGACCGCAAACGTAAGTGAGATTAAGATTTAGAGAACATGTGACTGGAAACAGAACATTTTTTTGACTACAGAAATTAGATAAGCTATTCAAGATTTACTAGAGAAACACTATAAATTATTACTCAGGAAGATACAATTCTATTACAACATCATGATCTATTGAAGTGCAGCATTCTGTGCCACAATGGGCCTTAACAGTGTCTATTCTCAGCCAAACTCCCCTATAATTTAGTTTCTCTTAATGAAAAACACGTTATACTTTGAAATAGTGATTTAACTGACGAGGATGTTACCATAATACCTATTTTAACACTGAACAAATCTAACCACCTATTGGACGTTAATGTGAAATCCTTACCTAGAATTTGATTTAAAACTTCTCAAAATAAATTTATTNAATGAAAAACACGTTATACTTTGAAATAGTGATTTAACTGACGAGGATGTTACCATAATACCTATTTTAACACTGAACAAATCTAACCACCTATTGGACGTTAATGTGAAATCCTTACCTAGAATTTGATTTAAAACTTCTCAAAATAAATTTATTAAAGCAGGTACCCTGTGAAAATATGTAAGAATGAAAGCTAGCATAAGAGCAGGTGGAGTCTTTACATTTTATGAACCACAGAAGATACTTTTAAGGGTCTAGTAGAGACATCAACCGTGCAAAATCTGACGAGATTTACAGTCTNGGAAGGTGGGGGGCCAGGCGTGGTGGGGGGCGCGGCGAGCAGGCCCAGGAGGCATGACGGTGCTGCTGTCTGCCCCGCTTCCAATCGAAGAGACCCTTCTCCACATTCCTGCCCACTCCCTTCTCCTTAACCTGTTCATCACCAGACGTAAGTCTGTATCTTTTAGACACAGTTTCCTTAAGTTTCTCCTAATAGCGCCAAACTGTCTTCCCTCACCTATGAAGAGACTATTTAATTCCCATCATTTTGGCTAAATGTAAGTGCTTCTTACAGTGAATCCAACAGTTAAAACCATTCTATGAAAGACTGCTTTGAATACAGTAGAAGACAAACGTATAGAATGCCACAATTATTTTTACTTAAAGAAAAACTCTTCTCTTTGCTCAAAAGAATTCAACTGAAAAAAGTATCCAAGCAAATTAAACTTAAGAGTTTAGATAAACGTTAGACAGGAAATTCCAAAGTTTAAGATTCCAAAAGTATGTTCGTATGTACACTACATTTGTCTTATTTTTGCAGAAAAAAAAAAAAAAAACTAGTAGAGCCGAATAAACTCCAAATATGTGCAATAAATGATCTGCACTATTTCCACGATAGGAACCTAACCGTCAGCATCCAAATTTTTCTCTCTTTAGGAAAAAATGTTTGTTTGAAAAATACTGTAAGCCAATTAAAACTGACATTCTATTTACTGTAATTAAAGTCTGAAGTCCACTTTCTGAAAGTGAACAGATACAACANAACCGTCAGCATCCAAATTTTTCTCTCTTTAGGAAAAAATGTTTGTTTGAAAAATACTGTAAGCCAATTAAAACTGACATTCTATTTACTGTAATTAAAGTCTGAAGTCCACTTTCTGAAAGTGAACAGATACAACAGTCATTGGAATATTTTCAGTTTAAAATGTTAAGTCTGTGCAATACAGATTTGCATTTCCATTTGACATTTTCTAGGATTAAGACCAGGGAAAACAATATCAAACCATTAACATCAGTTTTAAAAACCTGATTTCCCATAATGTGTTGAAATGTCAATACTCATCATTTCTGGCTCTGGACAACAGGATCAGGTTACTCGAACCAGACATGCCTGGTTAAAGTGCACGATCGAGCTGATTTTACATTAAGTCCTACAGACGGGATGCGACATTTGGCTCCGGAAGTGATGAGCGTGCTCTCTTCCCAGACACCGCAGGAGGACTCGGGGTGGCGGGGGAGAGCGGCAGGGGATGGGCAAAGCCCACCCTCACGGATGGGGTCCCAANAAGTCCTACAGACGGGATGCGACATTTGGCTCCGGAAGTGATGAGCGTGCTCTCTTCCCAGACACCGCAGGAGTGGCGGGGGAGAGCGGCAGGGGATGGGCAAAGCCCACCCTCATGGATGGGGTCCCAAACCCTTCCCTTCTCCAGCCCGCATCCCGTGCGCTTCACCTGACCAGCCCGGGTCTCAGTCCTACACCTTCTGTTTTTTTTATTACTCATCGTTTCTGCGAACCTGCTGAGAAGTGGAGGGACGCGGCTGCAATAGAGGGTGGACACGGGCTCTGGCTCTCAGGAACCCAAGACCAGTACCTGGAAACTGAGCTGCAGAGCTCTCGCAGACAATCCGCCAGCCGCAGCTGAGGGCCGCCGCCAGTGCAAAAGCAGGTTAGATCCTGAATGAGAAGATGACCAGAGGTTCATACATTCAAATGAACCAGCAAATCACACATTTCAAACTCCAATGTACTGATTAAAAGTCGCTTAGGAAGGCTGTGTGTAACTATTTATATTGTGACCTAATGATGGGAGGAGGACAGAGGGACGCTTAGACAGAAAAAGACCAATTTGACGCCTGTGCAAAAGACAAGCCACAAGCTCCTGCGACTGACTGACAGTCATCAATGCGACGGCACCGGGCTTCCAATCACTGATCATCTGCAAGCATATGTGAAGCTGCTCATGAAAAATGCACAAGCACGCCAAAGGCCCCAGTACATGTGGTGTATCTGCTCTTATTTCTAAGAATTTTTGTTTAGCCGCTCAGTGCTGTCGGACTCTTTGCGACCACATGGACTGCAGCAGGCCAGGCTCCCCCGTCCTCCACCAGCTCCCAGAGTTTGTTCAAACTCATGTCCATTGAGTCAGTGATGCCACCCAACCATCTCATCCTCTGTCGCCCCTTCTCCTCCTGCCCTCAATCCTTCCCAACATCAGGGTCCTTCCCAACGAGTCGGCTCTTCCCATCAGGCGGCCAAAGGGGTGGAGCTTGTTTTGGCATCAGTCCTTTCAATGAATATTCAGGATTTCTAAGAATAGAGACTGGTAAAATTTATGCTCATACATAGCGCTTGGCAATTAAGTAATGGAGACTGTATACTCTGAACCTAAAAAAAGCATGGAGCAGAGCAGAACTGCAATGTGACTCCATTTGGTTAAAAGCAAACACAATCTTATACATATATTCTTATACATATTTACATAAGAATATACATATTTCTTATATAGATATAAGAAACACAGATGGATACCCAACAAATTGCTATGCAGACTATCTGCTGTGGTTGGGAAAGTAGGCTGGAAATGAGTCTTTTAACTTCTAATTTTTTTCATTTTAAGTATGCACTCTCTTTGTATTAAGAAACAAGAAAACGGGGACTTCCCTAGCGGTCCCTCTGTCACTGCTGAGGGCCTGGGTTTGATCCCTGGCGAGGGAACCAAGATCCCGCCAGCTCACGGCACGGCCACAGACAAATAGGTAAGTAAGTAAAGCAAAAGAATGAAATTAACAGTCCAACTCACACAC
>SJYW01021961.1:121519-137686 GCA_006410735.1 Raphicerus campestris | reverse complement strand
GGAAGGTGGGGGGCCAGGCGTGGTGGGGGGCGCGGCGAGCAGGCCCAGGAGGCATGACGGTGCTGCTGTCTGCCCCGCTTCCAATCGAAGAGACCCTTCTCCACATTCCTGCCCACTCCCTTCTCCTTAACCTGTTCATCACCAGACGTAATAAGCCTGTATCTTTTAGACACAAAGTTTCCTTAAGTTTCTCCTAATAGCGCCAAACTGTCTTCCCTCACCTATGAAGAGACTATTTAATTCCCATCATTTTGGCTAAATGTAAGTGCTTCTTACAGTGAATCCAACAGTTAAAACCATTCTATGAAAGACTGCTTTGAATACAGTAGAAGACAAACGTATAGAATGCCACAATTATTTTTACTTAAAGAAAAACTCTTCTCTTTGCTCAAAAGAATTCAACTGAAAAAAGTATCCAAGCAAATTAAACTTAAGAGTTTAGATAAACGTTAGACAGGAAATTCCAAAGTTTAAGATTCCAAAAGTATGTTCGTATGTACACTACATTTGTCTTATTTTTGCAGAAAAAAAAAAAAAAAACTAGTAGAGCCGAATAAACTCCAAATATGTGCAATAAATGATCTGCACTATTTCCACGATAGGAACCTAACCGTCAGCATCCAAATTTTTCTCTCTTTAGGAAAAAATGTTTGTTTGAAAAATACTGTAAGCCAATTAAAACTGACATTCTATTTACTGTAATTAAAGTCTGAAGTCCACTTTCTGAAAGTGAACAGATACAACAGTCATTGGAATATTTTCAGTTTAAAATGTTAAGTCTGTGCAATACAGATTTGCATTTCCATTTGACATTTTCTAGGATTAAGACCAGGGAAAACAATATCAAACCATTAACATCAGTTTTAAAAACCTGATTTCCCATAATGTGTTGAAATGTCAATACTCATCATTTCTGGCTCTGGACAACAGGATCAGGTTACTCGAACCAGACATGCCTGGTTAAAGTGCACGATCGAGCTGATTTTACAGTAAGTCCTACAGACGGGATGCGACATTTGGCTCCGGAAGTGATGAGCGTGCTCTCTTCCCAGACACCGCAGGAGTGGCGGGGGAGAGCGGCAGGGGATGGGCAAAGCCCACCCTCATGGATGGGGTCCCAAACCCTTCCCTTCTCCAGCCCGCATCCCGTGCGCTTCACCTGACCAGCCCGGGTCTCAGTCCTACACCTTCTGTTTTTTTTATTACTCATCGTTTCTGCGAACCTGCTGAGAAGTAGAGGGACGCGGCTGCAATAGAGGGTGGACACGGGCTCTGGCTCTCAGGAACCCAAGACCAGTACCTGGAAACTGAGCTGCAGAGCTCTCGCAGACAATCCGCCAGCCGCAGCTGAGGGCCGCCGCCAGTGCAAAAGCAGGTTAGATCCTGAATGAGAAGATGACCAGAGGTTCATACATTCAAATGAACCAGCAAATCACACATTTCAAACTCCAATGTACTGATTAAAAGTCGCTTAGGAAGGCTGTGTGTAACTATTTATATTGTGACCTAATGATGGGAGGAGGACAGAGGGACGCTTAGACAGAAAAAGACCAATTTGACGCCTGTGCAAAAGACAAGCCACAAGCTCCTGCGACTGACTGACAGTCATCAATGCGACGGCACCGGGCTTCCAATCACTGATCATCTGCAAGCATATGTGAAGCTGCTCATGAAAAATGCACAAGCACGCCAAAGGCCCCAGTACATGTGGTGTATCTGCTCTTATTTCTAAGAATTTTTGTTTAGCCGCTCAGTGCTGTCGGACTCTTTGCGACCACATGGACTGCAGCAGGCCAGGCTCCCCCGTCCTCCACCAGCTCCCAGAGTTTGTTCAAACTCATGTCCATTGAGTCAGTGATGCCACCCAACCATCTCATCCTCTGTCGCCCCTTCTCCTCCTGCCCTCAATCCTTCCCAGCATCAGGGTCCTTCCCAACGAGTCGGCTCTTCCCATCAGGCGGCCAAAGGGGTGGAGCTTGTTTTGGCATCAGTCCTTACAATGAATATTCAGGATTTCTAAGAATAGAGACTGGTAAAATTTATGCTCATACATAGCGCTTGGCAATTAAGTAATGGAGACTGTATACTCTGAACCTAAAAAAGCATGCAGCAGAGCAGAACTGCAATGTGACTCCATTTGGTTAAAAGCAAACACAATCTTATACATATATTCTTATACATATTTACATAAGAATATACATATTTCTTATATAGATATAAGAAACACAGATGGATACCCAACAAATTGCTATGCAGACTATCTGCTGTGGTTGGGAAAGTAGGCTGGAAATGAGTCTTTTAACTTCTAATTTTTTTCATTTTAAGTATGCACTCTCTTTGTATTAAGAAACAAGAAAACGGGGACTTCCCTAGCGGTCCCTCTGTCACTGCTGAGGGCCTGGGTTTGATCCCTGGCGAGGGAACCAAGATCCCGCCAGCTCACGGCACGGCCACAGACAAATAGGTAAGTAAGTAAAGCAAAAGAATGAAATTAACAGTCCAACTCACACACCCACACACACCAAAGGCCAATCCTCGCTTCTTTTTTTCCTTTAAACAACATTAAGCTGCAGGGCACAAGCAGACCAGGGACCGCCCACGTGGCCGCCACCCGCCCAGACCCTCCTCCCGCCCGCGTCTCAGTCCCGCCGCGCCCCTGCCCTCTCGGGGCCACTGCACAGGAGGCCCGGCCTCGGCCTCACTGGTCGGGCTCCGCCGCCCTCCAGGGAGCAGCTGACCCCGTCTTCCCGCTCTCTTCCCCCTTGCCCGGGTCACTTGCTCTCTGCTCAGAACTGCTGTGCTCCTGAGGCTCTGTCCAAGGGCCCCTGTTTTCCCTGCACACATGATGCCCATCTGACCTGTTTCAGGCTTCACCCCCAGGCAGGGCAACCGTCCACCAGTCCTCTGAGCATCTCCACGCGGCTGTCTTAAGGGTCTTCCTCCTCTCCCTCCTGGCCCTTTGGAGCAACCACATGGTCTCCCCGCCCCGTCCCCAAGTGGCCAGCTGCCGGGACTGCTGAGGCTGCTGACTAGACCTCCACCCGAAGCTCCCAGACCGCGTGCTGCCACCTCCTCGGCGTGGGCCACCATGCCCTGCCCCCCAAGAAACCCTGACCCATCACAAGTCACTGCCCGTCACCGCTTCCCTCCGACCTCTGGCAGCCACTAGGCTGCTTTCTGTCTCCAGGACCCGCCTGTCGTGGCATCTCACACGGACCAGCGCGTGCGTGTGTCCTTCAGGATCTGGCTTCCTCCCCCCAGTGTACCGTTCTCAGGGTTCCTGCACGGTACTGTGTGGGCCACCGCTTCACTCGTTTTCACGGCTGGATAACGATTCCTCACACGGATGTAGCACACACACCTACTCAGCTGTTAGTGGGCATCTGCGTTGGCGCGTGCTTTCTAACTATGAGGTTGGTACAAAAGTAATTGTGGTTTGGGATCCTGAATGTTAAATCATTACAACTAGGCTCAAACACATCTTTACTAATCAAAATAGGAACCATTACAATCAACATTTTTGCCAATGAGAAATAAGTTTGTTTACTCCTGTAGGGTAAAAATCCATGCTCTGGGATTCAAGGCACTCGTGGAAAGCATTTTCTGCCTCCTGCTGGCTGTGGAGGCGTTTTGCCTGCAAAATGTTGACGAAACGCCTGAAGAAGTGGCGGCTGGTTGGCGACAGGCCAGGTGAGTATGGTGGATGAAGCACCTCTCTGCAGCCCTATCTGCTCAGCTTCTGCGGTGCTGGCTCTGCGACGTGCGGCCGGGCACTGCGGGGGGAGAGAGCCGGCCCGTCCTGCTGACGAGTGCCAGCTGCAGGGGCCGCAGCCGTAGGTGTGTCCCACTGACTCGCTGGGCACACTGCTCAGAGGGGCAGGATCAGCAGGATTCAGAAAGCTGCAGGGGACCAGACGGGCAGCTGCCCACCTATCAGTGGCCACGATCTGGTTTTGGTACAAGTTTGGCTTTGGGAAGTGCTTTTGAGCTTCTTATCAGTCCAGCCGCTGAGCTGGTCTTTGCCAGTTGTATAAAATCCACTTTTCATCGTACGTCACAATCCGATCGAGAAATGGTTGTTGTTGTGAAGGATAAGAGAAGATAACACTTCAAAATTATTAATTTAAAAAAATTTTTGGTCAGCGCATGAGGGCACCCACTTATCAAGCCTTCCCACCTTTCCAGTTTACTTCAAATGCCAAACAACCGTAGAGTGGTCAGCATCGACTTCAATGACAATGTCTCACGTCATTATAAGAGGATTAGATCCGATGACGCTCTCAGCTGGTCGCTGTCAAGCTCTGATGGCCCGCCACTAGGCTCGTCTTCAAGGCTCTCGTCTCGTTCACAGGCTTCTTGAACCACCGCTAACGGCAGCGGCGGCGGCGGCGGCGGCAGGGGGCTTAGGACGGAGCACACAGACACACACACATGCCTGGACCAGCCACACAGGCGCGCGTGAGAAAAGCCCCCCTTCCCGCGCCCCGTCTGCTCCCACACGACACGTAACTAAGGCTGGCGTTTCTTGTGGATGTATGTATACATGGATCCCAACAAACACATCCATTTCCCCTCCCTCTTCTATAGTTAAGGACAGAACCTAAGGATGCTTCCCCGTCAGTCCACTAAGCTCTCTTCCTTTTTCACAGCTGCCATGACTGTATGTACCAATGAATTCAAAATCGGGAACGCGGCCTTTGTGCGTGGGCTGGTGGACACGCATGGTTTTGCCTCCGATCTCCTGCGATTACAAATAAACCTGACAGCCAGCGGCCTCACACATACACCGTTCTGCATGCGCACCGAGTCTGTCTGCGGGATAATCTGAGAAGCTCTGAGGCAAAGGACACGTACTGTTCTAATGGACACTGCTAAATGACGCCTCACGGGCCAGCAGGGTGCGAAGACATCTGCTGCTGTGAAGTCCCGGCTTCGTGGGTGTCACTCAACCTTGGTGTCAACGTTCCTTTCTCGGATCCATCCTGCGCTTTTCTCACCCATCACACACAACTCGGCAAAACCTTCTTCTGTGTCAGACACTGGCTGCACGCCCGCCCCTGGGTGTGAGCGCTCCCGCACTCCCCCGACCCTCTCCAGGCAGGGGATTAGCTGGCGTGTCTCTTACAAAGAAGGCTCAGCTTGTTTGTGAGGTTATTACACTTCCTCATCTTCTCACTTGACAATGTGTAACATGACTACTACTTTATCCTCATTTCGGCTACTGTTATTTTTCTTTGATCAAACACAAGTGAGGTTGGTCTGTTTTTACTTATCCTAATATATCTGGACGTCCCTATACTGTCCCACAGAATGGCTTCCGACCATCTCCTCTCAAGCTGAGATGCTCACTGGCAGGAGTACAGACATCTGACTTATGCAGTCGTCCAGAGCAGTCACGCCCAAATACTTAGATAACAAAACTTTTTACTGTAAACAAATGCTAAAAATTCAGCTTATGTTACAATTAGGGCATGTACTTATTTCTTAAACTCATGTGTTTGGGAACATTTTTAAACAGATGTGATTTTATGAGAAGACAAATTATAATTTAAAATATAATGGGGTGACGATACACGCTTATGTGTAGCTGGTCCACTTTGCTGTTCAGCAGAGACTGGCAGCTCACTGCAAAGCAACTGCGCGCCCGTAAAGAAAGAGCGAGGGAAAAGCGTCATAAAAAGGAGCTGCTGCATTGCCCGAAGGCACACGGAAGACCTGCTGGCTCCAGGGCCGCGTTAGCTGCGCGCAATGTTTCCAGCGTCATATACGTTACGCCTCCGACACGAACACCAGCTCGGCCGCTTCTGTCCTCTCTCTGGCCATTCTGTGACTTGCAGGGTTTTGATATCTTGACGAAAAAAACAGTAAAGATCACAAATGACCATCATCCCGTCCCCTGATGGTGGACTGTTTTGCACACATTCAGCTGGCGTGGCCCCTTTACAGGCCTGCGCAGATGAGGATGGCCTCACTGCTTTTTAAACGTGAAACTTCATTTGCAAAAGAAAGAAGGCACTAGTCCTGCTCAAATGTCACCACCGTTTCTCCATTTAGAATCTCTGCCTTTTCTAATCTCCCCACGGCAATAAAGGACAGGTTAAAATATTATGCTATCATAAAACAGTAAAAATAACCATAAACCTCTGATTATTTGGTGGGATATATAAATTACTTAATTATATATTACACATATAGTATACATGCCCAAATAAATACGAGGCAATTTCAAGTACAAAGCAACTCCCCGAGCTTTCCATTAAGACAACTGCGAACCGGCTGGCCACTTTAACACACACTTTCAGGAAGGCAGATGAACAGCCAGCTCTGACTCAAGCTCGGTCCCACGTATTCGTGAAAATAGATAAAATGACTTATTCTAGCTGCATGCAAAGGTTTTGTGTCTCAGTTCAGTTCAGTCGCTCAGTTGTGTCCGACTCTTTGCGACCCCGTGAACCGCAGCGAACCAGGCCTCCTGTCCATCACCAACTCCCGAAGTCCACCCAGACCCATGTCTATCGAGTTGGTGATGCCATCCAACCATCTCATCCTCGGTCGTCCCCTTCTCCTCCTGCCCCCAATCCCTCCCGGCATCAGGGTCTTTTCCAATGAGTCAGCTCTTCACATCTGGTGGCCAAAATACTGGCGTTTCAGCTTCAGCATCAGTCCTTCCAATGGACACCCAGGACTGGTCTCCTTTCTGTGTCCAGCATGCTTATATTCCACCTGCAGTCACATCACTCCGACTGGAAACATCTCTGAGAGATTCTTTTAGTTCTCTACTCTTTGCTGTGACCACAGCAGTCCTCCTTTTGGGGAGCCATTTGGGAAGCATGGGACACTGACCACCACATGGGCTCCCCCACGCATCTCATGTTAAGACAACAATGGGGGGTGCTGCGCGGGGCTCCAGCTGCGGGACACCAGGTGCTCACTGCTCCCTCACCCCACGGCCACACTCCCCGCCACAGCCTCCTGGCAATGGCGCCACCACCAAACGTGCGGAAGGGATGGGAAGGACAACGTCCGAGCACCCTGAACTTGGAGAGGAAGCCAACGCCACCTCGAGGGATGGACCGGGCTTGGAAGAGCAGCCCCGCCCAGTGGTAAGGCGCCATCAAGCTGCCCTCCCCGGCACCACTC
Organism: Raphicerus campestris; assembly: GCA_006410735.1. Lineage (NCBI taxonomy): Eukaryota > Metazoa > Chordata > Mammalia > Artiodactyla > Bovidae > Raphicerus > Raphicerus campestris. The sequence goes on along the minus strand of SJYW01021961.1, from coordinate 130,546 downwards.
CCGGACTGCCCAGGAGGTCGCAGCTTAGCAAGTCTCCATAAAGCTTTGTGGTGTGCTCCAGGTTTTTCTGATTTAGTCACAATATTAGAATATTTCAGGCTTGTCATCAGCTGCCATAGAGCCTCAATTCTGCACCCGACCCCAGCAAAAGAAAAGCCACAATCCTTTTACATGGGTTGAAGCAAGAGAAGGGGGCAACAGAGGATGGGGTGGCCTCACCGACTCAATGGACAGGAGTTTCAGCAAACTCCAGCAGATAGGAAGGACACGGAAGCCTGGCGGCTGCAGTCCATGAGGTCGCAGAGTCGGACACAACTCAGTGACTGAACAACAACGAAGCGCCCCGGCAAACGACTTTATGACGCTATTACATGAGAATATCCGAGACATGCAGGAGCCTTCGGGCCCTGCCTCCCAGGGCCCTCACAGGAATCAGCAAACAATTGCACAGAGAGGCTGATACGACAACCTGCTCTGCTGCTCCGTGAGACTGCAATGTCGGCAGCAAGAGAAACTTCTACCACGCTCCCGGCAGGCGCCACTGGAGAGCAGCTCCCATCAAGCTCCCGGCAGGTGCTCAGCCGCTCTCTGACATGCAACAGGGCCAGTGAACACCGCACCGGACTGTGCTCTGGAGCGGCGACGGGACTCTGGCCAGCACGGAACAGACGCAAAGAGCACGACGGACCGCTCCAGCCTCCACGTGCAGATCGAGGACGGCTGGGCGGGCCACTGCCCGGACGCACCAGACGAAAGGCAGGGATCTTCAGTGCATCAAAGGACGCGGGATAAAACCCTAACCAAAAGGGCGATACCAGGGAGTCCCTCCTGGGGCTCTAGCACAGTCGGTCAGTAAAATACAAGAACGAGCAGCTTCAGAGGATGCACGGCTACGTTTCTATTATTTCCTGAAATTCTGCTGACGGATCAAAGAAACACAAACGCTCCAGTGTTTAAGGCCATATGGCCAAGGCTGAAAGTAATAAGCACAACTGAACTTGAAAAGGGCTTTTGATTCTCTGTCATGCAGTTTTCTCAACAAGAATGACATTGGCTACCGGAAAACCACTGGGCTGATTGGTGGAAATGATACAGATAAAGGCTTATAGTCCACACAGTGTCTCACTGCCCGCGGGGCCGCCTCTCGGCCTGTCGCGACCCTGTCCACCCATCGGGAGTCTCCCCGAGAGGCTGGCAGACGACCGGCTCTGCCCCGCCACCCCTTCCTGGAAGCCACACCCGCCAGGCCTTGCTCAGCGCGTCTCCCCCCACCCCACCCCCGTGTCACGACTGCACACCCTCCTGCAGCCTGAACCGGGGCCTCGGGCCGGGCTGGACCATTCATCTCCTGCTCGAGGCTCTCCCAGGCCGCCGGCAGCACTTCTCTGCAGGGACCCTCGTCTACCCTGGGGAAGATGATTCCCTGCACTGCTGAAAACAGCCTGGTGAAGAGCTGGGCGCCACGCAGGTGTGCGTGGAGTCAGGAACCAGCGCCTCCCACCACAGGGGTCGATACTTTGTGACCCTGCTCATCTCCTGGGGTCTGTGTATCCCTGTCCTGCAAACCGGTCTGACAGGAGTGCCCTGTGACAAGCTTTACCCTTTAATTTAACAAGATGATAGCTCAGAATGAATCAAAGGCCCAGGGACACAACGCTGACTGCAGTTACAATTGTGCAACGACACCACAGGTGGACAGCTTTCTCCCTGGCTCTCGCAGGCCTAGCAGATCGACACGCAGGCCGAGGAATAAAGAACTTACCTAACGACAGCGTTTCTGAGGCACTATACTGAGCACACACGAGCTTAAATATTAACGGCAATAACTTTATTTTCAATTAATGCTTTACGGTTTTCCAAGCACTTTCATATATTTTATCACATTTTATTCTCAGCCACCCAGTAAGGCACTCATAGTGACCTCCTTTTAAAGTCAGAACACACAGGCCCAGGCAGGTGAGTGAAGCGCAAAGGTCACTGGGTTAATAAGTGGCTTGGAACTGAGAACTGAATACGGACGTTATGTTATCTGCAGGAGAAGATAACCCGCTAAGCACCAGAACCAAGCCCGCGTGCAGACCGAGATGCCCCCACCTGTGCTGGGGGGCGCGGCAGGGGGCACGGTAAGGGGTCTGCAGACAGACGTCAAACACGTGGTGAGTGCCGCCAGCTCCGTGCAGGTACCACAGTGGATGCTCCATTCGACTTCTCACTAAAGCTGCCTGTGACGCTGGGAAACAGAGGATCTCTATTTTATGGGTGACGAAACAGTCTTAGAAGTGAAACCCCTTGGCTGAGATTGGTATGTTATTAAGCTGGGGATGTGAAACAGAAGTAGGGGCTGGAAAGAAGGAAAGACTGGGCGGAAAAGACACACTCCACAGCTAGTGAGGAGGAGCAGACTGTTACAGCCAGCCAGGCCCGCCCCACCGTCCCCGCGAGGCAAGCGGAAGGGCGGCCACACGCCCCCAGGAGACGCTCTCGCGAGTTCTCCTGCTTCCTCAGCATGGCCTTGATACATGTCCAGTCCTATGCTTCATCTGCTTTTTTCTTAAAGTTGAAGGCATTTTAAAAATCGGAGAAAAGATAAAAAGAATAAAAAGTAAAGCCAGCCCCAGGCAGGAGGCTCCATCATCTCCTCGAGATGGGGCAGCCCCTGAGGCCCAGCAGAAAGAGAGGTGTGAGGAGGCCACCCAAGGCTGGCCTTGGCCATGAGACAAAAGCGGGGTTTTGCGCGAGGGAACGGCAAAGGCATCCGGGAGAAGGGGCGTGTGGGGGCCCCGTGTGTGTGCAGGGGAGCAGGATGAGCAGACTGGCCCGGCCAGAAGGACACGCATCTATGGAGGGCAGCGCTGGGCGAGCGGAGGGCAGCCGAGGCGCGGGCCAGGAGCGCCAGCAGGGAGCTGAGCCTGAGCCTCAGCTGGCAGGAAGGGGCACTGTGTGCGCACAGCCAAGGCTTGGGCTCACCCGGGAGCTGGGCAGGCTGGCAAGGAAGGGCATGAGGTGCCCTGTGAGGCTCAGCACCCAGGGCCCACGCCGGGAAGCCAAAACACAGAAGAAAACAGCAGTAGTGTTGGCAAAGAGAGACCGAGACTGTGCCGTGTGGCCCTGGAGGGGAGAGTGGGCAGAACGCGGAGGCGGGCGGCGCAGGAGGCCGGGTAGCCAGGCGGCGTGGGAGGAGGGCAGCAGGGAGGCAGGCAGCAGGGAGACCGGGTGGCCAGGCGGTGGTGGGCACAGCTCTGCACACAGGCCGCGTCCACAGACTGGCCAAGCCCAGGGCCTCAGTGCGCGAGATGCGTCCCGAACGCAGGGCTGGAGACACAGCCGCGGCAGCCCCCTCTGACGGGGCACACCAGCCACAGAGCTGGACCACCTGCCCCTGACGACAGATAGGATGCTGACTGCAGGCCAGGATGCTCGTGTGTTCGCCAGACACGAGAGGAACACTTCTGTCCTAGTGAAAATAATTACCCCACTGCCTGGGGGCAGCAACGGCTTCCTTTCCCTCAATTCTCTCCACAGAGGCTTCCCTGACGTGAAGAAAGGGAACCTAACACCTGCCACTGGGCGCGGGAAATACGTGAGGATGGGAACACGAGCGCCCTCTAAATCACTGGCGATGTTTAAAGGGACCATGAGTGTGGATCACCTGTGTCAGCGTGCCTTTATTACCACGCGACTTCCAGTGAGACACCCTTAGATGAAGTCAGCTGAAGCAACACCGGTGAGGTTTCAAAGCACAGGAAAACACGCATCCCAAGTCGACACCAAGGAATCTCACTTCTTTCTTGAGGGAAATGAAACTGTTGAGCAGCAAGATGAGGTATCACCAGCCTGAAGTCGCTTACTGAACAGGTACACCAGAAAATGTCTCACTTCCTGGCCGTGCCTGGCCCTTTTAATAGTCACTAATAGTGAAAACACCTTGGTGAAACAAATAGGCAAGTACTGGGCATCCAAGGGATTGTACAAAGCACGCAAACCCTATCAGCAGGAATGCGCTTTCACGGAACCTCTTAATTCATTGTTAAACTTTTTGGGGACCAAGAATTTCTATGGTTTGCACAAGAAAACAACCTTGGAATGCACGTTCTTTCCAACTTAAACCCTTTGTTCTAAGCACCTACCGCTTCCCCCCTGCATGGGCCTTTCGACCGCTCAGGTGATCAGCAGGCACCACCAAGGCCGCAGCTCGAGATTGCGAAGCTGTCTCCTGGAAACGGAGTAAAGGCCATCAGAACAGGAAACAGAAACGAGAGGGCGCGATGGAGACAGAAGGGCTGGCAGGAGGTCAGGGCAGAGAGGCGCGGGACACGGCCACTGTCCCTGAGACCTCCCGCCAGGAGGCGGCCGCGCCATCTGCCGCCGAGGCGACTGTTTCCTTCCACCGTCAGTGCTCGCGGTCAGGTAGCTGCTGCCTGCTGTCTGTTTTGGCCACCCAGCCTCGGAGCCCCCATCCTCCGGCTGGGAGGTGCTCTGCCCTTGAGGAACAGCATGTGACCCACAGGAGGAGCCGGAAGCCTCAGCCGCCTGCTGTCCCAGCCTCTCCCACACCTGGGGTCAGCACAGAAAAGCCTCAGACTGACCCATCACGGGCCTAGAGCCCAGACTCCAGCCGGGAAGCAGCAGGCAACGTCCGGAGGTGGGCAGCCATCTGCAGCCCCGGGCAGCGATGCGGGCAGTGCGGGTGCGGTCTCCAGACAAGCAGCCTCCCCAGAGCCTCGCGGCAGCACGGGGCCCACAGCCTCCAGGCCCAGCCCTCCCCACTTCCCCAGGACACTGGGAAGGCCGCAGGGTCCACACGACGACATACTTCCTGGGTGGACCACGCAGGCAGTCTGTCATTGAGCCCCCGGATGGAGCAGGCTCATTTCACTCACCAGAGTTCACCCACGTCTCTCAGCAAGAAGTGTGAGGGCATGCCGCGGCCTCATCAACATCGCCCCTCGAGGACACGCTGGGGCAGGGGCAGCTGCTGCACACACCGCACGTCCTTCCCCGGCTTGCACTCTTTGCTCACCTCCTTCTCTTCCCTGCCGGTCACAGCTGACCCCGTCGTGGCCACACTTCCTGGCACTCCTCTGCAGCAGCCTGCTGGAGGCCAGGCGGCACTGCCCGCCCCGGGCACCCAGCTCTGTGGAGGCTCTGCGGAGGCTCAGGACAGCTGTGCAGCCCACAGGGAGGGCCCAGCCCTGCCCCAGCTCTGCGTGAGGCACGACCTCCGAGCCACATGGACCCAACAGCGGCTCCTTCCACACAGGCAAAAAACAAACGCGGTTCAGACAATCCTCACAGGCTCCCTCGCATCACTGGACTCCTGGCCCTTCTCACAAAACCTCCATCGACACCCACAGCGGGAACCACACCCCATACAAGCGTCGGGACCCTCCCCGCGGGCGGCTGAAGGGCCTGGCCCCAGGAGAGGGACGTCCGTGCCCAGCATCCCCCCTCGCTCCTTCGGCCCAGCCGCGGCCAGCCGTCAACCCTGCCCTCCGCCACAGCAAAGGGCGGTGCAGGAACCGGAGAACACAGACAGGCCTGGAGCAAGAGGGGCACAGAAGCGAGCCAGGCCCAGGGCTTTCCCCCGCATCCCTGCCCTGACCCCCAAGGCCACCTGAAGACACTCCAGAGACAGGCTTCTGTCCAGAAAACTCTGCAGTCGGGACGAGTTCCCCCTTACTCTACAGAGACACTCCCAGAGGTTCCAGGAGGTGAGCTGGGGACGGAAGCAGAGCGGAAGGCATGGGAGGGCTCTGCCGCGGCCGCAATCACGTCACAGGTGAGACAGAGGACGGAGCCGCTCGCCCCGACCCACGCGCTGCTCCAGAGCCACAGCGCCCGCCTCGCTTACCGCTGCGGCGGCCGGGCTCACAGGGGAGCGCAGGAACCTCACCAGGCGCCGAGAGCTGGCTGAGTGACACGCGAGCCCCGGGGCTGCGGGCACGCACTGCAGGAAAGCATCTGTGCAAAGTGATGAGGGACAGCGGAGAAACTCTCTAAAGAGAAACAGAAACGTCTAAACCCTAAACGTCTGACTCATCAAGGGAAAGAGCCGCAAGAAGAGCCAGAATTGGACGAGACATCTAAGAAGAGCGGACCTCGAAGATTCAGGGCAGAGACACCAACTGCCAGTGTCAGGGAGTCGCCACGTCTGTGCCACGCGGCCCTGCCAGGCGCTGTGCTGAGCACCGGGGCAGAGCAGCAGGGCAGTGGGCTCCACGGGGACGACTGGAGGGCCCTGATTCTGGGTAGCGCCCGGCCGCCCACAGGCAGAGCGTGTGTGGAGGGGCTAGGGCTGAGCCCGCAGGGATGCAGAGACCCTCCCCGGACCAGCCCCGCAGGCCCTGGGGGCACCCTGCCCACCCCCACCTCCTCCTGTGGGAAGAACCCTGCAGTCAGGATGCCTGGGGGCCAGCACTGACCCCCAGCGTGGCCGGCCAGCTCCCGGAGCCTCGGTCCCCTCATCTGTAGTGGAGCGCGTCATAGCGCCCTGCCTTCCACTAGCGGCACTGTTAACAGAGCAGTACTGAAATGGACAGAACCCAACGGTGCTGTTTGGAGCACACTGTGTAGTATCATTATGAGACTCTGCTGAGAGAACTCACATAGAGAGGCTCAGAGGCTGTTGCGTATAACTTATAGGTTGAATTAAGTTAAAAAAAAAAAAAAAAGACACGGGAATCCCCTGGTGGGCCACTGGGTCAGACGCCACACTTCACTGCAGAGGGCACGAGCTCCATCTGTGGTCCAGGAAACTGGACCCCATGCCCTGCGTAGCAGAGCCAAAAGCAAACAAAAAGATACAAGTGAACTTGTATACAAAACAGACACAGACCCACAGGCAAAGAAGGCCGTCTCGTGGATGCCAAGGGGAATACGGGGCAGGGAGAGATGAGGCGTCTGCGACCAGCATGTACGCGCTAGCACGTGTGAGACGGATAACGAGCCGCGGCCTCCTGCAGAGCTCAGGGAGCGCCAGCCCGCGCTCATTAGTGACCGACGTGGGAAGAGAATCCAAGAATATGGACATACATGCGTACAGCCCAATCATTTGCTGTACACCTGAAAGTAACAGATTATAAATCAACTGTACTTCAACTCTTAAAGGGTCAGAGGCAAAAACTGTTGGCTGTTTTCCACCTAATCTCCCTCAACATGCATCCACACAGCCCTGAGACAACGCCTAACCCACGGCAGACATCCAGCTCAGTTCAGTTCAGTCGCTCAGTCGTGTCCAACTCTTTGTGACCCCATGAATCGCAGCACGCCAGGCCTCCGTGTCCATCACCATCTCCCGGAGTTCACTCAGACTCACGTCCATCGAGNAACAGAACCATCACTGCGCAAGTGATGATGGCAAAATGCATGTTTAAAATAGCCGCATCCCCCTCCCCCAAAAAGCACTTAGGCCAAAACCTGCAGGGGAGCATCATCCGTACCTGTGGAAGCGCAGTATTGAGCTGCCTCTGCAAGGAATCTCTTTCGTGACCAACCTCGTGCAGTTTCCCTTGGGTTAATGCCAGTGTCTCCTGGGTCTCTCTCAGCGTGTCGAGAAGACGGTCCCTCTCTTCCAGCATGGACACCATCAACTGTTCAAAATGTGAATCCGCATCTGGCTGCGAAGGGGAGCTGGACCCCTGGCTCCCGCTTCCTCCCGGGGGGCCTTCGGCTTCACTGATGGTCGGCATCACCTCGCACATCATCTTGAAAAAAAGTGAGCCGGACCACCGTCATCGGGCGCTTCTAAATAAAGGCTTCTACAAAGCTGCGACTTTCCAGCTATCTGGAGCTGATAAATGAAAGGCCTTACTATTTCNTCTTGAAAAAAAGTGAGCCGGACCACCGTCATCGGGCGCTTCTAAATAAAGGCTTCTACAAAGCTGCGACTTTCCAGCTATCTGGAGCTGATAAATGAAAGGCCTTACTATTTCCAGATCTGACTGTTGTTAGGCTCTGTAGAGAGAAGTACGCTGGGAAAAACCACACAGGCCTATCCGAAGTGCAAGGCACGCCCAAGATGAAGACATGAACACTGACAATCACCCCTGAAGGGGTGAAGACCGAAAAGACTACCCCTCACATCAAGGACAAACCCGTGGCATTCTGTTTGCAAAGCCCTGCTTTCTGCTTGTTGAGAAACAAGTGTGTTTCTGTAACCCCCTTTTTTTTCCTCCTTTCTTATTTCCCGGTTGGGGTGGAGGAGCGGCGAGGGACGTAGAAAGTCAAAACACGTGCCACCCAATCATGTTTCAGGAAAAAGCCCAGAAGGAGCACCCAGTCTGTACAGCTGACAAGTACAAAACCCATCAGGCATCTTACAGGAATGTGTACTGTCAGCTCCGGGGAAGGACTGACTAGCTCCCCGGATTCTTGGGCTGGGTCTGGTGAGCGCTAAACGGGAACTAGGCTCGTTACGGACTTCGAGAGGTGCATCTGCAAAGACTCCGAAGGTTGGTCAGTCAACCTCACTTAGGCAAGGTCACAGCCTCTCCCGCCTCACCCCACTCCCTCCCCGCAAAAATATTTCACAGTGGAAATATAGCGGGTCGAGACGGATGGACAGGGAGGGAGGAAAGGTGAAGGCTAAGACTCCGAGAGGCTCCTCTGTCTCAAACGTAATGACGGGGCGAGGGGCGGTGCTCCGGGTCGGCGGGCCCCCGGGACGGAGGTGCCCAGCCGCGCGCCGCGCACCGGACGAGAACGACGCCTCCGGCCGGCTCGCACCCGCGCCCCGATGCGGCGGCAGCGGGCGCCCCAGGGCGCAGGGGACCGGCCTCCACGGAGCCCGGCTGGCCCCGAGTCCTCGTCCCCGCGCCCAGCGCTGGGTCGCCCGGCGTGGGGTCAGGGAGGTGCGGGTGGGGGCGGCGCACGGCCCCGCGGGCCCGTCCGCCGGGGGTCCCCTCGGGCCGCGCCCCCGCCCCCGCGGGCGCTGACACTAAGCAGCCGCGCGCCGCCCGGGGCCCCGCTCCGCCCCGACCCTGCCTCGGTGCCCCGCTGCCTTACCTTGCTCGCCGGCGGGAGCGGGCG
>SJYW01021961.1:102338-117868 GCA_006410735.1 Raphicerus campestris | reverse complement strand
GCCCCCAAACCCCGCCCATGTGGGTGGGCCGCTGTCGAGCCCCGCCCTGAGCCCCGCCCAGGTGGGTGCGCTGTTGCCGAGCCGAGGCTCTGGGCTCGCGGATCCCGGGTCTGTGCCGCGTCCCGGGCAGGATCTTCCGCCTGGGGCTACCTCCAGATCTCCGCTGACAGCCGCGGGGCTTCACCAAAGGTCGTCATCGAGCGTCCACTGGCGTCAGGTTCTGAGCCGGACACTTCCCGAAGGTCACCGCTGCATACACACCTGCTGGGAGAGCGCGCCCCGCTGCAAGTCACCGGCTCGCAGCCTGCGGCCAGGCCTCCGGAGCCGCCCAGGAACCCATCCTTGCACGACTCGGAAGGACGCGGTCTCAACGCAAGAGCCCTCACCGAGCTTCACCTGCAGCACCCGGGGAAACAGGTGGCAGCGTGATGTGGACGCTCCTGGGCGCTGTACCGAGAAGGCAAACTTTGGAGCCAGACCCTCCAGCTTCAACTTCCAGCAGACGCTTCCGCAGTGTGGGCCTGAGCAACGGGGGAGCCCACCTGCAAGATGGGGGAATGAATGATACAGACCCACCCCAGGGCTGTTCTAAGAAACGGGATTTGTAGGGAGCCACCTAGTCAGGAACCTGACTGGGGAAATAACTCAGCGAATGGCGGGCATTTTTATCTTTCTCAAACATTGTTATCCTTTTCATACCCATATGTCATCCTTGCTCAAACGTTTAAAAATGCCTTCTATGCACCAAGTCCTATGCTAGACTTTGCAGATACAGATACTAATAAGTATACTTTAAATAAATTAAAGCAGGTGCTCGCCACTCAAGGTCTGTCTCCTGGATCACAAGCTGAAGTGTCTGGGCGTTGTTGCCAAGCGATGTTGGCCACTGCTTGGCTGAGTCTAAGCCACCAGGGTACCCCGTTAAGAAAAGGCTGCATGGGGGCGGAGGGAGCAGGAGAGGGGAAGTGTGAAGTCTTCCCAGGTGGTTTCCTTGAGTCCCGGTGTGAGCTTACCAAGAACAGGTGCTAAGAGGTCCAGGACCACACCTTTCATTCATGTATTTGTTCATTCAATAAATATTTGAATGACTCCATATAAATATGAATTTGCACCCCTGATCTTAGGTCTGGGACAGAGGTAAGGATCCAGCTCTCCCCAAGTTACCAGCTGAATTCATATTGCAGCCATGCTCAGAAGGTACCTACATCCTAAGAAATCAGCACAATACTGAAATTGTCCACAGGGTGAAATGTTCGCTCATCTCATGAACGTTTACAGAGCAGTGTGAACCAGGCACAGCCTACACGTGGGAAACAAGAGACTGACAAAACTGCGATGTTCGCCCAGCTCGCAGCCTGAAGCGGGGAAGAGAAACCAACTGTCACGATGCCAGGCCTATGAGTGTGTGACTGAGTGTCCTGGGAGCACAGAAGAGGGGGAACCAACTCTCCATCTGGCATCCTGAGGGCTTCACAGAGGGAAACATCTGGGCTGGGTCTCAGGATGTGCAGTTTTCCAAGCAGAGAAGGGAGAAGCCCAGACCATTTGGTAGAGCGGCAGGAAGATGAGAATCCCAGATTTCACTCGCTTGCATCCATTCATTTCATTCCTTCGGATTGCCAAATCAGTGAGAGGAAAGTTGTAAACAACATCCAATGACCAGCAGAAAAAAAAAAAAAAAAAGACTGGCTAAATCATTGCCCTGCAAATGTCAGAAAGCTTGATGGTATATTTTAAATGACCACCAAACAACAGGTGGAATTCCTTATCCTGATGGTAATGGTAATTATATGACTACACGTGCTGATCAGCTCTCACACAACTGTACGTTTTCTAGATATTTTATTTTTACTTTATTATTTATTTATTTGGCTGCATCTGGTCTTTGTGGTCCACCAGGGAAGTCCCCAGAACTGAACATTAATATGTTATTTATGCCCTAATTTTTTAAATGGAAAAAGCTTAAAAAAAATAACAAGTTACACACAAGAATATACAGTGCAAGCTCATATTTTTAAAAAAAACTGTGTTTAAAGTATGTATTATGTAAAATGTGTTCTCTTGTCTCTGCAAAATTCTAAATATTACTAATCAAACTGATAAAATTTTAGTAAAATGTGTTTTACATGCGATGAAATAGTTTGGAAAACTAAAATTCAATTTTAGTTTGGAGTTTATAAAAGGAAACCTACGCCCATATGTGAAAACACTGCTGCTGCACCCAATTCTTTCTCAGAGATGCTCCTGGAAAGAGTTAACGCCAGCCTGTTGGCAGTGATTGTCTCACTCCAGCACTCTCGCCTGGAAAATCCCACAGAGAGAGGAGCCTGGTAGGCCACGGTCCATGGGGTCGTGAAGAGTCGNAACGCCAGCCTGTCGGCAGTGGCTGTCCCACTCCAGCACTCTCGCCTGGAAAATCCCACGGACAGAGGAGCCTGGTGGGCTGCAGTCCATGGGGTCGTGAAGAGTCGGACATGACTGAGCGACTTCACTTTCACTCTTCACTTTCATGCATTGGAGAAGGAAATGGCACCCCACTCCAGTGTTCTTGCCTGGAGAATCCCAGGGGCAGGGGAGCCTGGTGGGCGCCGTCTATGGGGTCGCACAGAGTCGGACACGCCTGAAGCGACTCAGCACCGCCAGCAGCAGCAGTGGGTAGTTTTCACTTTCTTCTTTGTCCAGACACTCTATCATGAATGTACATCCTTTCTTATCACTAGTGGAAAACCCCCCACCAACGTTACTTTAATAAAACCTAGGCAAGAACAAACCATGGAAAATTGCTTTCAGGAAGCTCAGATGACATTTCAATGTAGTAATTTATATCACTCAACTAAACTCTTTCCCAGAAATATCTACCTGAAAAATATTTCAGAGGCTCAATCAGGAAAACAAAGAACATGGAAAATGTTTCCTCTCCAATTTTTCTATTAAAAGTCTATAAAATATTGGGGGTACAGGTGTGGAGAATTTTTTTTTTTTTTACTGTGGCCAGAGTTGTGTTTTCACAAATGTGCCTGCCAGCTTGACTCTCCAGATGATGACAATGTCCGCTTTGAGCATGGCCTGGGCCACCTCCCCTGTCTAGAAATGTAAGGGGCTCGGGAGGAGGGTTCCTGCGAGGTAAGTGTGTGGCCTGGCCTCAGTCAGAGATCTGAGTGCATCCCAAGTCTATTAGAATGTGCAAAGCAACCCAATGAATCGCGCGTGTGTGTGTGTGTGTGTGTGTGTGTGTGTGTGTGCTAGTTGCTCAGTCACGTCCGACTCTTTGTGACCCCATGGACTGTAGCCCACCAGGCTCCTCTCTCCGTGGAATTCTGCAGGCAAGAATCTGGAGTGGGTTGCCATTTTCTTCTCTAAGAGATATTCTTGACCCAGGGATTGAACCTGGGGCTCCTGCATTGCAGGCAGATGCTTTACCATCTGAACTACTAGGGAAGCCCCGCTGAATGGTGGTAGGCAATACTGTTGGAAGGGTAGGGGAGCATAGGTCCGAGCTGAGGGCAGGTGATGGAGACTGTGGCTCTCCATTCAAGAAGAAGAAGCTGAAGCTCGGAGATGCAAAAAGCATTTGCCCAGCAGTGCCCAGCTAGTTTGAGAAGAGCTGGGACTGGAAACTTGAGTGAATTGGGAGCTTAACCGCTGATCTAGTCACTATGCTTGCGAAAAGGAATGGTCTCTTAAAGAGACCGCCAAGGACTAAGCATTTCATCAGTGGGTCTCAGTGCTGTCCCAGTGATCCTGTCCCCTGCAGAGGAGGTGGGCCCTGGGCTTCACTAGCTCCATGACTTTAACCATTAGAACCAACCCTATTTGGCTTTCCCACCTATCCCTGCCAATGGGGTGGGAATCGGGGGTGGGGGATGGCTGGCAAACAAGGAGAAAGAAAAGGAAAGAAGACAGTTTTTGTCTATTTAGCTCTGAAAGTCATTTCCCACATGGCTGCTCCTGTAGCCTTCCCACTACACACAGGGGGAAACTGAGGTCCCTGTGGCCAGCAGGCAGGGAAAATCACGGGCCTGCGTGATGCCGTTTCCATGGCAACTCTGTTTCCCACAGTCAACCAGTCAGCTGCAGTCTGGTCCACGGCTGAGCCTGTCGGGAGCTTGGTCAGCGCACATTCATCCCAAAAGCCTGAAGGAGAAAATCCCCTGTACAGAGCATTTACAGGGAACCCCTTACTCATAGAACCTCACTGAATCCTCCCCAACGTATCCTCCTTCCTTTCACAGAGACAAACGCTGGGACGTGGAGGTACCAGATTACCCACCCAATGCCCGCAGTTCATGATGCAGCAGAAGCTGGGGCTAACCCCAAACTGACTCTAAAGCCAGTTATTGTGATGTTACATCAGAAAGACTCCCCAGGCCCCCAAAACTGGGGGAAAAAATCCCTAGACGAGTGCAGGGCCACCAAGGCATTAAGTCTGGCGCCCATGGGGGGTCTGTGAGCCTCAGGAGTGCCACTGACAGGGAGGCACGAGCTCCTCGAGGATCTCAGGGCTCCCACACAAGCACGAAGACTTCTGTTTCTGGCATCCGTGTCATTATATTTTAACAGCAAGTCATAAACTCCTTGCAACTTGCTTCTCTTGACAACTTCATTATGTGCTTCAGGTCGAGCCGATCCAATAAAAACACCCAGCGACTGGAGGAAGAGCGGTACAGGCAGGTAGTTCAGGCTCTCCGAGGGCTCAGCTGGGACCCAGCACTGGGCCCTGCCTTAACCTTGGGTGAGGTCCATACCCATGCTAAGCCTCAGCCTCTTCGTCTGTAGACAGGAATAATTACAGCAGGACATTGTGAGACTCGTGGATGGAGATGAGAGCTGGCTGTCCTGGCGGTCCCACTGGCTCCCTGCCCAGGCCAGTCATCAGGCCGCTCTGTGGAAGGCACTTTTGCGCGGTAGTTACACATGTAGGCTCTGGAGCCTGGTGGACTAGTTCAAGTCTTGGCCCTGCTTTTTTGTGCCATGGCTGTACATTCTCAGACAAATTGCTTGACCTCTCTGGGCCTCAATTTCCTCATCCCTAAAGTGAAGATGATAGAGCCACCTCATAGGGTGGCTTTGAGGGTTATGCAAGTTGGATAGGGCGATTGCTATTATTCACAGCAAATAGATGAGGAGAAAATGAAAACAGTGACAGACTTTATTTTCTTGGGCTCCACAGTCACTGTAGATCGTGACTGCAGCCATGAAATTAGAAGACGCTTGCTTCCTGGAAGGAAAGCTATGACAAACCTCAGCATATTAAAAAGCAGAGGCATCACTTTGCCAACAAAGGTCCATCTAGTCAACGCTATGGTTTTTCTAGTAGTCATGTATGGATGTGAGAGCTGGACCATAAAGGAAGCTGAATGCTAAAAAATTGATGGTTTTGAACTGTGGCANTCACGGAGACAAACGCTGGGACGTGGAGGTACCAGATTACCCACCCAATGCCCGCAGTTCATGATGCAGCAGAAGCTGGGGCTAACCCCAAACTGACTCTAAAGCCAGTTATTGTGATGTTACATCAGAAAGACTCCCCAGGCCCCCAAAACTGGGGGAAAAAATCCCTAGACGAGTGCAGGGCCACCAAGGCATTAAGTCTGGCGCCCATGGGGGGTCTGTGAGCCTCAGGAGTGCCACTGACAGGGAGGCACGAGCTCCTCGAGGATCTCAGGGCTCCCACACAAGCACGAAGACTTCTGTTTCTGGCATCCGTGTCATTATATTTTAACAGCAAGTCATAAACTCCTTGCAACTTGCTTCTCTTGACAACTTCATTATGTGCTTCAGGTCGAGCCGATCCAATAAAAACACCCAGCGACTGGAGGAAGAGCGGTACAGGCAGGTAGTTCAGGCTCTCCGAGGGCTCAGCTGGGACCCAGCACTGGGCCCTGCCTTAACCTTGGGTGAGGTCCATACCCATGCTAAGCCTCAGCCTCTTCGTCTGTAGACAGGAATAATTACAGCAGGACATTGTGAGACTCGTGGATGGAGATGAGAGCTGGCTGTCCTGGCGGTCCCACTGGCTCCCTGCCCAGGCCAGTCATCAGGCCGCTCTGTGGAAGGCACTTTTGCGCGGTAGTTACACATGTAGGCTCTGGAGCCTGGTGGACTAGTTCAAGTCTTGGCCCTGCTTTTTTGTGCCATGGCTGTACATTCTCAGACAAATTGCTTGACCTCTCTGGGCCTCAATTTCCTCATCCCTAAAGTGAAGATGATAGAGCCACCTCATAGGGTGGCTTTGAGGGTTATGCAAGTTGGATAGGGCGATTGCTATTATTCACAGCAAATAGATGAGGAGAAAATGAAAACAGTGACAGACTTTATTTTCTTGGGCTCCACAGTCACTGTAGATCGTGACTGCAGCCATGAAATTAGAAGACGCTTGCTTCCTGGAAGGAAAGCTATGACAAACCTCAGCATATTAAAAAGCAGAGGCATCACTTTGCCAACAAAGGTCCATCTAGTCAACGCTATGGTTTTTCTAGTAGTCATGTATGGATGTGAGAGCTGGACCATAAAGGAAGCTGAATGCTAAAAAATTGATGGTTTTGAACTGTGGCATTGGAGAAGACTCTTGAGAGCCCCTTGGACTGCAAGGAGATCAAACCAGTCCATCCTAAAGGAAATCAGTCCTGAATATTCATTGGAGGGTCTGATGCTGAAGATGAAGCTCCAATACTTTGG
The DNA here is from genome assembly GCA_006410735.1 of Raphicerus campestris. Taxonomy (NCBI): domain Eukaryota; kingdom Metazoa; phylum Chordata; class Mammalia; order Artiodactyla; family Bovidae; genus Raphicerus; species Raphicerus campestris. The sequence goes on along the minus strand of SJYW01021961.1, from coordinate 111,190 downwards.
CCACCTGATGTGAAGAGCTGACTGATTGGAAAAGACCCTGATGCTGGGAAAGATTGAAGGCGGTAGGAGAAGGGGGCGACGAGGGTGAGATGTTTGGATGGCACCAGCAACTTAATGGACATGAGTTTGAACAAACTGAGAGAGAGAGTGAAGGACAGAGAAGCCTGGCGCGCTGCAGTCCATGGGGTCGCAAAAGTCGAAAACAACTGAGAGACTCAACAGCAAATGATCGCCAGAGGTGGTCCCTTCATCTGCGCCACGCCCATCCACCCCGGAGAGAGTTAGGATTCAGCCGAGTCTTCTGACATCTCATTGCCCTTTGCCCCTGAAAGGCTAAGAGAGTGACTGGACCCTCATCTCTTCAACACCACGTAAGAGACAGTGCAGGGATCTGTGGGGGTTCCCTCTCTGTCATCAGGCTTCCTGAGTGGTTCAGACGGTAAATAATCTGCCTGCAATGCAGGAGACCTGGGTTCAATCCCTGGGTTGGGAAGATCCCCTGGAGAAGGGAATGGCTACCCACTCCAGTATTCTTGCCTGGAGAATCCCATGGACATAGGAGCCTGATGGGCCACAGTCCATGGGGTCGCACAGAGTCGGACACGACTGAGCAACTTTCACTTCTCCTCTTCTCCCTCTGTGTCAGGAGAACAGTGTGGGGAGAAAGTCTTGTGGTTCTTCTTCCTGTCTGCTCCCTGACCTTCAGAACATATGACCGGAAGCTGTGGCAGCTTCTTGAGGCCACAGAGGGAGACACTGCCCATTGAGTTTCCAGGCAGGAATTCCTTCCCACAATTTCTCAGGAAAGTTACATTTTAGCCAATGCCAAATAGTGTGAAAAACCAGTTGATACAGGGAGACAAAGGGAAAAAGCATTCTCTCTGGAGAATCAAATAGTCGACATGAAGAGGTTACTGGTTGGAAGGAATTCACTGATCAGGTCAAAAGCAAGGGCAGGCAGCTGCAGCGGGGTGCAGAGTTTGGGATGGCAGCGGAGGGGCGACCGTGGCGGGCGGGAGGCGGCCTGCAGGCACGACAGTTACCGCTCGCTGCTTGCCTCCTGTTATTCCAGCCCGGAGACGTGCTTCGTGTTTAGTAACAGGTACAAACTTCAGACCTGGCAGCAGCTCTGGGTGTGGCTGGCGGAGGCCGAGCAGACACAGGGTTTGCCTAACACAGATGAACAAATCCAGGAGGTGAAATCTAACCTGGACAACCCCGACTTCAAGATGGCAGCTGAGGAGGAGAAGCAGTTACCACGTGCTGTGATGGCTGACGTGCACACGTTTGCCCACTGCTGCCCCAAAGCTGCTGGCATCATCCATCCTGGCGCCACCCCCTGCTATGTGGGAGACAATACAGACCTGATTGTTCTTAGAAATGCATTTGACCTGCTTTTGCCAAAGCTTGCCAGGGTGATCTCTCAGCTTGCCGACTTTGCCAAGGAATGAGCCGAGCTTCCCACCTTAGGTTTCACACACTTCCAGCCTGCTCAGCTGACCACAGTTGGGAAATGTTGCTGTCTCTGGATTCAGGATCTGGGCATGGATCTCCAGAACCTGAAGCGTGTCCGGGATGAGCTGTGCTTCCAAGGCGTGAAGGGCGCCTCCGGCACCCAGACCAGCTCCCTGCAGCTCTCCAAGTGAGATGATCAAAAGGGAGAGCAGCTTGACAAGACGGTGACAGAAAAGGCAGGGTTCAAGAGGGCTTTCATCACCACGGGGCAGACTATACACGAAAAGGAGATGCTGAGGTGCTCTCTGTGCTGACTCGCTTGGGGNCAACCCAATGAATCGCGCGTGTGTGTGTGTGTGTGTGTGTGTGTGTGTGTGTGCTAGTTGCTCAGTCACGTCCGACTCTTTGTGACCCCATGGACTGTAGCCCACCAGGCTCCTCTCTCCGTGGAATTCTGCAGGCAAGAATCTGGAGTGGGTTGCCATTTTCTTCTCTAAGAGATATTCTTGACCCAGGGATTGAACCTGGGGCTCCTGCATTGCAGGCAGATGCTTTACCATCTGAACTACTAGGGAAGCCCCGCTGAATGGTGGTAGGCAATACTGTTGGAAGGGTAGGGGAGCATAGGTCCGAGCTGAGGGCAGGTGATGGAGACTGTGGCTCTCCATTCAAGAAGAAGAAGCTGAAGCTCGGAGATGCAAAAAGCATTTGCCCAGCAGTGCCCAGCTAGTTTGAGAAGAGCTGGGACTGGAAACTTGAGTGAATTGGGAGCTTAACCGCTGATCTAGTCACTATGCTTGCGAAAAGGAATGGTCTCTTAAAGAGACCGCCAAGGACTAAGCATTTCATCAGTGGGTCTCAGTGCTGTCCCAGTGATCCTGTCCCCTGCAGAGGAGGTGGGCCCTGGGCTTCACTAGCTCCATGACTTTAACCATTAGAACCAACCCTATTTGGCTTTCCCACCTATCCCTGCCAATGGGGTGGGAATCGGGGGTGGGGGATGGCTGGCAAACAAGGAGAAAGAAAAGGAAAGAAGACAGTTTTTGTCTATTTAGCTCTGAAAGTCATTTCCCACATGGCTGCTCCTGTAGCCTTCCCACTACACACAGGGGGAAACTGAGGTCCCTGTGGCCAGCAGGCAGGGAAAATCACGGGCCTGCGTGATGCCGTTTCCATGGCAACTCTGTTTCCCACAGTCAACCAGTCAGCTGCAGTCTGGTCCACGGCTGAGCCTGTCGGGAGCTTGGTCAGCGCACATTCATCCCAAAAGCCTGAAGGAGAAAATCCCCTGTACAGAGCATTTACAGGGAACCCCTTACTCATAGAACCTCACTGAATCCTCCCCAACGTATCCTCCTTCCTTTCACAGAGACAAACGCTGGGACGTGGAGGTACCAGATTACCCACCCAATGCCCGCAGTTCATGATGCAGCAGAAGCTGGGGCTAACCCCAAACTGACTCTAAAGCCAGTTATTGTGATGTTACATCAGAAAGACTCCCCAGGCCCCCAAAACTGGGGGAAAAAATCCCTAGACGAGTGCAGGGCCACCAAGGCATTAAGTCTGGCGCCCATGGGGGGTCTGTGAGCCTCAGGAGTGCCACTGACAGGGAGGCACGAGCTCCTCGAGGATCTCAGGGCTCCCACACAAGCACGAAGACTTCTGTTTCTGGCATCCGTGTCATTATATTTTAACAGCAAGTCATAAACTCCTTGCAACTTGCTTCTCTTGACAACTTCATTATGTGCTTCAGGTCGAGCCGATCCAATAAAAACACCCAGCGACTGGAGGAAGAGCGGTACAGGCAGGTAGTTCAGGCTCTCCGAGGGCTCAGCTGGGACCCAGCACTGGGCCCTGCCTTAACCTTGGGTGAGGTCCATACCCATGCTAAGCCTCAGCCTCTTCGTCTGTAGACAGGAATAATTACAGCAGGACATTGTGAGACTCGTGGATGGAGATGAGAGCTGGCTGTCCTGGCGGTCCCACTGGCTCCCTGCCCAGGCCAGTCATCAGGCCGCTCTGTGGAAGGCACTTTTGCGCGGTAGTTACACATGTAGGCTCTGGAGCCTGGTGGACTAGTTCAAGTCTTGGCCCTGCTTTTTTGTGCCATGGCTGTACATTCTCAGACAAATTGCTTGACCTCTCTGGGCCTCAATTTCCTCATCCCTAAAGTGAAGATGATAGAGCCACCTCATAGGGTGGCTTTGAGGGTTATGCAAGTTGGATAGGGCGATTGCTATTATTCACAGCAAATAGATGAGGAGAAAATGAAAACAGTGACAGACTTTATTTTCTTGGGCTCCACAGTCACTGTAGATCGTGACTGCAGCCATGAAATTAGAAGACGCTTGCTTCCTGGAAGGAAAGCTATGACAAACCTCAGCATATTAAAAAGCAGAGGCATCACTTTGCCAACAAAGGTCCATCTAGTCAACGCTATGGTTTTTCTAGTAGTCATGTATGGATGTGAGAGCTGGACCATAAAGGAAGCTGAATGCTAAAAAATTGATGGTTTTGAACTGTGGCATTGGAGAAGACTCTTGAGAGCCCCTTGGACTGCAAGGAGATCAAACCAGTCCATCCTAAAGGAAATCAGTCCTGAATATTCATTGGAGGGTCTGATGCTGAAGATGAAGCTCCAATACTTTGGCCACCTGATGTGAAGAGCTGACTGATTGGAAAAGACCCTGATGCTGGGAAAGATTGAAGGCGGTAGGAGAAGGGGGCGACGAGGGTGAGATGTTTGGATGGCACCAGCAACTTAATGGACATGAGTTTGAACAAACTGAGAGAGAGAGTGAAGGACAGAGAAGCCTGGCGCGCTGCAGTCCATGGGGTCGCAAAAGTCGAAAACAACTGAGAGACTCAACAGCAAATGATCGCCAGAGGTGGTCCCTTCATCTGCGCCACGCCCATCCACCCCGGAGAGAGTTAGGATTCAGCCGAGTCTTCTGACATCTCATTGCCCTTTGCCCCTGAAAGGCTAAGAGAGTGACTGGACCCTCATCTCTTCAACACCACGTAAGAGACAGTGCAGGGATCTGTGGGGGTTCCCTCTCTGTCATCAGGCTTCCTGAGTGGTTCAGACGGTAAATAATCTGCCTGCAATGCAGGAGACCTGGGTTCAATCCCTGGGTTGGGAAGATCCCCTGGAGAAGGGAATGGCTACCCACTCCAGTATTCTTGCCTGGAGAATCCCATGGACATAGGAGCCTGATGGGCCACAGTCCATGGGGTCGCACAGAGTCGGACACGACTGAGCAACTTTCACTTCTCCTCTTCTCCCTCTGTGTCAGGAGAACAGTGTGGGGAGAAAGTCTTGTGGTTCTTCTTCCTGTCTGCTCCCTGACCTTCAGAACATATGACCGGAAGCTGTGGCAGCTTCTTGAGGCCACAGAGGGAGACACTGCCCATTGAGTTTCCAGGCAGGAATTCCTTCCCACAATTTCTCAGGAAAGTTACATTTTAGCCAATGCCAAATAGTGTGAAAAACCAGTTGATACAGGGAGACAAAGGGAAAAAGCATTCTCTCTGGAGAATCAAATAGTCGACATGAAGAGGTTACTGGTTGGAAGGAATTCACTGATCAGGTCAAAAGCAAGGGCAGGCAGCTGCAGCGGGGTGCAGAGTTTGGGATGGCAGCGGAGGGGCGACCGTGGCGGGCGGGAGGCGGCCTGCAGGCACGACAGTTACCGCTCGCTGCTTGCCTCCTGTTATTCCAGCCCGGAGACGTGCTTCGTGTTTAGTAACAGGTACAAACTTCAGACCTGGCAGCAGCTCTGGGTGTGGCTGGCGGAGGCCGAGCAGACACAGGGTTTGCCTAACACAGATGAACAAATCCAGGAGGTGAAATCTAACCTGGACAACCCCGACTTCAAGATGGCAGCTGAGGAGGAGAAGCAGTTACCACGTGCTGTGATGGCTGACGTGCACACGTTTGCCCACTGCTGCCCCAAAGCTGCTGGCATCATCCATCCTGGCGCCACCCCCTGCTATGTGGGAGACAATACAGACCTGATTGTTCTTAGAAATGCATTTGACCTGCTTTTGCCAAAGCTTGCCAGGGTGATCTCTCAGCTTGCCGACTTTGCCAAGGAATGAGCCGAGCTTCCCACCTTAGGTTTCACACACTTCCAGCCTGCTCAGCTGACCACAGTTGGGAAATGTTGCTGTCTCTGGATTCAGGATCTGGGCATGGATCTCCAGAACCTGAAGCGTGTCCGGGATGAGCTGTGCTTCCAAGGCGTGAAGGGCGCCTCCGGCACCCAGACCAGCTCCCTGCAGCTCTCCAAGTGAGATGATCAAAAGGGAGAGCAGCTTGACAAGACGGTGACAGAAAAGGCAGGGTTCAAGAGGGCTTTCATCACCACGGGGCAGACTATACACGAAAAGGAGATGCTGAGGTGCTCTCTGTGCTGACTCGCTTGGGGTCATCGGTGCACAGGATTTGTACCGACATACAACTCCTGGCAAACCTCAAGGAGCTGGAGGAACCCTTTAAAAAACAGCAGATCAGCTCAAGTGCAACACCCACCAGCAGAACCCTGTACGCTCAGAGCAGTGCCAAAGCCTGGCCGTCTCCTGATGGCCCTCGTCAGGGACCCCCTGCAGACAGCCTCTGTGCAGTACTTTGAACGCACACCCGATGATCGTGCCATCTGACGAATCTGTTTGGCTGAGGCGTTTCTCACTGCAGAAAGTGAAAGTTGCTCAGTCATGTCCGACTCTTTGTGACCCCATGGATCACAGCCCACCAGGCTCCTCTGTCCCTGGGAGTCTCCAGGCAAGAGTACTGGAGTGAGTAGCCAGTCTCTTCTCCAGGGGATCTTCCTAACCCAGGGATTGAACCCAGGTCTCCTGCATTGCAGGCAGATTCTTTACCAGCTGAGCCACAAGAGAAGCCCAAGAATACGGGAGTGGGTTGCCTATCCCTTCTCCAGGGGATCATCCCAACCCAGGAATCGAACCGGGGTTTCTTGCATTGCAGGTGGATTCTTTACCAACTGAGCTATGAGGGAAGCCCTTCTCACTGCAGATACTGTATTAAATATGTTGCAGAACACTTCTGAAGGATTGGTGGGATACACCAATGTAACCAAGTGGCGCGTTCCGCAGGAGCTGCCTTTCACGGCCACAGAGAACGTCATTATGGACATGGTGAAAGCCTGGGGTAACTGCCAGGCTTGCCATGAGAAAATGAGAGTGCTCCCACAGCAAGCAGCTGCCGTGGTCAGGCAGGAAGGGGNAACCATGCGTTGAACTGAATGGAGAAACTGAAGCTCAGAGACCTGCCCGATGTCTCACAGCTTGTTACGTCGGCAAAGTCAGGGTTATAATCAGGTTCCGGTAACTCCTGAGCTGCCGTCTCAGCCTAGGAGGAGAAGTGGGGTGAGGACGGCAGGCCTGGCGGGGACCACAGAGAGGCGGGTAGAGGCAGGCGGACCGGGGCAGGTTTCGGGGACGGGAGCGGGGCAGGGGAAGTCTGGCCAGAGGAGCCGGCTTGTGTCGGGAGACAGACGGAGCTGGGCTGGCACCAGGCCTTCAGTGCCAGGCCCAGGAGCAGGCAGGGGCGGCCGGCTCTGAAGGGCAGGACTGGGAGCAGGAGAGCCAGGCAGAGGGCCAGGGCAAAGGTGGTGTCTGCGGAGCCAGGCGGGCAGGAGGCTGGGGCGAGGCAGCTGGTTTTCCCGAGTGGGGCGAAGCCAGCTGCTGAGAAACAGCCAAACAGAGGAACTAGCCAGGCTGCGGCGCCTGCACCTGGCCCTCCCTGCTCACGCTGGCCGCGTGGTCATTAATCACCTCCTGGCCCAGGGAAGGGACGTGCCGCCCTGCCCACATGGCCAGCCTGGTGGCCACAGCGGCACCTGGCAGGCACCGGGCTGCACCGGGCGCTGACCTGCAGGCTCAGGGCGAGCGGTCTGGGCCCCGAGGCTCACAGGGCCCCGCGGCCTCTGTGTGGGTGGGATGTAGGGGTCTGAGCGCCTCTGCCCTTCCTCACAGGCATGGGGAGGGTGTGCTGACTTAGGATCAGGAGGCCTAGCGGGCCTTGTCACCGGACAGCTTTGTGATGTGCTCCAGAGCAAACCCCCTGCCTCTTTCTGAGCCTCAGTCTCCCCTGCTGTGAAGTGGGATGATGACTCCCCCGAGGTCTGCTGGGAGACACACTGCCCGCGGCACCCAGGAGGCATGCCGTCAGTGTCATCCCAGTCTCTCCTCCCTGGGCCTGTCTCCATCTCTTTGAGATGAGGGTGACGGCTAAGGATGGTGGTGAAGCTGATGAGGCGTGGCCAGCTGAGCCGATGCAGAGGTGGAGGGTGGGGCCCCTTTCGTCTTCGGGGCCTTGCACACGTACGATTTGTTTCCGAGGATGAAGTCTGCAGGGGCAGGGGGAGATTTCATGGGGGTGTTAGGGGCTCGAGACTTGGGGAGTGGATGAGGAACAAAGAACCCTGGGCTCCCCAAGGGCCAGCGGCATCTGGGAGATCTTGTGTTCTGGGTCGTGTGGTGCTGGAAGGCGTGCCCCTAGGGAGTGTCAGAAAACTACAGGGTGATGAGTGGCTTGTTAACAGTGATTGTGGGTCCTACTGGATATTTGTCAGGGATAGGGGCAAGGTGATCGTTCAACACATTGCTTTTCAGGCACATGAAACGGGCTTTAAGAAGGGATACTCGTTATAAAGAGTCGGACACGACTGAAGCAACTCGGCACACACCCAGGCAGTGTGTGTGTGTACACGTCAACGCTACTTTCTCAGCTTGCCCTACTTTCCTGGTGGCTGAGACGGTGAGGCATCTGCCTGCAATGCGGGAGACCTGGGTTCGATCCCTGGGTTCGATCCCTGGGTGGGGAAGATCCCCTGGAGGAGGAAATGGCAGCCCACCCCAGTACTCTTGCCTGGAAAATCCCATGGAGGGGGGCGTGGTAGGCTGCAGTCCATGGGATTGCAGAGTTGGACGCGACTGAGCGACTTCACTTCCTTCTTTCTCCTTCCCCTGCTGTGTCCACCAAACCATTCTCTATTGTCTGCGTCTCCACTCCTTTCCTCCCCAGCAAATAGGATCACCAGCACTGTTTTTCCAGATTCCATACGCGTGTGTTAACACATGGTACTTGTTTGTCTGACTTACTTCGACCTGTGTAACAAGCTCTCAGGTCATCTACGTCACTACAACTGACCAGATCTGTTCTTTTTTAACAGCTGAGTAACGGGCATTGGAATTCGTACACAGGCTACGATACGGATGAGCCAGGAGGACCCTGTACTGAACGAAAGAAGCCAGGCAGGAAGGGACAAATCCCAAAGAATTCCACTCCTGCAAGGTCCCCAGAGGCCCAGATCCACAGCGGGAGACAGCAGGGTGGTGGGGCTGGGGGGGGATGGGGAGCGAGTGTGTCGAGA
>SJYW01021961.1:18844-76071 GCA_006410735.1 Raphicerus campestris | reverse complement strand
GCTCCAGCGGCCCCAGGGCGCTGCTCTCCGTTTCCGTGGCCTTTTCTTTGCTGGCTGTTTTGTTTTTCTCTTGCAGCCCCGAGCTGCTGCTCGTCGCTGTCAGTACCCTGGGCCCCGGCAGCCTCCTCCACAGCCTGCTGCCAGGCCAAGGGCGTGAAGACAGCCAGGTGGGCCTCACAGAGCGAGGTGCACGGTAAGAGGAAACAGGCTTGGAGTAAACTCCGCCCTACACAGCAAGGGCCGCGCTTCGCCGCTGCAGCACCCCGACGGGTGTCTTGGTCCCTGAAGTCTTCCTGTTCTGAGTCTCAGGCGGTTTAGACCGTCGGAGGATACTAACCAGGCTGCGGCCGCACGGCCTCACTCTGCCCCTGCCCTCAGCCTCATCTCAGCCCGGGCCCATCACACCACAGTCCTGTTTCCTGAGCCAGGAGATGGGGCCCTGGCCCGATCCCTCGGTCTCACTGCCCACCACGCTGGGCCTTTACGCTCAATGGGTGCGCTCCAGAGCCCACCTGTGCCCACCACCCTGCTTTCACCCACATGCCCTCTCCCTGGAATGCCCCCGTGCTCCCCCCTCCCCCTAGGCTTCCAGCTACTGTTACGCTTTTAACTGGATCTGTCTATGTTTCTGCTGCCCCTGTGCAAGGTCCCTGGACAGCAGGGTTCATGTTGCCCATTCCTGAGTCCCCAGACCCGAGCCCCCAGCCCCTAACCCTGCCATGGAAGATGCACAGAGAATGGCCAGGCCTGGCCGTGCCCNACCCCCGTCTCTCCTGGGGCTCTCCCTGCCTGCTCTGAATGACCGTCTCAGGTATGTGCTGCTTTTGCCCACCCAGCATCCATGACCCCTTGTTTGAAAACCTCAGTTTTCCTCGAGATGGCCCCAAATCTATGGCCACAACCCCACACCCTGGCACCCAACTGACCTAGCCAAAGAGAGACCCCATACTCTGGCAACAGTGATTGGTTCAAGGAGGGGCCTGTGACCAAAGGCAGGTCAGTGAGACTCAATCCTAGGACTTATGCTGACTTGTGGGAAAGAAATATTCTTCCCACCAGGACTTTTGAGTAGAGAGGACTGCTGGGCGATTCCCTTCTGCCTGCCAGAAAATGATGCCAGCGTGCAGGAGGCATGTTGAGAGGCAGTGTCAGCATAGGGCTGGATGACAAATGGCAGCCCCTGGATCCGGCTGTGCCTGAACCTATCAGGGGCTTCTTAGTTAAAGGAAATGATAAATCACCTCCTACCTCCATCCGATGGTGAAGGACAGGGAAGCTGCAGTCCATGGACTGCGCGACAAGCGACAACAACCACCTCCAACCCAGGAATCTCTCTTTTTTTTTTTCTTTCTCTGAATCAAGATTGAGCTGTTCTGTGATTTTCCCGGAAAGAATTCTGGCTTGAATTGAGGTTTTTCCAGAAGCCCACCAAAGGAGACTCTTTAAAGAGAGTTGTTGGGGATTTCCCTGGAAGGCAGGCAGCTCAGGCTCTGAGCGCCCAGTGCCGCGGGCCTGGGTTTCATCCCTGGTCAGGGAACGAGGTCTCACACGGTGCAACTAAAACCTGGCGCAGCCAAATAAATAAGTTAAAAAAAGAGAGAGAGAGTTGCCAGGTGGTACCTGCAGATCTGCACTTCATAGCCCAGGTCCAGGGGGTCGTTGGGGGCTGTGCCGTTCTGGAAGTCACTGACGTTGAAGGAAGAGAGGGTGTGGTTGACGAAGCCGTGCATGGTCCCGTTCTCACTGTACATGTAGAGGTACACCAGGCGAGGGATGAAGTCGGACGTGAAGGAGATCACAAATGCCTGGCCAGGGAACGGAGTGGTCAGCGCGGCCCCCAGCGGGGAGGGGGTACTGCCCCACCAGAGTCTAGGCAGCGCTGGCCCTGGGGCCTGGCCAGTGACCCACATTGGCAAACGTGACCCCATGGCCCCGGCTCGCCAAGTGAACAAATGAAGGATTAGGGGCACCCCTATCAGCCCCTCCAGCATTCTGAGGAGAGCTCTGGGGATGGGAGCAGGGCGCCCCTGAACGAGGAGGCTGGGGGGTGATGCTGGCTGCCTCTCGATGGCTGGGTGGCCCTGGGCACACGGCCTGGCCTCTCTGTGCCTGCTTTTCCTCTTGTCAGGGCTAACTGCACCCACGGCAGGGGCCTCTCCTTCCTGGCTTGCTTGAAGGGGACTGAGGCAGGCAGGGAAGGTGCCTTGTGGACTGTGAAGTCGAGGCCCAGCTCCCCCGCACTGGCACAGTTCCCGAGGCAGAGTGGTGCGACGCCGGTGTCAGAGCAGGGGCTGGGAGGCCTGGGGCGGAGACCAGCTCTGCCTCTCGCTGGCTGGATGGCCCTGGGCAAGCGGCCTGGCCTCTCCGTGCCTCAGCTGCATCATCTGCAAGATGGGGTGATGCCCCTGCCTCCAGGGGCCACGTGAGCTCTGGTGGGCGGCCTGCGGAAAGGGCCTAGCAGTGTCTGGAGCGCTACTGTGGCCGCTGCAGTTGGCTGCTCTCATGAAAGGCCTGGTTGCTCCCAGCTGCTCTTTCCACACACCCCTATGCGTATGCTGCACACAGAGGGGCCATGCCTTGGTGTTTCCAGCGCCTCCTTGTTAAAACATGGCCCCCGGCTCAGCCTGGATGGGTGGACGAGCTCTGCCCACAGCCTCCCTATATGGACGCATTTCAAAGCCTTAGGCCGGCAGGAGTGGGTAGCTGATGGGGGCGGCCTGTCCCCAGGGATAGCAGGTCCCAGGGCTCTGAGGGTCCCTGTCTGGGCTGAGCATCACTTCCTGTGCTATGGGGACCGAGTCAGCCCCACGACTGTGACCATCTGCTCCGGGGGGCTGTCTGCCTGGCCCTCCCACCCCTGCCAAGATGCAAGGCGGCAGCTTCTGGGGGGCTCAGGCTCGGCCGGTGAGTGGAGGGGCGAGGGCCACAGGACCGCAGACATTCCTGAGGTGCTCGTGCTTGGGGTTCATGTGCATGAAGGTGTGGGCCAGGTGTGCGGGGGTGGGGCACAGGAGGCGCTGTGCCCAGCAGACTCGCGCGCGTCTTTGTGTGTGTATGTCTGTGTGTCTCTCTCTGTGTGTTTCTGTGTGTGTCTGTGTGTGTCTCTGTGTGTCTGTGTGTCTCTCTGTGTGTCTATGTTTGTGTGTGTGTGTGTGTGTGTATTATTTGGCTAGTAAGTTCCTCTTCTCTCTGTGTTTCATTTCCCAAACCTTCTTTAAAGAGCAGGTGTGAGCTTCACATAAAGGAGAAAAATGAGCTGTTTCAAAGAGCAGAAGAGCTGCTGACGTGGGATCTCTTTCTCTGGGTCTCCCTCCGCCCTGTCTGCCTCTGTCTCCTTCCCTCAGGACTCTGGGGAGAAAGGGCACTTAGGGCCTAGGTGGGCGCAGTGGAGGGTGTTGCCCGGGTTGCGGGGAGCGGCTGAGGGGCTGTGTCATTCCTGCCGGCACTTGCCCCACTCCTCAGTAGAACCCGGAGGCGCTCTCTCAGTGGGGCTGCCCAAGGCTGCAGGCAGAGACCAGCTTCCCGGAAGGGCCCCCCATCTGTGCAGCAGCTCAGCCAGCTGTGGTCCCCAAGTCACTTACGTTGATGATGACGGCAAGCTTCCCGACGCCTCTGAGGATATTGTACCAGATTCCTGGGGGAGGGGCCGAAAAGCACAGGTTCAAGACCCTCTCTGCCGGGGCTCTCAGTAACCTGAGCAAGCCCGCGGCAGGCTGGCCCTCGCAGGGGCCGGGCTGGCCCTCTTGTGGGACAGGTCAGACCCGTGGTAACTGGGAGTCGTTTGGGGAGGTTCTGGGCAACCTGGTGAACTGCAGAGCCCAGGGCTTGTACTGGCTCAGTGGCCGTTTGTAAGCCAACTAGATTCTCAGAGGGACGCTTAGAAACACCTGGTTCCCGGTTCTGAACAATCTGCTGTCAAGCTGTGTAAACCACTGACTGTTTTTTCTAGAGAGACAAAGATTCAATTTAGATGTACCTTCCCCCTCCCCAAAGCGTCCATGCAGCAGTAACTAGAGACGGAATCCACAAAAATCGGGGTCCAGAAACTTCTACATAGCTCTAGGGCTAAGAGTGGCTGATCTTTGGAAGGAAAGTGATGGCAAACCTAGGCAGCATGTTAAAGAGCAGAGAGACTACTTTGCCAACAAAGGTCCGTCCAGTCAAGGCTAGGCTATTTCCAGTGGTCACGTATGGCTGTGAGAGTTGGACCATAAAGAAGGCTGAGCGCTAAAGAATTGATGCTTTTGAACTGTGGTATTGGAGAACACTTTTGAGAGTCCCTTGGACTGCAGGGAGATCCAGCAAGTCCATCCTAAAGGAAATCAGTCCTGAATATTCATTGGAAGGACTGATGCTGAAGCTGAAGGTGAATTTCCAACACTTTGGCCACCTGATGAGAAGAGCTGACTCACTAGAAAAGAGCTTGATGTTGGGAAAGATTGAGGGCAAAAGAAGAAGGGGACGACAGAAGATGAGATGGTTAGATAGCATCGCCAACTCAACCGACATGAGTTTGAGCAAACTCTGGGAGATGGTGAAGGACAGGGGAGCCTGGCATGCTGCAATCCACGGGGTTGCGGAGTCGGAGACGACTGAGGGAGTGAGCAGCACCAGTGCTAGGAAAACCATGGTTAGGGACAGGTCAGATGGCGAGCCAGGGTCAGGGGGCGAGCCAGGGTCAGGGGGCGAGCCAGGGTCAGGGGCGAGCCAGGGTCAGGGGCGAGCCAAGGTCAGGGGGCGAGCCAGGGTCAGGGGCGAGCCAAGGTCAGGGGGCGAGCCAGGGTCGGGGGCGAGCCAGGGTCAGGGGGCCAGGCCAGGGCCTCCTAGCTAGTGTGGCCAGGAGCACTTCTTGGGTAACATGACTGGGCAGCAGTGAGGTAAAACCACGCCTGTCTGGACACCTCCTTGGTCCATCAGCAGGAGACACGGGGCTGTACCCAATCACAGGGGAGTATGGATGACTACACAGCACTTGGAGCATCGCCAGCTGCCCCACTGGCCTCGCTCCCAGCAGAGATGAGAATCAGGAGGCCCAGGAAGGAAGCCTGAGGGCCCAGAGTCGGCCTCACTCCTTAGGGCCCCAAGGCTATGGCTCTTGGAAAGGGGCCCAGCATCCCTGGCTACCCCGTCCCCACCATGACGGTGTCTTATCAGGCCAGGAACACATCATGGCAGGCTTGGGGCTGAAACTCTGTCCCACTCACCCTCTTCCCCTGCCTGGAGCCAGATCTGAGATGGTGACAACAGAAAGGGCTGGTGGGGACAGTGGCAGGGTGGGGGTTTCTCCATTCAGGACCCATAGGGCTGCGCATGGGTGTTCCTGCCCTTGCAGTGAGCACCCACTTGAGGGGTGTATGCTAATGGTCAGCTGTCTCTGCTGGAGTTCAGGCCCATGTGCCCCAGAATCGGGAAACTACCGGCTCAGACCCAGCCCCTGAGGGCAGGTGTGAGGGCGGCTTCCCAGCCCTGGCCAGGGACCACTCCAGAAGGGCAAGCATTTCCAGTGCCCCAAATATGGACCTTTGTTGGCAAAGTGATGTCTCTGCTTTTTAACATGATGTCTAGGTTTGTCTGGGAGAGTTTCCAAACTTTTCCAGAGCTTGCTCAAACTCACATCCTTTGAGCCGGTGATACCACCCAAACATCTCATCCTCTGTCGTCCCCTTCTCCTCCTGTCCTCAGTCCTTTCCAGCATCAGAGTCTTTTTCCAATGAGTCGGCTCTTCACATCAGGTAGCCAAAGTATCGGAGCTTCTACTTCAGCACTGGGTAAGTGTTTGCTGAGTGACGATATGAGTGTAGAAAGTCCTTCCAGCCAGACTCTCCATGCCCAGGCAGAGGCTGCCACATGCAGGTGCGGGGGAGTCTCATCAGTCTCGCCTGCTGCTTGGAAATGCTGTTGCTGTTGCTTACTCCTTTAGCCGTGTCCGACTCTTTGTGACCCCATGGACTGCAGCCCACCAGGCTCCTCTGTCCANGTAAGTGTTTGCTGAGTGACGATATGAGTGTAGAAAGTCCTTCCAGCCAGACTCTCCATGCCCAGGCAGAGGCTGCCACATCCAGGTGCGGGGGAGTCTCATCAGTCTCGCCTGCTACTTGGAAATGCTGTTGCTGCTGCTTACTCCTTTAGCCGTGTCCGACTCTTTGTGACCCCATGGACTGTAGCCCACCAGGCTCCTCTGTCCATGGGATTCTCCAGGTAAGAACACTGGAGTGGGTTGTCATTTCCTTCTCCAGGGGATCTTCCGGACCCAGGGATAGAAGCTACGTCTCCTGCATTGGCAGGCGGGTTCTTTACCATTGAGCCAGCAGGGAAGCCCCACAATGTCAACGGGTGTATACAAATTGGATGATGTGTTTTTAAAAAAATTTAGACTAGCTGCTTCTGCAAGAGCCTCAGCTCCCAGCTGGCATCTCCGTGACAATAGCTGGCATCTCCGTGACAACAGCTGGCATCTCCATGACAACAGCTGGCAGCGGCTGGCAGCGGCTCCCCCTTCAGGCCACACCATGCATTGCCGCTCTCTCTGTACCAAGGCAACGCCCTTGATCACCACAAGTGACTTCAAGAATCACATTTATCCAAACCCAGACCCTACTAAAGCCTGGAGAAGAAAACCCTCCAAGGGCAGGGTGTTTCAAGGGCCCAAGATCAGGCACTCCTGTCCACTCATTCATGGGGTCCCGCACAACCTGAGCTTGAGAACTCCGAGTAGGGTGCTGGAGTGCTGGCCAGTCCGGCAAGTTGAGGTCTCCGGGCAGGAGCTCCCCTGGGAGGTGGATCCTGAGCCCAGCAGGAGGAAACAAGTCTGTCAATGAGCTGAGAGCGGTGACAGCAGGAAATGGGGATGGCATGGGGGAGAGAGAGCGCTCCACGGCGGGGGACCGAGGCTGCCTGACGCGTCCTGTGGTGTCTGTGCCCAGGCCAATGGTTCTCTGTGTGACCCCCGTCCCAGAACCCTGGGCTCCAGGACGCCGGTCCCAGCCTACAGCACGGTCTGCTGGAGTCTTGACCCGCTGGATTATTCGAATGCATGATAAGAACCACTGTCCTGATGACCTGTAGGAAAGTACAAGGGGCTGGAGCTGCCCTGGGACGAATCTCAGCCTCCTTATGACATCTTGCAGGGCTCCGTCTCACTTCACCTGTCTCCTTCTTCAATGCCAAGCCTGGTTCCAAAGAACAGTCTAGGGAGGTATTCGGATGTGCCTGTCGACTCGCAGCTCCCAGGAGCTGCATGCAGGAAGGGTTTCTCACCTGGGAGGCTCTGAAGAATGAGCCCGAGGAGGAAGAGGCTGGCCCTGGGTGAAAGGTCAGACCTAGGAGGCTGCATGGGGCGAGATCCCCTCAGTGACCCGCCACGCCTCCCTCTCCGAGGCCGATCAGAGCAGTGATGGCTCTGGCGCTTCCTCCACAGGCTCCTGGTGCTCTGGGTGCGGGTCACGGAGGCTGCGGGTCCCCTGTCCCTTCAGGGCCCCCCCCGCATGGATCACAGGAGGAACACAAAAGCCTCTTCAAGGAAAGGTTACGGTGGAGGAGCCCATAAACAAACCCAGATTATGCTTCGACCAACGGGGCAGGAACCAGGAAGTCAGCAGCTGATCCGTAAGCAGAGTCGCGGAGCCGTGAGCAGAGACCCCAAGGATGTGCTCCGAGCCCTGCTGGTGCTGGACGACACCAGGGCCAGGGAGGGCTCGACGGGGGGAGGGGGGGCGTCCTGGGACTCGCTTCCATCCCAGGGGGCTTCAGGGTTTAGGGTGCTGCAGTGGGGTGTGGCCGTGGCTCTGCCAGGCGCAGGATGCCAAAGCAAACACTGGCCGCTGTGGGCTCGCCTGGGGCCTTCGGCACCTGAGAATTGGGCCTTTGTAAGGAGCACAGGGCAGGAGCAGCCCTCTCTTTCATGGCCCCTGGGCGCGGGCTCAGAATTCCCAAGGACCGTGCAGGGAGCACCTGGCAGGCTGCCGTGTCCGCCCCGTCCATGCCGCAGGCCTGCCCTCACGGAAGTGTGCCAGGAGGGGCCGAGGGCTTGAGCTAATCTGATTCCAGCTTGGCTCTGCTCAGAACCTGGCCTCAGTCTCCCCATCTGGAAAGTGGGACCGAGGATTCACCCCAGCGTCCTCACCAGGCTCCTGGGGGACACAACAGCAAAAAGCCCCAGAGAAAGTCCAACATCAGACACGGCTCCCTGGGCCATCCTCAGAGCAGGGCATGGGGCACTTCAGAGAGCCCTGGCTTCACGGCACCTCGATCTTGAGGTCGTCGTTCAGTCGCTCCGTTGTGTCCAACTCTTTTCGACCCCATGGACTGCAGCCCATCTCCCGGGGTTTGCTCAAACTCATGCCCATTGAGTCAGTGATGCCATCCAACCATCTCACCCTCTGTCGTCAGAGGATCGTTGGATCTGGCCGGTGGCCCAGAGCGGTGCCCGGCCTGTGTCTGGATGGCCCAGGAGGGAAGAACCCTCATGAGAAGATGTCACATGAGAAACTTCACCTTTTGGTGAGAATTCTGCACGTCGCCTCACAGCCCACAGAGACGAGAACATCTGCTGTCAGGCCCCGCATGGAAGTGTGAGCTGGGCTCTGACCCAGCCCCGCAGCAAGCCCGCTGCTCTGGACGGCTCTTACCAGGTCCCGGGGACCTTAGAGTTGAGGTTTGCAGGGCAGAGGCTCACTTCACAGCCACAGGCGAGGTGCATCAGGGGCCCCGGGAGCCAGAGAATTCACATCCCTTCACATCTTTCAAAACCACAAAGTCGGTGGAAAGGCATCTCTTTGCTGAGTCTTTACTGGCTGTCCGGGTCGCCGGACAGCAAGGAAACTCAAGTGTCAGAACGCAGGGGGATGACCTCTGTATGGGAGCTGAGCTCAGACGTCCCTGCTGGTGGAAGAGCAAGTGTTCCTGGACCCTCTTAAGCTTGAGCCCGGCAGGTCACATCATGGATCCCAAGGCACAAATGTGAACCAGGTGAAATCACCGATATCTGAGCGTGTTTGGATTGTGAAAATGGCGATTTCTTCCGATACAAGCTGAGAAGATGCACTGTGTAAAGCAGAATTCCAGGTGGATCGGGGACTGATGGTGGAGAATTGGTGGGCCTGGCACCATCAGTTGGTGGGGGCCACTCTGAGGATGGAGCACTGGCCCAGGAGTCCCTGGCCTGGGATGTGCTGACCTAATGCCAAGGGCAGGAGAAGCTTTTGGAAGGAGTAATGACGGCCCTCATGTTTGCAGGATTATGTTTGGGCTAGACAGTAAAGAGTCTGCCTGCCATGCAGGGGACCTGAGTTCAAGCCCTGGGGTTGGAAGATCTCCTGGAGAAGGGAATGGCAACCCACTCCAGTATTCTTGCCTGGAGAGTTCCATGAACAGAGTAGCCAGGCGGCTACAGTCCACACGGCTGCAAAAAGTTGGACCCAACTGAGCAACTAACAGAAAGGTCCAGCCCAAAGACCTGTCCCTCTGGTGTGCAGTCCCCAATTTGGCAGAATGACAGACAACACCCCTGACACACGTCAGTCTTGTTTGTTTGGGAACCAGCACAGAACTGGCCCAGGTCCTGTTCTAACTAAAATTGTATTCAATAGGAAATAAAAAGAATACATTTTGTAATTTTCCATCTCATTTCAAGATAAAGTTCCAATAAAGACTTTTGTTTTCACCCTGAAAATTGAATCTTGGTTTAAGGTGATTCTGTTTAAGATAAGATGGGCATCGTCCTTGCTGACTAGAGGTGGCTCTGGCCGAGGCATGCGTGGGTCTCTGAGCCCCGCCCACTAGATCCCCCGGCTCCTGGACAGATGGCCACCCATGTCTGCTTACAAGCCTTTGGTGACAGGGAGCTCACCACTGCACAAGGAAGCTGGCTCCATTTTTGAGGTCTCTGATTATTTGAAAGTTATGCACAGTCCCACAGCTCTCAGTGCCTTAGGGACTTGGGGTTAAAAGGCCCAGGCTGCTCTTGACCCTGACCCGCCAGGCAGGTTACACGATGCTCTTCTTTCATCGGTAGAAGGGGGGGGCCCCTCCTTTATCTTTCCGGTGAATGTTAAATGACTACGTGATGCACTGTGTAGGAAGACACTTGCTGGGCGCTAANGGGCCTGGGTGGGTGGGGGGTGCCCGCAGGGCAGGGAGCTGCCCGCCTGCCTCTGATTCAGCCCAGAGTCGATTCTGGGACAAAACGGAGGACCCCACGGGACTCCACGGGACCCCACGGGACTCCACGGGACCCTACCGGACCCCACGGGACCCCACGTGGTCTCCTTGCTGGGAGTCTCGGGGCTGTTTCTGCACTGTCATCTGAGAAGCTGGCAGTGGCTCAGTGACTGCCACGGGGCTAGTGCATCTGCTACTAGACGAACCGCTCCTGCGCTCCGAGGCCACCTGGCCCCACCCACCGCTCCTTGCAGAGCAGTCCCTGGCTGGCTCGCCCAGGTGCCTGTTCAAATGCAGAGTCCTGGGCCCCACCCCAACAGACTGGGAATGGGCCCGGGAACCGGCACTTAAGCTAAGCTATCCATGGTGGTCAGCGGGCACGGCACTTGGGAGCCCCTCTGCGTGAGTCTCCGCCTTCGCTCGTCTGTACATTCAGTGAGCAGGCACTGAACACCCACGGTATACCTGGACCTGTTCTAGGTGCAGTGGGTACAGCAGTGAAGAGGGAAAAAACCCCAAAGGCCGGCTTTCACAGAGCGTCGGTTCCTCAGGAGAGACAGACGGAGGGGGAGGGGAGTGAGCCTGCCGGGGACTAGAGATGTCAGCTGTGGGGAGAAGCGGAGAGCAGGGCCGGGCTGCCCCATCACACACTGTGGGAAGACCCCTCTGGTGGGGGACGTTCTGAGCAGAGCCCTGGAGGAAAGGAGTGAGTGAGGCACCAGGGGAGCGAATTCCAGGCAGGATGCAGCTGGTGCAAAGGCCCTGAGGTAGGCGCAACTGCTCTGCGCTTGTGTAACAGGAAAGAGAGGGCTTCCCTGGTGGCTCAGCAGTAGAGAACCCGCCTGCAGTGCACGAGATGTGGATTCAGTCCCTGGGTCGGGAAGATGCCCCGGAGAAGGAAATGACAACCCACTCCAGTATTCTTGCCTGGGAAATCCTACAGACAGAGGAGCCTGGTGGGCTGCAGTCCATGGGCTCGCCCAGAGTTAGACGCGAGTGAGGTGGGGAGGGGAGGGGTGGGCGGTGTCGGGAGGCTCCAAGCGGCTGCCGTGTGGCCACATCTGGCTGGCTGGCTTTCTCTCTTGCCCCAGTCCCGGGACTCATGGGCCACCCTGGGCACCTCCCGTCCTGAGACACAGCTGCAGGCGACACAGCTCAGCCCTAGGGGTGTCCCCTGGAGCCCTGGGGGGCTGCTGGCCCGTGCCCACCCTGCCCCGCCCCAGGAGGGACCCCGTTACTCACTCATCTCCATGTACTCCGGGGTCAGGCCCGCGAAGGGCTCCAGCGTGTAGTCCACCTCGTACCGCTGCTTCCTCTTCACGTGCTCGTCGTGGTCCGGGGGGCTCTGGTGCCTCAGCCTCAGATAGCGGATGAACTTCTTCATTTTCCTGGAGGATGTACGGCGTCGCCTCGGTCAGGCTCCCAGTAAGGTGGGCTTGGGGGTGGCCCCCCAGGTTGTTTTAAAGCCTGAACTGACGTGTCTGCAGTGACCGCTCTGTTGATGGCCTAGCTCCTTTGCCTCTCCCCCAGGGCACGCGGAGGGCAAGCCTCACTGCTTCATTTGTGACATGAGCAGTGGCACCCAGACTTTTTGGCACCAGGGACCAATTTTGCGGAGGACGACTTTTTCCCAGACTGGAGGTGGGGGAGGTGGTTTCGGGATGGTTCAAGCGCACTGTATTTATTGTGCATTTTATTTCTAATCTCAGCTGCTGCTGATCTGCCAGGAGGTACCAGTCCTCGACTCTGAGGTTGGGGACCCCTGACATAAGGAAACGGAGGCTGGGGAGGGCCCCAAGGTGTCAGGGGTCTGGATGGGCCCGAGCAGACTGGGATGCCTTGGACACGGCACTTGGATTTGGGGGCACTTATCTATATTCGTTTCCAGTGAGTCAAAAAAGACACTGATGCTGGGAAAGATTAGGGCCGGAGGGGAAGGGGATGACGGAGGACGAGACGGTTGGACGGCATCACCGACTCAAAGGACAGGAGTTTGAGCAATCTCCAGGAGACGGTAAAGGACGGGGAAGCCCTGCGTGCTGCAGTCCATGGAGTCACAAAGAGTCGGACACCACTGAGCGACTGAGCAAAAACCATCTGTATCCTGCATCCTCGGCCATTTGCGAGAGGAGGTGTCACCTGGCCTTGTCCCTTTCCTTGTCCACCAGGCAGTTGCTACTGCCCATCTTCCCTGGGTTCTCACCACCTCCCTGTTTCTGGTGCCCCCACCCTAGTCCAGGCCCCAAGTCACCCGCCGCCCAGACACCGGGAGGCCTGCCCCCGCGCCTGTGCTCGCTGAGACCCGAGGCCGGAAGCTACTCACGGGATGCCGATCTCAAACAGGTTGTTCTGGATCAGCTGCTTCCCCAGCATGATGATGCTGAGCTGGATGCAAAGCTCCATCAGGCAGCCCCCCGGGGCGCACTGCAAGAGAGGGTCGCATCAGCACCACCCCGGCCCCGCCCAGCCCCCTGCGAGGGGAGGCCGGCCCTCGGCCCAGGGCTGAGCTGTGTGCTCCATGTCCTGGCCCCTGGAGCCTCACAGCGGGACCTCACTTGTTAGCAGGGTCTTTGCAGATGCGACCGAGAGAAGATGCAGTTGTGATGGTGTAGGGTGGGCCCTGCTCCAGCGGCTGGTGTCCTTTGAAGGACAGAAAGCGCACAAGCGCCTGGGAGCAGGGGGGTGGGTGGTGAGGAGGCCCCCTGAGGACGGAGGCACAGACTGGAGAGGCATGTCCATCAGCAGGGGACATCAAAAAGGGTCAGTGGCAGAGAGAGCTGGGAGAGGCCTGGAGGAACCCTCCCTAGAACCTTCGGAAGGGGCACAACACTGCTGACACTGTGATTTTGGACTCTGGCCTCTAGAACTGTGAGAGCTTACAACTGCCGCCTCGAGAGGCCTGGTCTATGGCGTCTTGTGACAGTGGCCCCTGGGGTTAGTACAGCCTGACCGACAGGCTCTCCAGGCTGAACCCAGGCCTGGAGACAGAGCCCAGTGGCAGGGGGTGGGCAGCGGACTCGCAGGCTGGGGCCCGCACGGCTGGGAAGCCGCACGCTGAGGCAGCCGGCCACCCCTGTTAGGCCTAACGCCTGTCCCCCGGGCGCTTGTACTGCCATAGGCTTGTGGGGGTGGTGGCGGGGGCGTGAGCAGGCAGACAGAAGCTTAACTTGAAGGGACCCTGGGTGCCACTCCAGGGCACAGCTGGCCGTCTCTGAGTCCTGGGCCAGACTGCATATACCAAAAATTGCCAAAAAATTTATCTGGAAGAGCCACCATCTCATTAAAAAAATAAAGATGCTCCACGCTTTGTTCCGCTTCCCTGGGGGCTCAGAGGTTAAAGCATCAGCCCCCAACGCGGGAGGCCCGGGTTCAGTCCCCGGGTCGGGAAGATCCCCTGGAGAAGGAAATGGCAGCCCACTCCAGTATTCTTGCCTGGAGAGTCCCATGGACAGAGAGGAGCCTGGTGGGCCACAGTCCACAGGGCCACAAAGAGTCGGACACGACCGAGCGACTTCACGTGCTTTATTCTATTTCACAAAGACATTTCCCCTGACTTCCCCAACAGTCAGAGAGCTTAACAGGGTGTCGCCCTACGTAAAGGACGTGTCAGCCAGTGGGGGCGTACTTGGAGGGCTTTTCACAAACATCCGCTACTGCGGATGAGGCCTTGGGATGTTCAGGGCCAGCAAGCACTCAGCTGGCTGAAGCTCTCGACTTCACCCCAGGCAGCCAGGTCACCCAGTACCTAATCCTCTCCACCGTTTCACACGATCTTATCAGGAAGACCTTTCTTTCTCAATAAAATGAATTATTCTGAGAATTGCAAAAGCCAATTAGTTGCCGTGAGACCTGAACTGCTGATGGGCCCTGAAGTCTGGCTTGGTCTGATGGAGCCAGTGGAACAAGTTTGGGGGCCAGGACTCAGACACACGCACTAGGCCCACAGTGGCTGGAACCGCGGAGCAGAAGCCAAAGATCACCAGCATTGTGTTTGGTGGGCAAGAGATGAGCATTTCAGTGTGGAAGTAACAGAACTGTAATTGAGGTGTTTTTTTTCCCCCCAAGATCTTACAGAAAAAGAAGAAGGAGGGAAAAAAAAGGGTGTAGTTTTTTGTTTCCATGGCCCTGAAGAGATATTCTCCTTTTAAGGTGACGCTATATGGACACGCCACGGAAGACTGAAGCCCACTCCAGCAGCTGGGTAACAGAGCAGGGGTCCCGCGGGCTGGGAACTGAGGTGCGCTGCGTGAACAGAGGTGAGAAAGCAGAGCAGGACCTACCTCCTCCATCCGGAAAGATCGGAAAATGTACACGTAGTCGCCTGGGCGTCCGACAAACCTGCGATGATGAAGGTCAGTTAGAGAGGACCGAGTGGGCCCTGGGAGGCCCCGAAGGTGGGAGCTGGGCTGCGTCCTGGGTCCCCAGGTTGGAGCCAGTGATGGGGGAAAGTTAGAGTGGGCTGAGTGGGCTCTGGGAGACCCCAAAGGTAGGAGCTGGGCCACGTCGTGGGTCCCCAGGTCGGAGTGTTAGGGTCTCACGGGCTTCCCCCCCGCCCGCTTCATCTGGGAACCGACCACAGTGGTTTTCTGTTGGTTGAATGCTCGTGTGATTCCCAAGCCCGCAGGTGGGTAAGAAGACGTGGCTTCAACAGGAAATCAACAGGCCGAAGGGCAGGTGGAGGGAAGGGAGCCCAGGGGGGAGGAGGCAAAGGCGCAGGGGTCTGAGCCCAGGTGGCGTCACGCCCGGCACGCAGGGTCTCGCCGCAGCCACGCTGGGGACTGTGTGGCTGGGGCGGGGCCGGTCCCTGAGGCCGCCTCGCAGTTCCCTGTGGGGCGTGCGGCCAGGGCCATCTGAGAGCCTGCGCCACTGCTGTGGGTGCTCTCAGGGGGGCCTGGGCACCTTGGCCCAGCTTCAGGACCCTGGGATGGGTGGGTGGCCGTGGCTTTGTAAATCGCATGATGCTGAGGATGGAGACTCTGGGAGGGGTTCTGGGATCTGACTGGCCAGGCCCTGGTGGGGGCGGGGACAGTGGGGAGTCATGGTGGGTGGGCCACAGGCCCCTAGAAATCCAGGACAGCTCCAGAGGGTCAGGGTGTGGAGTTCACTCCACCACTGGCCCAGAACACCAGTGGCTGCCCTTTCATACCTTCTCCGGCAGCCCTTACCTCCCCGGTGTGGGAGCCCCTGGAACTGGCTGCCTGGAGCCCCGGCTGTCTGGAGCCCCCAGCGCCTGGGGCCCCTCCTCCCCAGGGCCCCTCCCCCCTGGGGGCCCCACAGCAGCAGCCGGAGCTCACTGACTGCTCTGCCTTGGGCCCGCGTGCCTCCTGCCTGTGGGGAGACGGGGTGGGAGGCAGGAAGCCTTCTATTGGACGGGGAGGCCCGAGCTAGGGAAGGCGGTGTGTCTGAGTCACCAGAGCGGCC
Source organism: Raphicerus campestris (assembly GCA_006410735.1). NCBI lineage: Eukaryota > Metazoa > Chordata > Mammalia > Artiodactyla > Bovidae > Raphicerus > Raphicerus campestris. The sequence goes on along the minus strand of SJYW01021961.1, from coordinate 60,492 downwards.
CCTACCGGCCTTTGAAGAAAGCCACGTAGAAGATGGGGGTGTAGGAGTTGACGAACTTGAGCAGGAAAGCCTTGAAGATCAGCCTCTCCTCAAAGCTCTTCTCCGTCTTTGGAACCTCTAAAGGGAGCGAGATGCAAGCCGCTGAGCCGCTGCCCTGGGCCAGGCGGGCCGCTGCACTCGGCCATCAGAGGGGCTGAGCGGCCAGCCCAGGGCCCCAGGGCAGGCGATGTGCGGCCACCTGGCTCTGGGGCTCGGCCGGGGCGCTCACCTATCTTGGTGAGCCATCTGGCTATGCAGCCATACACCTCGTCCAGGAGTATGATGACCACCAGGTTGATGATGACTGCGGTGGCCGTGACCGTGACCCGGATGTTGGACCGCACGGACGGGGAGGAGTTCATGGCCAAGGCGGCGGCTGTGGAGATTCTGTAGATGATGACGCCGAGGACGATGGCAAAGGTCACGGCAATCTGTTGGGGGGAGGAGGGGCACTGTTGCCTGGACCACACCCTCTGGCTCCCTGGGCCCTGCTGTCCCCGACCTGGGAGCACTTCAGCCTCAAAACAGTGACAGGCGTTTCTTGTCACCCACTAGATGCCAGGGGCTTTACTGGTGCTAATGTCACAGAAGAGTGAGGGGCCAAATTCTGTTTTACAGAAGAGGAGACTGATGCTCAGAGAGGCTGGGTAACCAGGCCAGGTCACCCAGCACATGAGCTGGGGCTTTCCTGGTGGGTCCACCAAGCCTGGAGTGCACGGCTCTGCGCTGCCTGCTGTGAGAACCGTGACTGCCTGGCCCACTGTCCCTAGCAGGATGGCTGCAACCCCAGTAACTGGCTGGTGCGCTGGCAGGCTGACTCTGGGGTGGGCTTTGCCCCCAGCCGGGGTGACCCTGAGTGGAAGCAGTGACGTTCTCGATGCTGTTGTGGGAGGCAGGGGGGGCATGTGGTGGTCTGGTCTTCCCGGCAGTGCTGCAGGCCTGCCTGGGTCAGATGGATGGGGTCCCTTCTCCTGATCTCCCCAGGAGACCCCCACACCCCTCCAGCTCATCCCCCATCTTGCCAAACCCACTGTTGCCCCAGAACGTTCCCTAAAGCTTGGACTGGCGGCTGCTTGAGAGACAGGGGTGGGCACTGGCGAGGATGATGAGTCTGTTCTGCATGGAGCTGTCTGTCTGCCTGCCTGGGCTCCTCTTCCTAACCCTCAAAAGCCCTGACTCACCTGGGAAGACCCTGTCTGCACCCTGTCCTGCCCTAACGGTGAGGACGCCTGCGGATTCCAGTCCTGAGGCAGTCCTGAGGGTGGAGGGCGGCTGTGCGGGGCTGTCGCCCGAGCCAGACTGCACCGTGCCCTCTGCGTGCCCTGGCCCCTGCGTCTCACTTTCATGGTGGGTGTGCAGGGGGCCTGCCCTTACTGAGACGGCCCCTCGTGGCCCCCGGGACAGCCTAGGAGGGCAGGGGCTGCGCTGTGTGCCTCCAGGATGCAGCTTGGCAGGGCTCTGCCTGCCTCACCCCAGAGGAAGGCCGCAGTGATGGGGATCTCAGGATGCTCCTATTTTAAATTTCCGGCTAGTGACCCCACTGCTGCCCACGCCTGTGAGCGACCGAATGGCAACCACACCCGCCCAGGGAATGTCCGCGCCCCACACCACACCCCGAAGAACGGGCTGCCCTGTGGTGAGGTGTGGGTACCACTCCTGCCAGCTCCCGGAATGAGGGCTTTCCTGGGAAACTCCCATGCCCCTGCCAAGAGGCCCCACCCCATGCCCAGGGGAAGGCATTGCCCTGGGCTTGGAGATGCTCCTCCTGCCTTGTGTGGGGGTGTAGATGGGGCACTGGGCCTGCAGAGACTCAGCAAGGTGCCCCCTTCCCCTGCTGGTGTCCCCCATGGCCACCCTGCAGCTGTGCCCCTCCTGGTGCAGTGCCCGCTCTGGAAGGAAGGGGCCTCAGGGCCGGGGTTTGGACGCAGCGTTCACATGGGCACCTGGTAGGGGGTGAGCTGCTATTTGTTCAGAGAATGAAACTCCTGTGTCCAGGACAAGACTGATGCATCTGTCATGGGGACCCCAGTCCTCAAGGGCTGCTGGTTTCCTCCCCACTATCCCGCCTTTGCTGGGAATGGCACTGTGCCCATTTCCCAGTCTCTGTGCAGACAGGGCTGGCCAGCACAATGCAAGCACAGGTGTGGGCAGCCCTGTGGCAAAGCACTTTCAAACAGGGGCTGCCTCCACTGGCATCCATCTCCTTCCCCTTTATGCCTGGACAGTGGAGGTGATGTTGGAGGTGGAGCAGCCATGTTGTGACCAAGAGGATACAGGCAGAGACCAGAGAAGTCAGTGACTGTTGGAATCATGAAAGTGCTGGGCTAGCCCTCCACTGCCTACACCTTGATTCTTATTACTTGAGAAACTCAAAACTCCCTGAAGACTATCCACAGAAGTGACATGTAACCTGAGGGCCCCTGTCCACACTTGCCGTGGCGCAGAAGGGCCCACAGCCTCCCACCTCCTCCATCCCCGTGCTGGACCTTCTGATTCTTCTCTGCCAGGAGGGGCTGACCCTTGGCGCCTGAGTCCCATTTCCTGTACCCCGTCCCCTGCTGGGGAGCTCTGGCAATGCTGTGGGCAGGGCCCACATTGTCCTAGGTTACGCCTCAGCACCACTCATGTGTGTCTTGGACACGTGTCCCAGGGCTGGCCCCCTGCCGCTGGAGTCATCTACAGACCCAGGAGCCCTGCCTGCAGCGGCTCCACAGTCCTGGCGGTCCCCACTGTGGATTTCTTCATATCAGTGATGTCCTTCTGAACCGTGTGCAAGACTATGAGAGGAAGCAGAGTCCTCCCTCTGCTTCTAACTACTCAGCTTAGAGGGCCTCAGCTGCCACTGCCAACACCCAACGGAAAAACAAGCCCATCTGCATGTCTCCAATTTTACGGAGAACAGCAAGGGCCTCAGGGTGGATGGCCAGCCTGGTATACGGCCTGCGGAGAGGGTGAGACCTCCGGCCTCTGTGTCCTTGCCAGCAGGTCGGGGGACAGGCAGGTGTGAGCCCCTAAGGCCACTGGGCACAGCTCAACCCTCAGTCCACACCGGCCACGAGGGCCCCCCACAGGGTCAGGGGCTAAGACCCTAACCTAAAATTCCAGGGCTGGATGAGGGGATGGTCATTTCTACAGTGACCACAGCTGGCGCTGACCTGTTGGGGAGCATGGGCTGAGGCCTTCCAGGGACGTGGCCCAATCATCTGGGCGTTAAAGCCTCCAAAGAGAGCCGGCCCTGGTGTCGCTGATTTATTCAAACCCCCAGGGTCTGGATGAATCCGGCATCATAGACCCGTCCTGACTGTAGTCCTGACTCTATGTTATTCATTTCGTGGCCTTCTTTAAAACCCCTCCGTTTTGCCTTAAATAATACCTGTGAACTCCCGGGTGTGAATGACAAGTTACCTACATGTGTCACTCTCAGAGCAAAAAAACGTATGTCAGGGACTATCCCCCAGGTGTAGGGAGCCCCCAGGGGTCACTACAGAACTCTGGCCCCTTCCCATTTTAGGGTGGAATCCCCCCACCCCTGCCTGGCCTGGGATGAAGACAACTGCCAGGTGGATGGCTGACCCCATCCAGGTAAATGCCGCCTGCCTTGGTACACGGCCCCCCTCGGCCTCCTGGGACTCACCATGAAGATGATAGAAACCAAATTGGTGAAGTAGGCGGGAAACCGGTCTCTCCAGGTCAGCTTCACCTTGTCCGTCTACAACACGAAACAGGGCTGGGTTAGCAGTGGGGACCATCCTGGTGGACAGGTGTGGGATGTGTGTGTGCACGCACACCTGTGTGTGTGAGTGTGAACAACGTGGACCACAGAAACACGGTGGGTAAACACAAAACCCTGCAGGTGATGGATGAATGCAAACATCCAGGCTTTGTCCCTGATGAAAGGATGCTATGAAATGACAGGAATGGTAGTTGTCTACATATGTGAGTCTTCTCTGTACAAGGCGTGATGGCGCCAGAGGCTTTTCTAAATGAGACGCTCAGCGTCCCCCATCCGGGAAAAGCCCGGCCTCCGTCTCCTGGCTGAAAGTCTCATCTGCACGGCGAGAAGATCTAAGCTGTTTTCCTCTGCCACCCAGACCATAATAGTTATTTTCCTTTGCAGAGCAAGTTGAGACAAGCCACCAGCACTACGAGTTCAAACGCTGCCCGCCGCGTAGCAACGGCGGTCGGTGGGGACACACGGCCCCAGAGGCTCTGGCACAGGGACTGCGGGGTCTGGAGGGACGGAAGTAGGTGCTTGCCACTAACCTGGGATGTTTCTAGAATGGGGTGGATCTTTAATGCCAAAAAAAAAAAAAAAAGCATGGATGAGGTCAAAGAATGCTGGCAGGCCTGACCCCCTAGGCCACACATTCCAGGGAGGGTGGCATGCATGTTAATGAGACCAGGGACTGCTGGCAGGCAGCTGTGGCAGGCACGATTCTCAAGCCCCAGAGACAGCCGCGCTCCCGCCCACGACCCCACGGTGGCCATGCAGAGACACCTCGACACGTCACAGCCCGAGGGTGCGGAGGAAGGCAAAGGAGCGTGGATGTGGATGTTAACACGGTAATACAGCAGTCAAGAGTCGGCTGAGGAGACGCAATGAACTTTGGTTCATCTGCACACACTGAAGACGCGCGCCGCCCGGTGACGCGACATGTACCAGTTTCACCCCCGCCATGGCGGTCTTAACCCTCTGCCTCCACTTGTTTGTGGGCTCCTCCGGAAGGTGCCGGCGCTTCTGGGGCGGGTGGGGAACAAGAGAGCACCGTGGGGTGAGACCGCGGCCCAGGTCCCCGCTCCCCCGGGGGAAGCCAGTGCCTCCCCGGCTGTGCGCTGCCGGGGCTGAGTCAGGCTCTGGGCATTTAAACCCATCAGAGACGGCAGAGACCCACATTCTAAAAGAGTGCGTGCATGCTAAGTCACTTCAGTCGTGACCCACTCTGTGACTCTATGGACCGTAGCCCGCCAGGCTCCTCCGTCCAAAGGCTTCGCCAGGCAAGAACACTAGAGTGGGTTGCCGTGTCCTCCTCCAGCGGATTTTCCCAAGCCAGGGCTCGAACCCGCATCTCCTGCATTGGCAGGTGGGTTCTCTCCCACTAGTGCCAGCTGGGAAGCCCATTCTAAAAGAGAGGCTGCAATGAGGTAATGGAAACAGCCTGGAAGCTTGGCGGATTCCGCGGGGCCCCCTTGCCAGTCAGCGGCCGTAGTTCAGATGGTGCATCTTATGCAGACGCGGGTTACCCTGTGCATTTGACACCAATGTGCAGGAAGCCACACTCTGCATCCTAACACCCATGAAAGGGGGGATCTCTTATTTTCCCCGTAAACGAATTTGGTGCCATAGCCAGGGGAAAAAATTAAAGCCATTAAGTTGGGAGACAGTGAAATGGTGGAAAAAATCAAGGGTGTAGCCCCTGGAGGCCTTCAGGGCCTGAGGTCACCATTGGAGCCTGGCGAAAAAGAACCCCAACTTTTGCTGCTCTTGTGGTCAGAGAGCTCGGGTCCAAGCCATGGAGCCGGGTGACAGGGAATCGGGGCGGTGCTCCCGGCGCGGTGCAGGACTCGGGTTTGGGGGAGCCTCTGACTTCAGTGGGCGTGACGCGGCCACTGAGCCCCTTTTCCCTTAGGAAGGGGCGCAACCTCATCCTCGCTCACACTAGGAGGGGCCGCTGTAGAACTGTGGGGTGGGCTGCCTGGGGGTGCAGATGGCACCCCTCAGGCGGGGCATGGCGGCCCTCAGTGGGGGCCTGGGGGCTTCAGAGCAGCAGCACCCGTGCATCTCCCTACAGGAGAGGAGCCGCAGCCTGGGGAGAGGGTGCTGACGGAGCTGTGGGGTCAAAGGCACAGGGCGGCTGCTATGAAGGCAAGGGGCACGCAACGGGCAGACGTTCCGATGGGTTAAATGAAAAGACGGTCTCCTCACCATGGTGAAGGCTCACGCTTTTGTGGTTATTTCCTCTGCACCCCTGGTCCGCTTGGACTCTGAGTTCAAGGATGTGCGCCCGCCTTCTGGCTGGGGGTTGCTGAGCTGGGCTCTCTTTCTGCTATGGGAACTGGGGTCTGAGAACGGGTTCTGCTGCACCCGCTTTTCCCACCCCCTGTGGGGGGACTGTGGTAACTGGGACCCCTGGCCATGTTGTACCAGCAAACTCTGTCCACGAACACAAACGGCAAGAAAAGACAAAGGCAGGGGCTTGCGCTGGTCGCTCCCAGAGGCCAAGGAACACCAGGGTCTGGAAAGACCACTCTGCCCTTGTTCCCGTCCCTGCAACGACTGACCTTCCAGCCTCAGTGAGAGGTTGGCAAGGGCCTGGGGGCTCTTGATCCACATCATATTAAAAAAACCTCTGATGCAAAAAACAGCTGAGCATCCCTAGAGGATTGTGAGAACATGACTGTGAACGTGACTGCCAGTTTAAATGAGAGGTTCTGGGGAGAAGCGAGGGCATTTGTCACATACTAAGGAAAGGTGGCGGCCTCAGGAGGATCACAAAAACATTTCTCTTTCTCATTGTCGTCCTCTACGCGTGAGGCCAGGAGCTGGCCTTCCATTCAGGGGTCCTGTTGGGGCAAACCCTTCCATCCATCAGTCAATGCAGAGCATGAGGGCTGGACACGACCCTCCAGAGTGAGAAAAGCTGCAAAACCACTTGGTTTTCTTGATGTTGAGGTGTTGGCTGAAGTTTGAGGTCACCCTCAGGGCAGAAGGGGGAAGCTGAGCTCTGGCAGGGTGTGACAAATCTCCCCCCACCCTCTGCCTGTTTTTTATAAATAGAGTTTTATAGGAACACGGCCAGACACATTTCCCCTGCTGTCTATGGCCGTTCTCCTCCTGCAACGGCAGAGTCGCTGGGACAGAGCTCGGGAGGGTCTGAACATTTACTCTCTGCTGCTGTCTGGGGGCCACGCCCTCTATCCGCACAGCAGGTGTGGACCCCTGGCCTGTGATGTGGATGGACATACAATGTTTCACTGCTGGGAAAGCCAGCTGGCAGCGGCCACCATACCTCTTTGTTTTTGGATTCTTTCCTAAGAGACTTCTCCAGAACTCGGGCTTCATATTCGGCTCTGGGATGGTCCTGCGAAAGAAAGCAAGTCAGCGAGGAGTCTTGTGAACTGCGAGTCTGCGACCCTTGACAGGAGCACGTGTGGCAGATTCACCCCTGCCATTCCCTTGGGGTGCCCGCTGGGGCCAGTTCCTAGCTGGCTGTTTGTACCATTTCCCATTCAGAGCTCCCTGCATGAGGTTCATCCGGGTTTCTCCCCCTTGTTGGGAAGCCCCGCCCACTGGGAAGGCCACAGAGTCAGGCTCCGTGGTCCTGGAGGCGGGTCAGTCTGTGCTGGGCTACGGCCTGTCCTGCAGCCCACTCTGAACACCCAGCCATGAACTGGCCCCTGGGGACATCCCATCAGGAGCCACGGGGTCGGAAGAGATGGCAGTTAAGTGTCAGCAAGCGTGGGCAGACCAGAGGCGCCGGGCCTCAGGGGAGCCCAGAGCAGGTCAGCGAAGGGCGCTGGAACGGAAGAATGGGGGTTAAGAGAGACCCGGAGGAGGGGGAGGAAGCAGAGACCCCTGCCCGCCGTGGAAGAGGTGTGGGGACCCGCTGAGCAGAAACAGACAGAGCAGCTGTGCCAGAAGGTCCCGCTCCCAGGAGACAGACGAGCGACAAAAAATTCCAAACCTTGACAGCCTCCTTCCGGGAACCAGGAATGTAAAACAAAAGGAAAAGGTGTCATTACTTGTGCTTTTTTTTTTTTTTTTTATAAAAAAGTCCTCTTAGAGGTGATACTCTTAAAAGAGCGGGCTGCAGGCAGATGGGCATGGGTGGACAAGGAGAGCTTGCCAAAGGCGGATGCTGCCCTAGGCTGACTGCGTGTGTGAGTTTCTGCAGGTGGAGTGTTCTGGGCATTCCTGAGGGCGTGCTGGGCTGAACCGTCTTAGACCCAGGGGAGGACACCCAGGCCAGATGGCTGGGCACGGGCTTCCTTCTGCTCCGAGAGCAGACACCTAGGGTTCATGTCACGGAGGGGCTAGCCCTCTGTCTCAGGTGACCAGCCCCAGAAGAGGCCCTACCCAGTGCTGGGGGCTCACCCTCGGGGACTCACTCACGGCCCCCGGGGCCCACGCCCAGCGCTCTGGCCACTACCCCACTACCTAGTGTCTGAGTGACCAGGGTGAAGACTTCATGGGACAGGTTCCCAACAGGTTGAACTGTCCCAGCCCCAAGGACGCCATGAATAGACATTCTCAGTCTATTCCAAACTACTAAGATGATACTAACCCTATCTGAATCTATCGAATCTGCTCTGGCAGACAGCTGAGCCGGGGCCCACCATGGGGGCTGGAGCACCCGTCCCATGCCGATCTCTGCGCCTAAGGAGACACGCGTCTCTCTGGTCGGTCAGCCTTGGTCCTGCCATTTGCGAAACAGGACGACAAGACCTACTGCTGGAAGCGGTTGGACCTGGAGGCGGGAGGCCAGCTGGGGGCACTCGCAGTTGTCGGACCCCGCTCAAAGTGCTCTGCGTCTGCTGACCTGCCGAGACCCCCCAAACTCTACTCTTCCACCGCTGTTTGTGAGGACATGAGGCACAGAAAGGGGAAGCAACTGGCCCCAGGTCACACAGCAAGTGCAGTGCTGAAACAGGACAGCCTGGCCCTGGAGGTCGTCTTGGCACCCCGAAGCTGGTGCCTCTTCCAGCAAACTAGCGCCTGTGTCTGTCAGCTCAGAACCCACACCGCTACACAGTTGACTGAAGAGTGACCCACCAGCTCAGTCCTGGAGGTAGCACGTGTGGGGGGCATATAATACTGAGTGAAGTCGCTCAGTCGTGTCCGACTCTTTGTAACCCCATGGACTGTAGCCTGCCAGGCTCCTCTGTCCGTGGAATTTTCCTGGCAAGGATACTAGAGAGGGTTGCCATTTCCTTCTCCAGGGGATTTTTCTGACCCAGGAATCCAACCAAAGTCTCCCACACTACAGGCAGACTCTCTACCGTCTGAGCCACCAGGGAGGCCTAATATATGTGAAGTGAAGTTGCTCAGTCGTGTCCAACTCTGTGACGCCATGGACTGTAGCCTACCAGGCTCCTCTGTCCATGTGATTTTCCAGGCAATAGTACTGGAGTGGATTGCCATTTCCTTCTCTAGGAGATCTTCCCAACCCGGGGATTGAACCCAACCCTGGGATTTCCTTGGAAGGAATGATGCTAAAGCTGAAACTCCAGTACTTTGGCCACCTCATGCGAAGAGTTGACTCATTGGAAAAGACTGATGCTGGGAGGGATTAGGGGCAGGAGGAGAAGGGGACGACCGAGGATGAGATGGCTGGATTGCATCACGGACTCGATGGACGTAAGTCTGAGTGAACTCCGAGAGATGGTGATGAACAGGGAGGCCTGGCGTGCTGAGATTCATGGGGTCGCAAAGAGTCGGACACAACTGAGCGACTGAACTGAACTGACTCCTGCATTGTAGACAGACGCTTTACCGTCTGAGCCACAGGGAAGTCCAATATATAATAATAGGGATATATTAATATATAATATAATAATAAGGATATTTAAAGAGATGATGAAAGAGGCTTTCACATTACAATGAAAATGCACGAGTGGCTTCTCTTTAAAAGAGCTGAGCAAAGATTCTGTAACATGAAGCCACGGTCAGCATGGCCAAACCTAACGGCTCTCCTGTTCAGGGGATCGTGTTCCTTTTCATTCCCTCTTATCCCACCGGGATTCTACTGGAGCTGGCAATTCAGGATGGGGCAGCAGCCAAGCGTCTCCGGAGTAACCCTGGGGAAGGGGTTCACCCACCACCTCAGTGGCTGTTCAACTCGGAATGCCCCTCTCCTGGCACACAAAGATGCCCAGCACATGGCTTCCCTCTGTTAGTGAAGGATCAGTCCCGTGTCTTGGCCACGCCTGACTGCAGGCTGGCAGCTGGCTCTGGGGATCGCAGGTTTGGCACTCAGGGTAAAGGCTCACGGCCGCCTCTGGGGACTCAACCTCGTGGGTGGCAGCCACCCCTCCCCAGACCCGTGGTGTGGCCCCCAGACTGGATGAGATCATCATGGCGAGCCTTGGCCTGCGTNTTTGGCACTCAGGGTGAAGGCTCACGGCCGCCTCTGGGGACTCAACCTCGTGGGTGGCAGCCACCCCTCCCCAGACCCGTGGTGTGGCCCCCAGACTGGATGAGATCATCATGGCGAGCCTTGGCCTGCGTCTCCGACCACATTTCTGGGTGGTGTGTCCGTGTGAGCATGGAGATTTGAAACACCAGAGCGGACACTGAGCAGTCACCCTGGCAACCGCGGGGGATTCAGACATCAGGGACATGAACTGAGAAACAGGCAGGAAGCAGCCTTGCCTGGACTTTGCGACCTAGTGCGTCCCCCCACGAAAGGAACGGGGTGGGGATGGGGGAGGACACAGGGGGCGCAGCCGCTAAGCCCACTCACCTCCTCCTCCTCGAAGCCTGTGAGGTCCCAGCGGTAATTGAGCCGCATCTGTTTCCGCTTCCAGTGCTCCATGAAGGTGGCGGCTAAGGGCAGAGAGAACCAGGTGGTTAGGGGCTCAGAAGCCCCATGATACTGGGTGACATGAAAGCATTTCCCCCTCCTGTACCACTTGGAGAGTGAGGGCAACGAGTACTGGACCAATATTAAACTGTTCAGTTCTCCCACTGACTCTGCAAGGCAGGGATGGTCTATTGCTCATTTTACAGATGATGAAAATGGAGGTACAGGGAATCTGAGTCCCTGGCAAGCTTACTGTGCCCGCCGGTGAGGGGCCTGGGCAGGATGGTCTCAGAACTCGTGTTCTTGACCATCCTGCCCCGTTGATCTTGGGGACCCCAAGTCACAGGAAGGGATCCTGAGATCAGAAAGAGTGAAGGGTGAGCCAAGGCCACTCCAAGCTTCAGGCCCTGCAGGTGCTCTGCCTGCTGAACTGGGCTCCTAGGTGCTGCGTCCTGCTTTGTATTCCCAGCAGAGTAAGCACAGTTCAAGTGCCACCTCCTCCAGGAAGCCTCTGATCAGTTCCCTCAGTGACAGGAAAAAAGCAGCTCCTTCTGGGACCGTTCATGCTCATGGTGCCCATGCCACCTTCCATTATAATCCCTGTCCCATGTCCTGTGGCCTCTCTGGGGTGTGGAGGCAGGGACGGGGTCTCGGCCTCTGGGTCCTCCACAGAAAGCCCAGTGTCTGGCACAAACAAGTGCCTCAAAGTTGCTCATCGAATGCACAAAGGGCTTTTAAGAGCACACACGTATTTGGGGACACCACTGACTGAATCATTTATCATTAATGCTTCCGCCCAACACAGGAAAGTCAGCAGAGTCTGGGTGTTGGAAGAATGATACAAGTGACCATAAAGGTAACTAGAGCTCTGGATTCTGGAGCTGTCATGTGGTGGGCACTGTTCAAAGAGCCTGAATGCATGAAGTACTCAGTTCAGTTCAGTCACTCAGTCGGGTCTGACTCTTTACGACCCCATGGACGGCAGCACGCCAGGCTTCTCTGTCCTTCACCATCTCCCAGAATTTGCCCAGATTCATGTCTATCGAGTCGATAATGCCATCTAACTGTCTTGCCATTAATCTCATTTAAATCTCACAGAGATCTTCAGAGGGAGGTGCTATAACGTACTGCCTTTTACAGATGAGGAAACTGAAGCTCAGAGGAATTAAATGACCTGTATGATGAATGGTGCTGTCAAGACAGAAATACAGCAAGAACTTCAGTGCGAATTCTCTGGTGTCATTCTTCACTAGGAAAGAATGCAGGCTCTGGGCCTGGCAATAAGTGGGCATGAATCTGACTCATTTCCTGGTTCAGAGAATGTGTCCACCCATTAAGGTGAGGTGAGAACAGTTTTGTACATATCTGCACATAATGGGTACACGTCAAGTATCAGCTACCACACCAGCCAGGTCCAGCCAGGAGACAGGAACCTCTTTTGGACTGGGGTAATTTCACCCTGGAACTTGGCCACATAGATAGCAGAAGAGCTGAGACAACAAGAGGATGGTGAGACCACCCAAAGATTAGCAACTGCAAGAAGCTGCTGCCAATTTAGGGGCAGCGGGACAATGGGAGCTGGTGTTACCAGAGCGAGACACTGGGGCTGCCCAGAAGCAGCCAGGATCACGGAGGGAGGGGCTTTCCGGTGGGAATTAGAGCCACTGAGGGAAGGCAGACCTCTGCCAGAGATGTTCCTGGAAGCACGGAGAGAGGAGAAATACCCTGGTTTCTCCCCACCTCACTCCTTCGGATCCCCATCAGGGCCTCCCATTGGCCGACAGCTTTCCAGGCAACGGGACAGCAAGGGAGCCTGGGAAATGTCTCTCTGAGCCGAGGCACCGTGGTGGCAGGGACTCCGGGAGGAAGCATGTGGCCGGTGGGGCAGGCCCATCGGCAGCCTCCTGAGAAGGAAGGTGTGAGGATGCCTCCTTCCGCCTCTCAGTGTGTCCTTGGCGCACTGCAGCAGAGGGCCCTGGTCGGGGCCCATTCCCATACCCCCTCCAGTTCTGGAAGGCCTGCCTCTCCTTCACTGTGTTTTGACAGCTGTGTCTCTCTGGCTTCTGCCTGCGCATGGCAAGGCCTCCTTTGCGACCTTGGGCTGAGTTGGGGAGGAGGGCTGGCTCTCTGCTCGGCAGGGAGCTGGCCCGGCTACATCCCCTGCCCCGCCCTCCCCCATGCCTCCCCGTTCCCAGGCTCACTGACCACCACCTCTGCCCCCTAGACCTCCACTCCTTCCACTCACCAGCCTGTAGTGTGGTAACTCCTGCCTTTTAATGAGGACTCAGCCTACACCAGGCTCTGTACTAGTGACTTACCGACATCAGTTCAGCTCAGTTCAGTTCAGTTGCTCACGCCAGGCCTCCCTGTCCTCACCAACTCGTGGAGTTCACTCAGACTCACGTCCATCGAGTCCGTGATGCCATCCAGCCATCGCATCCTCGGTCATCCCCTTCTCCTTCTGCCCCCAATCCCNGCAACTGCAAGAAGCTGCTGCCAATTTAGGGGCAGCGGGACAATGGGAGCTGGTGTTACCAGAGCGAGACACTGGGGCTGCCCAGAAGCAGCCAGGATCACGGAGGGAGGGGCTTTCCAGTGGGAATTAGAGCCACTGAGGGAAGGCAAACCTCTGCCAGAGATGTTCCTGGAAGCACGGAGAGAGGAGAAATACCCTGGTTTCTCCCCACCTCACTCCTTCGGATCCCCATCAGGGCCTCCCATTGGCCGACAGCCTTCCAGGCAACGGGACAGCAAGGGAGCCTGGGAAATGTCTCTCTGAGCCGAGGCACCGTGGTGGCAGGGACTCCGGGAGGAAGCATGTGGCCAGTGGGGCAGGCCCATCGGCAGCCTCCTGAGAAGGAAGGTGTGAGGATGCCTCCTTCCGCCTCTCAGTGTGTCCTTGGCGCACTGCAGCAGAGGGCCCTGGTCGGGGCCCATTCCCATACCCCCTCCAGTTCTGGAAGGCCTGCCTCTCCTTCACTGTGTTTTGACAGCTGTGTCTCTCTGGCTTCTGCCTGCGCATGGCAAGGCCTCCTTTGCGACCTTGGGCTGAGTTGGGGAGGAGGGCTGGCTCTCTGCTCGGCAGGGAGCTGGCCCGGCTACATCCCCTGCCCCGCCCTCCCCCATGCCTCCCCGTTCCCAGGCTCACTGACCACCACCTCTGCCCCCTAGACCTCCACTCCTTCCACTCACCAGCCTGTAGTGTGGTAACTCCTGCCTTTTAATGAGGACTCAGCCTACACCAGGCTCTGTGCTAGTGACTTACCGACATCAGTTCAGCTCAGTTCAGTTCAGTTGCTCATGTCAGGCCTCCCTGTCCTCACCACTCGTGGAGTTCACTCAGACTCATGTCCATCGAGTCCGTGATGCCATCCAGCCATCGCATCCTCGGTCGTCCCCTTCTCCTTCTGCCCCCAATCCCTCCCAGCATCAGAGTCTTTTCCAATGAGTCAGCTCTTCACAGGAGGTGGCCAAAGTCAAGAACTCTCAAAACAATGCGGTGCACTAGAGAATGATTTCCACTCACACCTGGACACGTGAGGAAAGAGGCTCAGAGGATTTATGCTCTGCCCAAGGTCAACCTCAGGTTAATAGCAGGAGTGGGGTTTGAACTGACTTCTACTTGACCACAGAGTCTACCCTTGACCATTATGTTGACTGACCTTCTGCATATTTAACGTTCTTTAAAGAGGTAACAATTGTAGTTGTAGTAGGTCTGATGGTTACAGCAAAAGTTGTATTGCCATTTGATGGATGAGGAGACAAAGGCACAGAGAGTGACTTGTCCAAGCTCCCATGGTTAGGCAGCTGGTATCGAAACCCAGGCATTCTTGCTAGAATGTTACTGGTGAATGTCTTCAGACAGATACAAAGGCCCTGTCCCAGGAGTATTTGCAGTTTGACCAGGACCAAGGCTGGACCTGAGGCCACAACCTGGTGGCCCAGGAGACGGTGCCTAGACAGCCTTGTTGGCCTCAGCTGTGTNAGATACACAGGCCCTGTCCCAGGAGTATTTGCAGTTTGACCAGGACCAAGGCTGGACCTGAGGCCACAACCTGGTGGCCCAGGAGACGGTGCCTAGACAGCCTTGTTGGCCTCAGCTGTGTTTAGGAAATGCAGACATTTTATATTAATCGTGGGCTTCCTGTCTGTCCTTTAAAAGTCTGAAGCCTCCTTAGCCAAGGACTGGGCATGCCTTCTCTGCTGGGCCGCAGACCGCACCATGCCCTGTCGCCTGGGCGGACTATGTGGTGCTGAGTTTGTCACACTTCTGCTCTGGAGCAAAGAAAGGGGTGGGGCTGAGATGTTCAGGCTTGGCCAGTGGCATGAGCAATGAGAAGGCCCACACCAAGCTGGAGGCAGCCCCAAGATCTCAGTTCAGAATCAGGCATGGTGAGCAGTGTGAAAAACCACCTGCTACTGGATCAGATCCGATAGAGTGCCTGCAGAACCATGGATGGAGGTTTGTGACATTGTACAGGAGGCAGAGATCAAGACCATCTCTGAGAAAAAGAAATGCCAAAAGGAAAATGGTTGTCTGAAGAGGCCTTACAAATAGCTGTGAAAAGAAGAGAAGCGAAAGGCAAAGGAGAAAAGGAAAGATCTACCCATTTGAATGCAGAATTCCAAAGAATAGCAAGGAGTGATAAGAAAGCCTTCCTCAGTGATCAATGCAAAGAAATAGAGGAAAACAATAGAATGGGAAAGACTAGAGATCTCTTCAAGAAAATTACAGATACCAAGGGAACATTTCATGCAAAGATGGGCTCAATAAAGGACAGAACTGGTCTGGACCTAACAGAAGCAGAAGATATTAAGAAGAGGTGGCAAGAATACACAGAAGCATGATACAAAAAAGATCTTCATGACCCAGATAATTATGATGATGTGATCACTCACCTAGAGCCAGATAGCCTGGATGTGAAATCAAGTGGGCCTTAGGAAGCATCAGTACGAACAAAGCTAGTGGAGGTGATGGAATTCCAGTTGAGCTGTTTCAAATCTTAAAAGATGATGCTGTGAAAGTGCTGCACTCAGTATGCCAGCAAATTTGGAAAACTCAGCAGTGGCCGCAGGACTGGAAAAGGTCAGTTTTCATTCCAATCCCAAAGAAAAGCAATGCCAAAGAATGTTCAAACTACCACGCAATTGCACTCATCTCACATGCTAGTAAAGTAATGCTCAAAATTCTCTAAGCCAGGCTTCAACAGTAAGTGAACTGTGAACTTCCAGATGTTTAAACTGGATTTAGAAAAGGCAGAGGAACCAGAGATCAAGTTGCCAACATCCGTTGGATCATCAAAAAAGCAAGAGAGTTCTAGAAAAAGATCTACTTCTGCTTTATTGACTACCCCAAAGCCTTTGACTGTGTGGATCACAAAAAAACTGGAAAATTCTGCAACAGATGAGAATACCAGACCACCTGACATGCTTCTTGAGAAATCTGTATGCAGGTCAGGAGGCAACAGTTAGAACTGAACATGGAATAACAGACTGGTTCCAAATTGGGAAAAGAGTATGTCAAGGCTGTATCTTGTCACCCTGCTTATTTAACTCATATGCAGAGTACATCATGAGAAACGCTGGGCTGGAAGAAACACAAGCTGGAATCAAGATTGCAGGGAGAAATATCAATAACCTCAGATATGCAGATGACACCACCCTTACAGCAGAAAGGGAAGAACTAAAGAGCCTCTTGATGAAAGTGAAAGAGGAGAGTGAAAGAGTTGGCTTAAAACTCAACATTCAGAAAACTAAGATCATGGCATCTGGTCCCATCACTTCATGGGAAATAGATGGGGAAACAGTGGAAACAGTGGCAGACTTCATTTTTGGGGGGCTCCAAAATCACTGCAGATGGTGACTGCAGCCAGGAAATTAAAAGACGCTTGTTCCTTGGAAGAAAATTTATGACCAAACTAGACAGCATATTAAAAAGCAGAGACATTACTTTGCCAACAAAGGTCTGTCTAGTCAAAGCTATGGTTTTTACAGTAGTCATGTATGGATGTGAGAGTTGGACTATAAAGAAAGCTGAGCGCTGAAGAATTGATGTTTTTTAACAGTGGTGTTGGAAAAGACTCTTGAGAGTCCCTTGGACTGCAAGGAGATCTAACCAATCCATCCTAGAGGAACTCAGTCCTGAATGTTCACTGGAAGGACTGATGCTGAAGCTGGAACTCCAATACTTTGGCCACCTGTTGCGAAGAACTGACTCACTTGAAAAGACCCTGATGCTGGGAAAGATTGAAGGCAGAAGAAGAGGACGACAGAGGATGAGACAGTTGGATGGCATCACTGGTTCAATGGGCGTGAGTTTGAGTAAACTTTGGGAGTTGGTGATGGACGGGGAGGCCTGGTGTGCTGCAGTCCATGGGATCTCAAAGAGTTGGACACAACTGAGTGACTGGGCTGGGCTGGGCTTGGCTGGGTTGGGCTGAACTGGGCTGGGCTGAACTGGGCTGGGCTGGGCTGGGCTGAGCTGAACTGGGCTGGNTGGGCCAGAAAGACACACCCGCCAAGTTACAGCGGGTAGGGGCAAGCTGTCCATCTCCCCCGGAGGTTTTCAAACTGTGGGCTGTATTAGAACCCCCGCATCAGGGGCCTGCCCAAATACAGACTCCGGGCATCACGCTGACCCGGAGTCTGCAGCCTGTGCGAGCTCTGTGGCTGACCCTGTGCACACACGCGTCTGGACACGCTGACCTGCCCACCATCTGCCCTCCCTTCCACCCACCTCTCTGTCCGTCAGATTAGCTGTCAGTCCACGCTCCAGCGACCCCGTGTCTCTGGTTCGGCTCTCCTCCCAGGCCGCGTCCCATCCCACCTCCCCTGGGCCCTGCTTGAGCTGTCCAAACTGCCTTCACTCCTAGGCCTAACCCCAATTCCCGTTTCTGACGTCTCCGCGGCTGGCTGCTGGCCCCCCTTTCTGGGGCCCTCCTTCCCTGAAGCACGGCTACCGACACAAGGACGATCTTGGACGCATCANTGCCTTCACTCCTAGGCCTAACCCCAATTCCCGTTTCTGACGTCTCCGCGGCTGGCTGCTGGCCCCCCTTTCTGGGGCCCTCCTTCCCTGAAGCACGGCTACCGACACAAGGACGATCTTGGACGCATCATTAAATGCTCCTGGCTCTGCCCTCCCACTGTCTTTTTTTTCTTCGTAGGATATTTCCTTTTGGGGCTGTGCCTTGTGGCGTGTGGAATCTAGTTCCCCTACCAGGGATCGAACCTGCACCCTCTGCAGCGGCAGCCCAGTTTTAACCACTGGACCACCAGGGAAGTCCCCTACCCATTGTCTTCTGCTGGCACATCGTGGCCACTCAAGCTGCCCTGGGAACCTCAGAGGCCATGGAGGGAAGGCTCTGACGGAGGCTGGGTGCTTCTGCAGCCTCCCAGAGAACCGCGCCGTTTCCCCTGTGAGGCCCAAGCTCCTTGTGGGCCGGGGGGTCTCGACTTCTGAATCTGGATCAGGCACTCCTGAGCCACCAGGGTGCACCCTTCTTAAAGTGCAGTCCCTGAGAGCAGAGAACAGCTTCACCAATCTCTGGCTCCTGACAGTGCACGCTCTCCGCACGTGGAGAGCAGGGATGCGTCTCCCTGGGCTACAGAGATCAGGCGATGGTGTGAACCTACTCACAGGGGAGCTGGGGCTCCCACTTGCACAAAGGCCCTGACCCTTCATGGTCTCACTGATTCTACTTATTTATCCCCTGAACAAGCGTCCGCTCACAGTCCTGCTGCTGGCCTTTGAATTCCAGCAGAGATTAAGCCTCTGTCCGTCTTCACCCCGCTTGGATNGGCTCCCACTTGCACAAAGGCCCTGACCCTTCATGGTCTCACTGATTCTACTTATTTATCCCCTGAACAAGCGTCCGCTCACAGTCCTGCTGCTGGCCTTTGAATTCCAGCAGAGATTAAGCCTCTCTCTGTCTTCACCCCGCTTGGATGACTCAGCCGGTGACCTGCCAACTGCACTCACAGCCTCAGGCGCAGACCCCGGGAGGGGTTTCAACCACACCTGTCATTCCACTGATGCTGGGACCATCTCTCTACAGCTCCTTGCAGCCAGGCTCAAATCCAATAACCCCCTTTGTTCTGCCTGGAACTGACAAGCCTTGAAAACCCCATTATTATGCTATAATTTTAGAAAATTGATCCTGGTGCGAACAGCTAAATGGAGCTCAAAGTTGCTTCGTCTTGACACCTTACTGGAGGTTTTGAACTGTTATAAATCCCAGGCAGTGGAGCGCTCAGCCAAAGCGCAGGGTTCCAGGACCAGTGGGTCGCTGCCTTGGGCAAGCCAGACCCCAGGGCGGAGCGGAAACAGGATGGAAACAGCTGCCGCAGCGACTCCTGGGGCGGTGACCCAGCCCTGCCAAGGGCAGAAACAGGTTTGGGGTCGCTCTCTGTCACTGAGCGAGAAGAAACGCTCACAGCTGGAGGACAGGAAAAGAAAGGACAGAGTGGGAGAAGAAACACCAGTGCGGAACGATCCTTAGGAGGATAATGAACCGAATAAGGGGTAAAAAAAAACCCTACTCAACAGTGGCAAGCTTGCTGCCAATTACACTTGACAGCCAGTGTGGAAGGACTGGGGACAGAGGGACTGCGTCTCCTCCACCCTGCGGGCAGGGGCGGAGAGTCAGCGGGCGCCTCCTAGCCCAGCAGGCCCTTTCCTGTTGATTCCATCTTGATTTATAATAAGCTCCTCTTTCCCTGCGTGCTTCCTGGGAGCGGTTTGGCTTTTTTGCTCCCCCTCACCCCCGCCCCGAACGGGAACATGTAGACTGAACTTGCCCTTGACAGACATGCACCTTTGTGGTCTCCCACAGTGGAAGTGGAGCTGGAGGAAGGGGGTGGAGAGTGGGAGCACAGACTCGCCCGCTTNCCCTCACCCCCGCCCCGAACGGGAACATGTAGACTGAACTTGCCCTTGACAGACATGCACCTTTGTGGTCTCCCACAGTGGAAGTGGAGCTGGAGGAAGGGGGTGGAGTGTGGGAGCACAGACTCGCCCGCTTCCCTGTATCTTGGATAGAGGAGGATGCAGCCGTCTGTGTTTCTTCCAAGGACAGGGCTGCTAGTGAGTGCTGGCCGGCACCTTTGAGGGTATGAGGTGGTACTGCTTTGCGCACAGTACATGCTCAATAAACAAGCTTGCCATGAGCAAGCTGGCTTCATGGAGAGCGCACAAAATCCAACCAGCTCCTTGCCATGTTGGTGGGCTGAGCAGCATCACTGGCTGTCTGCCCCTCATGACTGGCTCGTGGTAAATCTCTGCTTTCCCAGGAGGGCATGGAAGGGGCATGGAAATATTTGGAGAGAGAGGTGAGACCAGGGTACTAGCTTGGACCATGGAGGCAGGCGGGCCAGGGCACGGACCTGTCATGTCCGTTACGAATCTACTAGCTGTGTGATCTTGGGCAAGTCACTTAACCTCTCTGTGCTCCCCTGTCCTCATCAGAGAATAACAGGGTCTCTCTCCAGGGCAACAGTGGGGACCAGTGACCTCTGTATGAACCTCTGGAGGGGGAAGGCAGCCTGTCTGCCTGGAGGGAGGGAGGGAAGCTAGTCCAAGCAAGAGAATGAATTTAAGGTCATCCTGCCAGGAATAAGGGCACACGTTAGCCACAGCTGGTTAGTACCACTGGCAAAGGGAGTGGAGCCTAGGGGTCACATATGTGGGGCTGGGGAGCCTGATTGCTGGGGTTCAAGATCTTGCCTCTTCACCCTAAAAAAAGTTCTGGTCATGCTGCACCACAGGGCAACTGAGGTCTTAGCTCCCAACCACAGCTCGCGCCTGTGCCCCTGCACTGGAAGCGTGGTGTCGCGGCCACGGGCCCGCCAGGGAAGCCCCTGCCTCTGCCTCCCGTTAGCCTGTGCCACCCCGGGAAAGCTGCCTCAGTGGCGCATCTGCTAAGTGGAGGAGCAGAGCCTGCTTTTCTCCAACAGTCACCAGGAGGATGAACGAGTCTCCACACACAAGAGGCTCAGAATAGCGCCTGACACGCAGTAGCAGCAGCCAGCTGAAGCCAGTGTTGCTGCAGTTCACAGAGGCCCACAGGCTCAAGGTGAGAGGTTAGGTCTGAGCTCCAGTCTCACAGGGTCTATCTAGGCCGTTTCCACATTTCCAAAAGGCAAGCGCCCACCAATCAGATGGAACAGCTAGCACAACGTGACAGCTAGCGCCACGCACAGCCCTAAGACACCACAAGGCGTGACTCATTCGGCCTCCCAGCCACTCTCTGAGGTGGGCGGGGCCACTAGCTCCATCTCACAAGTGGAGGAGCCGGGGCCTGGAGAGGTGGAGCGACCTGCCTGAGGGCCACACAGCTGTTAGGGGACCACGCTGAGGCTTGAGCCTGAGTGTGGCCGGTGGCTGGCGCTGTTACCCACTGACGAGCCTTCCTGGCACATAGCCAACCACGCTGGGCATTGAATTGGACCAAACCACCCCGTCCGCAGCTGCGCAGGTGGGCTCCACTGTGTGCCTGCTGCAGGGTCAGCCACCCATCCTGGAGCAGGGGAACTGGGAGATTTTGTGCTCAGCTAGGAGGTTCTCCAGCCCCAGCTCAGAGCTGCCTGGGCCCTGATCAGAGAAGAAGGGAGCCCATCAGAGATTTTGAGGAAAGTCATGGAGGCTGGTGATGAGCAGAGGTCGGTGGGCAAGGGACGGGGAATGGTTCTGATGGACACGGGGCCCAGCGAGACAGGGCTGGACGGGGAATGGTTCTGATGGACACGGGGCCCAGCGAGACAGGGCTGGACGGGGGGGGCATGGGCTCAGGCTCAGTGGAGCCTCACTTTCCTTATCTGTGAAATGGGGACAATTTCTTAGCTGTGGGGATGCAGTGGAATAAAGGACAAGGAGCATCAGGCCCCATGTCAGACACAGACACATCAGCTCAGTGACTGATGGCCATCAATCCTACATTTATAGTCAGACTGATCCCAGAATTAATCATCAGAGCTAGGGTGTTGGGTCAGGAACACTCTCATAAGCCACCGTGAAGCACACACAGACATCACTTCCCCATGTTCTGCAGCAGCCTTGGCAAGGAGTCCTTTGACCTCAGCTTGATTCGACCTCACCTTCCTGGAATGAGGTGCTCACCACCTATCAACCCAGCCTGGTCCAGCACTCTCTGTTGGAAATCTCTCCCTTACACTGAGTTGGTGACCTGTGACTCTCATTCTCGGCCTCACTGGGAGGACCAGCCTGTGCCATGATGACTGAGTTCATGGTGAAGCTATGCTTGGAGCTCCCCAGAGCCTGGGGGAGGGATGGTTCTGGTATCTCTATTACCTGAGTGTCCACAGGCTACAGGCCATTGCTGAGCCAATGAGGGCGGGATAAGTCTCACCCGAGCCTCTCCCCAAACTACCAGGGCACTGACTAACCAGGCCTTCTCAGACTCAGGGTGACCACACAGGAAGGCGCTCTGAGGCCCACGCTCCTTCTGTGGGTGCAGCACCCAGGCGTGTCCTGCAGGTGACAGGGAAGGTGTGCGACACGCTAGGATTCGCTGAGACATGGGCAGTGGCCAGAATCCAACCGAGCTCTCAAGGCTCCTGGAGTAAGGCCACCCCTGGGGCTGACCATGGAAGGTTATTCTTGAAGCTGGAAATGGGGTGATTAGTGTCCAAATGGCTCGTGACTTTATCGGCTCCCAGGCTCTCAGCTGAAGCGAGCTCCAATCAGAGGAGGAGACGTTTGCAGAGGAGAAGGACAGAGAGCCTGTAAGCCACGTGCTGCCCAGAGACGCCTGCAGAGGCGACCATGTCTGGGCCGTGGCAGGTGGATGGCAGGCAGGGGATCCTCTGGGCCACGGGTCATGCACAGGTAGGCAGGATGCGGGGTGATGTGCATGTGGGATGGGGGGCTGTCTTTTGTACCCCTCGACCTCCAGGTGACACCTGCTTGGCCAAGCCCAAGGCATCTCCTTATCACAATAAGGCAGGCAGGAGAGCCCTTTGGGATGGTCAGTCTCCTCTGTCAGGGCCCTCAGTTTGGAGAAGCAGTTCCCAGGCCTCTGGGCAGGACAGTGGGAACAGACGGAGCACTGCTGTGGAGCCCAGCACAGGGAAGGAGGNTGACTCATTCGGCCTCCCAGCCACTCTCTGAGGTGGGCGGGGCCACTAGCTCCATCTCACAAGTGGAGGAGCCGGGGCCTGGAGAGGTGGAGCGACCTGCCTGAGGGCCACACAGCTGTTAGGGGACCACGCTGAGGCTTGAGCCTGAGTGTGGCCGGTGGCTGGCGCTGTTACCCACTGACGAGCCTTCCTGGCACATAGCCAACCACGCTGGGCATTGAATTGGACCAAACCACCCCGTCCGCAGCTGCGCAGGTGGGCTCCACTGTGTGCCTGCTGCAGGGTCAGCCACCCATCCTGGAGCAGGGGAACTGGGAGATTTTGTGCTCAGCTAGGAGGTTCTCCAGCCCCAGCTCAGAGCTGCCTGGGCCCTGATCAGAGAAGAAGGGAGCCCATCAGAGATTTTGAGGAAAGTCATGGAGGCTGGTGATGAGCAGAGGTCGGTGGGCAAGGGACGGGGAATGGTTCTGATGGACACGGGGCCCAGCGAGACAGGGCTGGACGGGGAATGGTTCTGATGGACACGGGGCCCAGCGAGACAGGGCTGGACGGGGGGGGCATGGGCTCAGGCTCAGTGGAGCCTCACTTTCCTTATCTGTGAAATGGGGACAATTTCTTAGCTGTGGGGATGCAGTGGAATAAAGGACAAGGAGCATCAGGCCCCATGTCAGACACAGACACATCAGCTCAGTGACTGATGGCCATCAATCCTACATTTATAGTCAGACTGATCCCAGAATTAATCATCAGAGCTAGGGTGTGGGGTCAGGAACACTCTCATAAGCCACCGTGAAGCACACACAGACATCACTTCCCCATGTTCTGCAGCAGCCTTGGCAAGGAGTCCTTTGACCTCAGCTTGATTCGACCTCACCTTCCTGGAATGAGGTGCTCACCACCTATCAACCCAGCCTGGTCCAGCACTCTCTGTTGGAAATCTCTCCCTTACACTGAGTTGGTGACCTGTGACTCTCATTCTCGGCCTCACTGGGAGGACCAGCCTGTGCCATGATGACTGAGTTCATGGTGAAGCTATGCTTGGAGCTCCCCAGAGCCTGGGGGAGGGATGGTTCTGGTATCTCTATTACCTGAGTGTCCACGGGCTACAGGCCATTGCTGAGCCAATGAGGGCGGGATAAGTCTCACCCGAGCCTCTCCCCAAACTACCAGGGCACTGACTAACCAGGCCTTCTCAGACTCAGGGTGACCACACAGGAAGGCGCTCTGAGGCCCACGCTCCTTCTGTGGGTGCAGCACCCAGGCGTGTCCTGCAGGTGACAGGGAAGGTGTGCGACACGCTAGGATTCGCTGAGACATGGGCAGTGGCCAGAATCCAACCGAGCTCTCAAGGGCTCCTGGAGTAAGGCCACCCCTGGGGCTGACCATGGAAGGTTATTCTTGAAGCTGGAAATGGGGTGATTAGTGTCCAAATGGCTCGTGACTTTATCGGCTCCCAGGCTCTCAGCTGAAGCGAGCTCCAATCAGAGGAGGAGACGTTTGCAGAGGAGAAGGACAGAGAGCCTGTAAGCCACGTGCTGCCCAGAGACGCCTGCAGAGNTTGGGGCGGGGGGCTGTCACGGCGCTGAGGTGGTCTGTAGTGACTGTACATGGACTTGCCCCTTGCTATCTCCCCCTGGGGTGGAGGCACCAGTAGGGCCAGTCTGGTCTGTGTCATCGCCAGCTTCTCAGACCAGGCACATGACAAGTTTCTAGCAAGCAATTGTTGAACGAATGGATGGATAAATGCATCACAGACCAGGGCCCTATGGCTCTCAGCACAGCACACCAGAGGCCACCTCAGTTCACACCTGGAGGAGGGAGCTCTTGGATCACAGGTTTGCAGCCCAAAGATCAGGCCGCGAGCTGTGGCCATGCTCGGCCTGGCTCCGGCCCGCCTCCCCTGAAATGCTCCTGCTTGTGCCCTGCGCCATCAGATCCGCACAGGAAAATGGCCTTGGCTTGGCTCGCCCCCCTTTCTGTCCTGTGTCCTCAGGCACGTGGGGATCCTGCCACTGACAGGATGCCACAGATTTTGTCATTGCAAAAGCAAAATACTCAGAACCAGATCACTTAGGGTAAAGTGCTCATGGGAGAATGAGTTCTCTGAGCTGAGACTCAAACACGTGTCGGGCATTTCCTCTTCCTCCCTTCTGTCTTTCTTTCCTTCCATCATCCACCACTACTCATCATCTATCCATCCTTCCACTCGTCCATCCACCTGTCCGCCCATCCATCTACCTATCTGTCCATCCACCTGTCAATCCATCTGTCACCCACCCATCATCCATCCACTCACCCAGTATTCTCAGGGCTTGTATTTTTTGCTGGGACATAATATTAAATAGAGGCAGGCAGCATTCCAGGGAGAGAACACGGCTGGAGCTAGAGAAACCTGGGGCTGTCTGCTGGGCTGGCACACAGCGGTGCCAAATAGTTCCT
Source organism: Raphicerus campestris (assembly GCA_006410735.1). Classification (NCBI taxonomy): domain Eukaryota; kingdom Metazoa; phylum Chordata; class Mammalia; order Artiodactyla; family Bovidae; genus Raphicerus; species Raphicerus campestris. The sequence goes on along the minus strand of SJYW01021961.1, from coordinate 35,398 downwards.
AAGTAATGACTGAATAGCATAGTCTTGGCACTGACGTGGCCATCAGTCAAGTCTCCGATGATTATAATGGCGGTCAGTGAGGCTGGAGCATGGGGAGGAAGGTGGGAGACTGGGGTGGAGGGCCTGGGCCCTGGAGGCTGAATGGCCAGAAGGGGTGTCAGGGAGTGGCAGGGGCACTGGTGTCAGGGAGTGGCAGGGGGGCAGAGGGATGTAGGAGGCTGGGTTCCAAGGCCGGGGTTGGTGCAGGGCAGGCCCGTGGACCTGATGGGGGAGATCAGCAAGTCACGGACTCGCAGACGAATGCCAGATGTTCCCCTAAAAATAACTAAATATGTAATTTTTGTGCTAAATCAGATAGCATCTTCAGTTGGATTCCCGGGCAGGCAAGCGAGCTGTATCAAGTACCAGAGATTTAAAAGCACATATTGGGGGCTGGAGGGAGGTGGGAGTGGAGAGCATTTCACCTACAGAGGCTTGGGGCCCTGGTGATGGGGGACAAGGCCTCCATTGTGAGGTTCTCAGGGAAGTGTCTCCATCGTCATCTCAGCGGGATCCACTCACCAGGAGCAAGAGGCAAGGCAAGTGGGGGCAGGGGGCTGGGGGTGCTGAAGGAATGCAGGGCAGGGTGGCTCCCTGAGGGGAGGCAGGCTGGGCTTGCTGAGATGGGAGGAGGCCATGTAAAAGCAGAGAAAGCGTTAGTGGCTCAGTTCTGTTGACTCTTTGTGACCCCTTGGACTGTGGCCCTCCAGGCTCCTCTGTCCATGGGATTCTCGAGGCAAGAATACTGGAATGGGTTGCCATGTCCTTCTCCAGGGGATCTTCCCAACCCAGGGACTGAACCAGGGTCTCCCTCATTGCAGGCAGGTTCTCTAACCATCTGAGCCACCAGGAAAGCCATGTAGAGCCTGGTACCTGAGAGCAGGCAAGTGAGGGGAGGAGGAGAGGCGGCTGTGGAAGCCAGGAGTGACTGTCCTGAGAGCACGGGTGGGCGGGATTAGGAGCAAGTGAAGCAGAAAGGGTCACCTGGTGTTTCCCAAAGTGTGTCCCACAGAACACTAGCTCCATGACTTCCCCATTAAAAAGGGTTCCAGGACAGGTAAGTCTGAGAAGCACTGGCTTGACCACCATCCATGGTGTCCCCTACTGGAGTGATGCTGGGGGCCGGGGCACTCCAGGTGGCTGGCCTCGCTGCTCCCAAACTCATTTCCCCGGAAGCTGGGGTGATTAGGCTAAATGTCAGCAAAGAACCGTGGAGGTTCTGGCTGCTCCAGTGAGATACAGTCGGTGCATGAAGGAAGGACGGGGCAAAAGGGCAGGCTTGGGGCACTTCCCTTCCCCTCACACGCTTGGACGGCCTGCCAAGGATGCTTCTGAGGATCAGAGCTCCCTGATGGTCAGTGATAAAGAATTCACCTGCAGTACAGGAGCCGCAGGAGACCGGGTTTCAATCCCTGGGCGGGGAGAGCCCCTGGAGGAGGGCATGGCAACCCACTCCAGTATTCTTGCCTGGAGAATCCCATGGACAGAGGAGCCTGGCGGGCTACAGTCCACAGGGTGGCACTGAGTCAAATATGACTGAAGCGAGTTAGCATGCACACAGCATGAGGAAAATAGTCCAACGAGGCAACTTCACCCACCTTCTCCACCAGCTGTGGGGCCGCGGCTCTGGGACTCTGCGCCCCTGCCCCTTGCTGGCCCCAGGGCTCCTGACCCCAAGAAGCGGGCTCCCGGGTCTGCACACCTACCTTCCTGTCGTTGAACTCCACGTTGTCCCCTTCGTAGTCTCCCTGGCAAGAGAGAAAGGCCCTTACTGTCCTGTGACCCTTCCACAAGACAGGTGGGCTCGTCCCAGGAGAGAACCTCATGTGGTGCGCAAGGGCGCCCAGGTCCCCTCCTCCTGTGATAACAAGCGCCATGAGCCCCAGGCTGTCCTGCCTGCCCTCCCTCCACTCCCAGAAAGCCTGAAGCGCCTTCCCCTTGATGTAGAGATGATACCCAGGAAGGGCAAGCAGTCAGTCCCTTGGAACTGGTGACACAGAGAAAAGAGGCTTCGGGGGCTGGAAGGATGGTCAGTGTGCATCCCGTCCTGCCAGGGGGTGCCCTGCTGTTTTGTCCCAGGCCCCACCTGTGTGGTACCCCTCTCCCTCTCAAGTATCCCAGGAAGGATGCTGAGTTAGATCGGTGAGGCCAATGTCCTCATCCTACAGACGGCAACACCGGAGCTCAGAGGAGCACACTGACTTCCTTGGGAGAGACGTGAGATCTGGTCAGACCTGGGACTTGGATCCAGGTCTCCAATCCCAGCAGAAAGAGGGCCTAAAAGTCGAAAGGGAGCCTAGTTTCCCAGACGGTGACACAGACGAATAGAAGTGTGGGAGAGGCTGGGCCTAGGGGGTCCTGGTGCCCGCTCCACTTACCAGCTCCTTCCACAAGCCCCACCAGCCCAGCCAGCCCCTTCCAGTGGTGAGAACGTGATCACCAGATCGCTAATGCCCGTGGTCTCTGAATGAAGATGCTCTGGGAGCAGTTTACCCAAATTCCCCTCAGGCTTTAGGCACCGCCCGCCTCAACTTTTATGCCTTCCCAGTGCTTTCCCCTCTTGGCTAAGACGGCCCCACGACTCCAGGAGCACCTCATTTCCACAGAGGTCAGTTAGTTGTGACCTGGAAGGGGGCAGTTGCCAAGCAGGAAGGAAGCCAAAAAGCTGCTCAGCAGCAGCTGAAATGCCAAGTCCTTCTCCGGAGTTGAACACCAGTTACGGGTCAGAAGGCTCTTCCTTCATCCTCCAGGCACAGTCATAACTGGTTGTTGTCTGGCTGGCCATGACCCAGAACCTGGTCTGACGGATGGGTGCTCTTGCTGAATGAATGAACAGTGAGGCCCTGGAGGGGGTGGCGTGCTCCGGGCCACGAACTGAGATGCGACCTAGCACAGCTCAGGGGTAAGAGGCTGATGGTGAGACCCACACAGGCACAGGAGTCGTCTGCCCCTGCCAGAGGCTAAGGCGCAGCCTCAGTGCAGCCAGTATCCTCTACTTAAGGCATGGGGTCCACGGGGCTCCATTCAGAAGGACGTATCGCCCCAAATATTTGAACCTCAGCTTCAGCACTTAATGGTGTGCGTGTCCATCGGCTGCACAGAAAATTCATGGACGGAAAATCTCATATTCCCTTGAGATGACCGAGGTTCATCATCCGGCTGGAAAGAACCCTGGAAACAGAGCCAGTATCTGGGCCCCGCCCCTTGGCTGTGTGCCCCTGGGCAAGTTGAAGAATAGCTGCAGTCTCAGTTTCCCCATCTGTAAAGTGGGAACAGTCCCCACATGAGGGCCTTCTCTACTGCCCTGTCAGGTACAAAGATGATGATGCAAGAGGAATTTCCAAGATACCGATCTTGGAAATGCTTTGTGTGCGCCCCGTGGATTAGTCAGTCTTGTACTCGTTGGTTTAAACTACAGTGAGAATCCATTCCTAAGACAAATGTAGCAGCCAAGCCTGACAAGAGGAGGTGCGTCGGCCTCCAGGGAAGGTGGAGGTGGTTGTGCAATGGGGGGTGGAATAGCCTGTCAACCACATGTGTCTTCTGGCCCCTGCTCCCTAACAGGGGTGTTGTGTGACCTTGGGTAAGTTGCTAAACATCTCTGAGCTTTTGTGTCTGCACCGGATTAAATGAGATAAAACTCCTACTAAGCATGGTTCTTTGCATACAGTTAAGTGCTCAGAAATCCTGATTTCTCCCCTTTCCCTTTCGAGACTTAAAGGGCTGAATCTAGCAGGCAGGGAGGCCCTGAAATGTTTTGGCTTCTGTCCCTGACCTCTTGGTAGGGGTGATCAGCTGGAAGGCCATGCAGGGATACATTCCTGGTGCCTGTGGGGCGAAGCAAACCTGAGAGGCACCGGTAGGGTGGATGAGTGAGGCCCCTTCTCGGGAGGAGCCAGGAGCTCCAGCCGGGACCTGCAGATCTGAGCCTGGTCCTGGAAACATTTATCCAGCAATAGGTCAATTGTCAAGACCACCTGACTTCATTCCACACCGCATTTACTGAGTATGTAGGAGGCGCCACACGTGCAATGAATGACAGCCACACAGTGTTTTCTTAGTGGGACAGAGAGCAGGCAGGCCCAGAGAGGAAGGNCCTGACTTCATTCCACAACGCATTTACTGAGTATGTAGGAGGCGCCACACGTGCAACGAATGACAGCCACACAGTGTTTTCTTAGTGGGACAGAGAGCAGGCAGGCCCAGAGAGGAAGGGAGGACTCAGCCGTATGGGGGAGGGGAAAGGCAGGCTCTCCAGGCAGTCGCTCTATCTGCCCTGGGCGAGGGTCTAGGCAGAGAAGGCAGAGGGCATTGCAGGCAGNCAATTGTCAAGACCACCTGACTTCATTCCACACCGCATTTACTGAGTATGTAGGAGGCGCCACACGTGCAATGAATGACAGCCACACAGTGTTTTCTTAGTGGGACAGAGAGCAGGCAGGCCCAGAGAGGAAGGGAGGACTCAGCCGTGCGGGGGAGGGGAAAAGGCAGGCTCTCCAGGCAGTCGCTCTATCTGCCCTGGGCGAGGGTCTAGGCAGAGAAGGCAGAGGGCATTGCAGGCAGAAGGAACAGCAGGATCAGAGGCACAGAGATGGGAAAGCAGGATGGGCTGATCCCCAGTCCCCCCAGTGAGAGACAAGGGGGCGGCGGCAGGTCGGCTAAACATCCTTCCTTCTGGGTCAGCAGTCCGGGTGGACGGCCCTTTGCTGTCTGACCCTTCTGTTTGTCCAACCCAGTGTCTCACTGAAAGCCCTCCCATTTCTGTATTCCCATCAACACCCTCCGCAGCCCTGGCAACTGGACAGGGCGGGCATTATTCCCGACTTGCAGATGGGGGTGCTGGGGCTCAGAGGGACCTGGGCTGCCTCCAATCAAGGCCACAGAGGAGGGAGTGGTCAGAACTAGAATCCAGGTCCTCGGACCCCCAGGCCTGCCCCCTTTTCTCCTAGCCTCTGCAGCAACACACATTTGGAAAGTTCCAGAGATCCTCTGTCCGGGGTTCCCACACTGCTCAGGCCCCAAGTCCCATCCCCAGTGCCCTGCTGAACTCTAGTCCCTGTTTCCATGGAGACAATAAGAAGAGAATCCTTTCTCTTCAGAGCAAGCCAAGACAATGTGGCTGTGGCCACAGGCTATATTTGTCAGGGGGTACCAGTGGGATTTGGAGACGTAGCTCAGGAAACTGGCCACTGGCTCTGCAGAAGCAGATACACGAAGAGCTCTGGCCAATCTGCCAGAGCCCAGTGGGGCAGCGGGTGGGGGTGGGGAGGCCGAGCCGGCGCACAGCTCTGTGGAGCAGCTGGCCTCAAGTTCAGATACGCCTGGGGCAGAGTTGCTGCCACAGCGCCCTGGTCCTGGAGGAATGGTTCAGTGAGAAAAGATGGCTCTGCGTGGAAGTCTGGTCCCACCTGGGGGAACCAGGAAGGGCTGTGAGCCGGTGACGTTTTTACAGGAGCGCCAAAGCAGGAAGCCCAGACCGCAGGACGATAAGAGCTCCCGGGGGGAGCTCTGGTGTGGTGTGGTCCTGGGGACCTGGGGACTCAAATGACGCGCAGAGATGGACAGTGTGGGTCCAGGTTACTTACATCATGCAAGGGGTAGGCCGCCGAGTAGACACCATTGGCCAGCAGGCTCGTGATGCCTTGAAAATAAAGGCAGAGAGAGGGTTACGGACCAGTCACATTTCCTGCGCCTCCGGGTTCCGTCAGAGAGGTCCCAGGACTGTCTCAATCATTGAGAATTTTTTCAAAGCAAGCCACACCTGGCCGCACAGAGCCCAGCCACCTTTCTGGGGTTTCCTCCCCGGGTTCGACTGGGAGATGATAAAAACATGCTCTGTTGGCAGAATTAGAAAGACAGAGAGGAAACCCCAAGAGGAAGTGACACCTGGGAGGAAGGAGGGACCCCCAAACCTGCAATTCACCAGCTACCCCCACCTGCTTGAGGGCAAGCCTGCAGATGAATGAGGGAAGTGGAATGTAAGTGGTTAGAGAAGCTGAATCATGAGAAAAATACGGATGGGAAAATTGATGGTGTCAGAAAACACACATACAATTTGGAATTAGATTTTAGGTTGATTGGAAAAGCCGAAGAGGAGGCCTGCGGGCCCCACGCAGGGCAGAGGCACTTACCGTATCTATCACACTTGCGCCTCTTATTTAAAAGGGCAGAGTCCTTCTTTCTTCCCTCTCCTTGCCCTGTTCATACATCCGGCTATTAGTTATACATGAATGAGGCCCCGAAAGGATCAAAGCTGTGTCTGGGGGCAAGGTGCTCATTCTTGCCATCCAGTGCTCCTGGGGGGCAGTGGGATGATGGCCAGGTCCTAGTTTGTCGCTCAGCGCCCTGCACTGGGAGCAGGATAAGCATGACCACACCTGCACCTCCCAGAGTCCAGAGGTGTGGACTCAGATGCCCGGCCCCAGAGTAAGGGGCGAAGGCAGAGCCTGGCTATGCACCGGGCCTGGGGTTCTTGGAGATCTGATCGGGGGGAGCTAGAGCTGCCCAGGAGTTTCTGTGAAGCTCTTTGCTGGTCACAGAACCCTCCACCTGGCCAAGAGCCGTTCTAGGTAGTAAGTGGGTCAGACATTTCAGTGGCCTGGCTGTCCCACTTATGACTACTCTGCTCTGGCACGGGTGGCAAAGTCCTTCTGTGGTATCGACGTAGAAGTAGACCATCTCCTCAGCTAGTGATCTGGGCTGATCAGGGCACTTGAGGACGCTTGGAAACCCAAAGCAGAGTGAGGTGGGGGCACGTGGCCAAAATCCCCTGGCTGGGAAGTTCAGCTATGATGAAATGTGAAGGAGGGGCCTGATTTATCGTCCCCAGGGCTCTCTCAACACCGTGCTGCCACAGGGTCTTTGCACGGGCTGTGCTCTCTATCTGGAAGGCCCACCTCTCTGACACCACCTCATCAGAAAGACCACTGATCATCGATTCTAAATGCCCCCTCACTACCCAGCCCCTTCAACCTGCAAGACTCTGTTCTGGTTTACCTGGTTCTCTCTGATCTGTCTCCTTCCTCCAGAGCAGAAACTCCCTGAGGGTGGGGTCCTACGTGACCCAGAGGCTAGTGGGTGACAGACCCCATCTATGAATCTGGAGGTCAGGAGGGCTTTCAGACAAGGTGCCAACGTGGAATGGGGAGCAGAGAAGGACCATCTGTCTGCTCTGTCACTGTTGCTGGGAACCAGCCCCACCATGGAACTTGCCAGAAGAGAGACAGCTCCCCCCGACCAGGATGGCCTGGTGTGGGGTCGGCTCTGGCTGAGAAGGGCCCAACCCTGAACTCTTTGCAAACCTTCACAGCAACCACACAAATCTTCACCAGCAGGGAGCAGTTAGTCACTCAGTCACGGCTGACTCTGCGGCCCTATGGACTGTAGCCTGCCAGGGAGGCTGAGGTCAGAGATGCATCGTGGGGGCTGCTGCTGCTAAGTTGCTTCAGTCGTGTCCGACTCTGTGCGACCCCATAGATGGCAGCCCACCAGGCTCCCCCGTCCCTGGGATTCTCCAGGCAAGAACACTGGAGTGGATTGCCATTTCCTTCTCCATCGCTTGGGCTAGACCCATGCTTCTCCCACCTCTGGTGGCCTGGGTCACTCTGGAGGATCCTGCTCCATTGGACGCTGGGCTATGGGGTCAGTTTCCCTGGCTTCCTCTTGACTCCCAAACTCCCCCCTGCCCAGTGACTTAGGACACAGGCTTAGAGATTTTAGTCCCAGAAGGGTGGCCCTGTGACAATTGGCCACACACGGCAAGGGCCATGCACCCACCTGACCCTGGAGGTGGCATCCTCTCCCCTCTCCCGCATCCCGGGCCTGCCCCAGGCTTCAGCTGAGAGCATCTTCCCTCCCCGCACCCTTGAATCCCAGCCACGAAACTTCAGACGCTTCTAGAGCACAAAGGACTGTGCTGTGAGCTCAGCTCTCCAGGAGAAGCAAGGAAAGGCTGGGGAAAGGCATCCCTTTGTCCTGAAATGATTTGCTTTAGCAAATTCAGCCCAGGCTGTGGGCAAGAGACCCCCATGGGGAGTGGGTTCCCTCTGCACGCTTGGTCAGAAAGGTTTTGCCCCTGTGGTTCAGATATTCTGTAAACTGGTCCCGAGGAGCCCAGCGGCGGTGGTTTTGCGGCAGGCTCTGCATCCAGGCACCCCGTCCCGCAGGGCCGTGGCCCGGGGTGGGAGGCAGGGAGGCACCTTCCAGGTTGCATGTGTGTCTGGCAGATGGCTGAGGATGGGGCCCCCACAGGAGCCCTAACAACCTCCCCTTGGACTGAGAGGGTCAAGAGCAGGGTGAGACCCTTTGGTAGCCCCTTCAGTTTTCCCCAGACAGGATTCACTGCCTCTGCTAGTAGAGGCGCCTCAGGCCACGTCGAACGCCTCCAGCCAGAGACGAGAATCCTTTGGTGCTTAAAAGAGCCGTAAAACCGCCTTGTGGTCCCTGAACGGCTCTCTCGCCTTGAAATGGCTACAGAGGCTTAAATCAAAACTCTCTGGAAAGCCCCAGCCCAGCCGCCCAGCCCCCACAGAGAAGATGGGGAGGAAGATCACACAGCGAGACGAGTGCTGATCTCAAGCCCCAAGCACGCCCTTACCCATGCTGTACTTGGCCTTCGTACACGTTGTTCTCTTCAGGATTTCGTAGACCTGTGGTGGAGATGGGCGGGGGCCGCAGTTACTCCATCGAGGGTCGCTGGGAAGGGAGGTGGAGACTGTGACGGGCCTCCCGCGCCCCCCTAGGATGGTATCAGGACAGGTCACCTTGAAAGGCCCTTGCCGAGCTGGTGCCCAGGGGTATGGGCGTCCAGTGCACGGCATGTTTCTGCCCCTCCGGCTGAGAGGCGAGTTGGAATTCAGAGGTGTGAGGGCCCTGCCCGTATGACCGCTCCCTGATGTGGCCCTGGATGCTCTAGAAACTCAAGCTGCTTTCAGTTCAGCTCAGTTGCTCAGTCATGCTCGAATTTTTGCAGACCTCATGGACTGCAGGCTCCCCAGTCCATCACCAACTCCCTGAGACTGCTCAAACTCACGTCCATCACGTCAGTGATGCCATCCAACCATCTTTAACAAATTAGTTCGCTTTGATCCTTGGGAGCCCAGGCCTGGGGGTCTGCCCGTCTGCATTTGAGTCCTTGAAGCTGGGGGTCTTGGGCCACCTACCTTGTGCCCTGAGCCTCAGTTTCCCCATATGCAGAATGAGATGAAAAGAATCGACCCTGCACTGTAGGTGTGCGGGTCAGAGCACTCCAACCCCTCAGCACCCCCACGGTCCCGCCTCCCAGTGCCCCTCAGGCCCTGAGGCGTCTGCCTTCCATGCACCTGCCCAGCTCTGTCCCAGCAGCCCGGCCTCTCACTCACTGGCCCTCTCCCGGGACCCCAAGGTCTTCACCCTGGCCATTCCTTTCACCAGAAACACTTGTGCCCCAAGAGCTAAGTGGCTGCAGGGCCACCTTAACTAACAGGCCGCTGAGGAGCCATGGTCCCGCTGCCCCACCTTCTGATTTCGCTCTCTTCCCCTTTCTTTCCGGCTGCACCTCGTAGCTTGTAGGATCTCAGTCCCCCGACCAGGGACTAAACCCTGGCCCCAGCAGTGAAAGTGTGGCATACTAACCACTGGTTTGCCCGAGAGTTCCCTAACTCGGCTCTCTCTTCCTGGATCCCTCCACACTTGCCAAGTATCAACGTGCCTGTTGCCTCTCCCTTCCTGCTTGTCTTGGGAAGACACCAGGTGCTCAGCAACCGACTCATGAGTGAATGAATGAATCGCCCAGTGAGCTGGCTCCCTCCCCGGCACTTTCTGAATCGCATCGGTGGCCTCATCCTGACCTTGCTGCTTCTCCCATAATCACCTCTTCCCTTCCACATGCAGTTACAGCCCTGGTTCACCACCACCACTATGACCCCATATCCACTCTCTTTCATGTCTGGCCACTGGTAGTGATTTTTCTAGGACCTTGCTCCACAACCATCTATGGCTCCCTAGTGCCCACAGGCTGAAGATTCAAGTCTCAAGACCAGCACCTCTGGCCCTTCCCCATGGTGCCCCGATGGTCCTGGCTCCTACCCACCTGCACACTGGGCTGCCCCACTGCCAGGAGCACAGGGAAGGAGGCAGGAGGGACTGTCACAGCCTTGTCTGGAATGACGCTGGGTCTCTGGGACCATAGGATCGAACTAACCAAGGACAGAGTTTTGAGTCACCAAAGAGTTTCTCTGGTGCGTTGGTGGCTTACAGACTGGCCTTCAAGGTCGTCGGGAGACAGTGACCCCCGCCCCAGAGGTAGTCAGAGCCAAGGATGATTCAGCTAACCCTTACTGGCTCTGGCAGAATAGCTTTCTGTGACTTGGGGATCATGTTTGAATTCAATTATAAAGCAGATCCTAAACAAGATGGGGCCCAGAGCCTTCATTCACATATGTCCCCCAACCTCGGGCCACCTCCCCGACAAGAATGAATTTATAAATTTATACCCTACCCTTGCAGGAGCATCCTGGTGATTCCCGGTAATATAAAGCCGGGGCGCACATACATCTGGAAATGGCAAGTTCCCAGGTCTCCCCACTGGCCATTCCTATCCTCCCTCAACCCAAAACGACAAAGAAAAAAAATGAGACCATTCAGGTTCAGCTGGGTCCAGTTCTCTGAAGCAGTCAGTGGCCAAGAGGAAGTTACCTCTCTTGGACACATATCAACCCCAAACTACACTGGCTGCTGGCCTTTTTGCATAAACGAACTCCTCCTTGTTCATTATAATGAGGTTGAATTTCACCAATAACACAAGCAATAATAGCAGTAGGCCCTGCGTCCAGGCCACCCTTGGTGGGGACACAAGGCAGCCCTTTGAGCAGGAGGCCACCACAGAAGCCGCCAGGCTGGGAGGGGACACCGAGGGGATGGGACCTGGGTCTGTCTGTCCAGGCATTGGCCCGAGCTCCCCATGCCAGGGCAGCATGCACCGCTGTCCCGTGCCTGGTGCCTGCCAGCCTCAGCATACAGCTGTGAGGGGCAGCTGTCTGCTCAAGGTCAAGTGGCTGCCTGCTCTCTGCCCTGGCCCTCTTCTCGCTGGGTTGGGAAGAGAGAAGAGCAGCGGCTTGGCCGCCAGGTTAATCCTTGTTTAGATAGAAGTTGGGTCCCGAGCTGGGCGCAGCCCAGCATGGCTGGTGGACAAGCTGGCTGCTGCATAAACATTAAACCAGTGCTTGGAGTGGGGCAGTGGCCTGCTCAGATTCCAAGTCACAGCGTGCTCGTCTGGCAAAGCCCTGGAAATCTAGCCCCAACCCCCCTGCCTTTGTCTGCACCACACCATCAGTAACACCTGGCCGGCCTGCTCAGAACCCTCCAGGCAGAGGGGAATGTACAGATTCCATAAGGGCAGCAGCAAGGAGGCAGGAGAGGTGTGCGGGGAGCCACGAATTCACAGGAACATTCTGAAATAACCTGCGGGGTCTGGAGTTCCTCTGCCTCCTTCCCGTGGATCCACCCGTCCTTCCCCTGGGCTCCTCACAGCCAGCTGGTTTTATTATTCTCATTATTTCCATCACAGACAATTAGAGTACCCCCACCCAGGGGAATTTAGCTGAAATGAAATTATCATCCCATTTCCCGGGGGCCACCTTGCTGAGGCGCTGTGGATTCTCATGAGTGAGCGATACTTACTATTGTGCTCCGAGTTTTGCTGTCGAAAAAGGAATCCTTGTCAGACAGATCAAATCTGTTGAAATATTGGGGAGAAAAAAGAGACACAGCTCAATGGAGTTAGCTCTCCTGGTTTCCAAGGCCCTAAGGGGTCACACTACCCCTGTGAATGGTGACCGTGAAATCAGCAAAGCACAGTCCACCTGCTGGGTGTGACCCAACCCTGGATGTTTGGAAGGATCTGTCTCATTCTCACCCACTGGACCCACATGGGGTCATGGTGTGGGTGGAGGAGGTGATCCTAGCAGCAAATGTGGTCAGACCCCCCTCTTCAAGGACCTTTTTTCTTTTCGAGGACACCCTCAGGGGGCAATTTCACTTCTGCTTCAGTGACACCACGGCGATCACACTCTTGGATACTTTAACATTTGAGACAGTCACCGTAATTCCCAAATGGTTTCTGTCCTAAGGTCTTGGGACACACAGATGTCTTAGGGCTAGGGGGCAGAGGGACATGTCTGGAATGTATCACCCACTCCCCAAGACAGTAAGAGTTGAGCTGGGGAGGGCTACTCGGGGTGGGGTGGGGGTGGCCCAGAGCCTGGAGGAGAGCCAGGCCTGCAAGACGGGGTGTCGAGGGAGGCAGCGGGGGCATAGCCGAGGGAGGCCGGGCCCCTATGTGTGGTGGAAGGTGGGTGTCTCCCTCTCATGCCCAGAGGCCTGGGGCCTGGAGCTGGAGGGGGAAGCTGGGCTAGGGCACTTCCTCTCTCTCATGTCTGATCCCCAGCAGGACTGGGAAACAGCGATGAAGCATGTGGCCCCTGCCCTATGACTAACGCCTGGGCCAGAGCAGAAGCTCCAGTTCTGAGTCGAGGCCCAGTTCTGTGGGTCCCATGGGACGAGGGGTGTCCAGGGACCTCCCACTCCCCACAGCTTTGTCATCCTAACCCCACAGGATTCCCAGACTCCAAACTTTCTATTCCCACTCCCGCCCACGCTCCAGCTCTGCCCAGCGAGGCCATGCAGCCGCCACTGACTGACCCAGGTGGCTACACCCCACTGCCCGTCAGGAGTAGGGTAGGAAGGAAGGTTCCAGAAGAGGTGTAGCCCTGCCAGCCCCTGCCCCCACTAGCTGCAAGACCTGGGCCCAGAACTCCGGCTGGTGGGCTGCTTTCCAATTCTCAGCTCCCAGAGCTCGGCAGACTTCAGGGGCTACAGTCAACCTTGCCCAGTTCCTCAGAACACATCCTGAGAGGGACGGAGTCAGGCAGGGGAGGGGGCCCAGGCTTGCCCTCACTTGGGCCTGTGCTAGTTTTCCTAAGTGTCACCCAGCAGAAGGAGAGATTTTTGTCCCCTTAATTGCTCAGTTCATAGTGACCTCGGAGGTTATTTCCAGGGCCCCTTCTGTGCTCAAGAACCACAAGCTCTTATGGGAATATGCTCCAGGGGCTGAAGTGGCCACTCCTTTGGGTGGGGGAGGGATGGAGAATTCCTGCAGTCTGTATCATTAAGCAAGTCCATCGTGGGGTGGTGTCGCTACACAGCAGGCCCTGCCCTCCCTGGGAAGGGGTGGGCAGGTGGCCCCCCCACTTACAGGTGCTGCTTCTCCCGGGAGAAGGGGTAGGAGAGCCTCTTGGTCGTCTGGGGTCTGTGCTCTGCCACCTTGGGCTGGATGGGGTCTGTGATCTTCTGGAGCACAGAGTTGATCTTCTTGAGGAGGCCACGAGTCTCGCTGATGTGATATAGCTGCGGACCAGGCAGGGCAGGGGGGCATGTCATCTGCTGAGCCCTGACCCTGGGCATCTCTTCTGAGCTGGTCGGGAAGGCAGCCCCTTCCCCCCTAACACTCCCCCCACACCCCCACCCCTGGAGCTGGCTGGCCTGGGAACAGGGGGTGGGGATGGGCCAGGATGCCTCCTCCATGCCCCGGGGTTTCCTGAAAGCTCAGAGTTTCAGGAGATCCCAGCCAAAAGGGCAATTCTAGTACATTTCAGGGAACTTCCCCCAACTTTGCATTTGTTTAAAAAGAGGCAATCCAAAGGATGCTAGCGGATTTGAGGAGCTGGGAGCTGACATTCCTGAGAACAGTTTCCCTGTCCATGCTCACAAGTAAACCCTGAGGCCTCCCTGAGCTCCTGGGACATATGGGGCTCCCAGCTTGACGCTGTCGGAGATCAAGAAGAAAAGCCCCAGCAAGCCAGAAAACAATCATATAAAACAATAGAACAATGGAGCAGAAAGTTTCCCTGTGTGTGAGTTTATGAGACGTTCCCGGGCCCCTTTGCCATCTCTGTGGGGCCCACACTGCAACCTCTGCCCTCCCGGGGGACCTGGAACCCTCCTGCCCTCCTGCGGTGGGGGCGGCTGAAGCTCTCTTGGGCTTTTTCCTAACAACCCGGACCCTCCCAATGTTCTGCCGGCTTCCCTGACACACAGATCCGGGGACCCCTTGGAAGCAGAAGCATCATCACTGACCTTCTTTGTCGGCATCTTCAGCTTCAAAAACTCGGCCTCTCGGCACAGCACATTCCAGGGTGCATGGATTTTTACAAATCCAACCCCGTGAATTTTTGTCTAGAAAGAGGGGAGAGGACCTCAGTCAGCGTGGGTGGATGTTTGGGACTGAAAACCATTTTTACCTTCAGGGCAACTACAGTTTACAAGATGGCAGCAGGTGGGGCTCCTTCTGCTCATCAACTCGGGGGTCCTCTGACAATGCTCCCTGGCACCCTTAGAATCCCCTGCAGATGGCACAAGAAAGCTGGTGGTTGGGTGGGCCCCTGGCATCCCACAGGAGTGATGAACAGGGGGTGGGGCACGGTACCTGGAGGGAGGTCCTGACCCCACAACACCTGGGAGGTACTCGGGGGGAAGCTGAAGGCCCCCGGAACAGTCTGAGCCACGAAAGACCTTTCACATCCAAGACTCCAGGGCCTTCGACTGAGGGGGTGTATTCAGTGTCCCCAGGGTCCCCAAGCAGGGCTGAGGAGCTGACACTGAAGACAGTGCCCTCCAGGCACCTCTGTGGGTCAGGACACAGCTCTGGCCGGACCCGACCACCCCCCACCCCCACCCCCCATCTGCCAGCTCCCCTGGGTCTGCACTGCCTATATCCTAATGTGTGTGGGCTCGAGACCAGCCTGTGTGCAAGTCCATCACCCTGACTAAGCTGCTGCGAACTTGGACAGTCACTCCTCTCTGGTGGGTCCAGTGTGTCTGAATGACAGGATCAGGCGGCAAAGGGTCACTGAGTGCCATTGGGCCAGGAACCACACAAGCTATGATAAGAACTCTGAGGACCGACTCCAGTGGCAACAGCCGCCTCTCCCTGCCACCCCAGCCCAGCCGGAACCTGATGGGCTGTTCCCTCCGCCCTCCTTGGCGCCGGGGCCGCACTCCACTGAGGCAGGGGCCGCTCTGCCCACCAGGTGGAGAAGGAAATGGCAACCCACTCCAGTACTCTTGCCTGGAGAATCCTGTGGACAGAGGAGCCTGGTGGGCTGCTGTCCATGGGGTCGCACAGAGTCGGACACGACTGAAGTGACTTAGCATGCATGCATGCATTGAAGAAGGAAATGGCAACCCACTCTAGTATTCTTGCCTGGAGAATCCCAGGGACAGAGGAGCCTGGTGGGCTGCTGTCCATGGGGTCGCACAGAGTTGGACACGACTGAAGCGACGCAGCAGCAGCAGCAGCAGCAGCCCACCAGGACGGCCGCTCCCGCCGTCCACCCACGGTGCGAGCAGGCGGGAGGGCGGGGGCCCCACTCTAGCGCCATCTCATCGGTGTACCGGCTGGCCGGTGGGGCCGGCGGGAGGCTGACCCACTGTGCCCGCCACCTCAGACAGCGATCCCAGCACAGGTGGCCACCGCGCTCTGCTGCCTGTGGGCCTCTCTCTGCTGAGAGCCGGCGGACGACCTTGCTGGAGCGGCTGGAAGCTTTCTGGTGTCACACCTTTCTGCCCGGGTGCAGTGGCAGCAAGGGAGGCTCGCGCTATCGCGGCCCCTCTCAGCCACTGGCTGGCGCCACAACGGGCCCTTTCCCCATGCAAGCGACCGTTAGGGAGCAACTGTCCTCCAGCGACCGTTAGCGGTCCTGCTCAGCCATTGGTCAGTGCCATGGTAAGCCCCGCCCCAAGCAAGCGGCCATTAGTGAGCAACTGTCGCCCAGCGACCGTTAGTGGTCCGGCTCAGCCATTGGTCAGTGCCACGATAAGCCCCGCCCCCAAGCCCGCGATCATTAGTGATCTTGATCAGCCATTGGTCAGTGCCATAGAGGTCCCGCTCCCTCCCTCTTCTATATAAACAGGGCCCGAATTTGGACTGAGGGAAGATGGTTTTTTGAGACGCTGGTCTGCCGTTCTCGGTTTACTAGCTTTCTGGTTAAAGTCGTTATTCCTTGTTCCAGCAACTCATCTCCCCATTTATTGGCCTGTCCTGTGGCGAGTCCACGGGGTCGCACAGAGTCGGACACGACTGAGCGACTTCACTTTCACTCTTTACTTTCATGCATTGGAGAAGGCAATGGCAGCCCACTCCAGTGTTCTTGCCTGGAGAATCCCAGGGACGGGGGGGCCTGGTGGGCTGCCGTCTGTGGGGTCGCACAGAGTCGGACATGCCTGAAGCGACTTCGCAGCAGCAGCAGCAGCAGAAGCAGCAGCAGCAGCGGCGGCGGCGAACAGAACAAGCTTGGGCTCCGTAATACAATGAGCTCGATGGGGAAGGCAGGACCACTGCTCCCTTCATGGATGGGGACACTGAGGTTTGGACAGATGAAGTCACCACCTAGGTTCCTCAGAAAATTAAAACGAGAGCCACCGTCTGACCCAGCCATCTCGCTTCCGGGTAGCCAGCCCAGGACAATGACATCAGGCTCT
>SJYW01021961.1:0-18810 GCA_006410735.1 Raphicerus campestris | reverse complement strand
AGAAGAAAAAGAAGAGTCTCCCCCCACACCCCCACCCCTGGAGCTGGCTGGCCTGGGAACAGGGGGTGGGGATGGGCCAGGATGCCTCCTCCATGCCCCGGGGTTTCCTGAAAGCTCAGAGTTTCAGGAGATCCCAGCCAAAAGGGCAATTCTAGTACATTTCAGGGAACTTCCCCCAACTTTGCATTTGTTTAAAAAGAGGCAATCCAAAGGATGCTAGCGGATTTGAGGAGCTGGGAGCTGACATTCCTGAGAACAGTTTCCCTGTCCATGCTCACAAGTAAACCCTGAGGCCTCCCTGAGCTCCTGGGACATATGGGGCTCCCAGCTTGACGCTGTCGGAGATCAAGAAGAAAAGCCCCAGCAAGCCAGAAAACAATCATATAAAACAATAGAACAATGGAGCAGAAAGTTTCCCTGTGTGTGAGTTTATGAGACGTTCCCGGGCCCCTTTGCCATCTCTGTGGGGCCCACACTGCAACCTCTGCCCTCCCGGGGGACCTGGAACCCTCCTGCCCTCCTGCGGTGGGGGCGGCTGAAGCTCTCTTGGGCTTTTTCCTAACAACCCGGACCCTCCCAATGTTCTGCCGGCTTCCCTGACACACAGATCCGGGGACCCCTTGGAAGCAGAAGCATCATCACTGACCTTCTTTGTCGGCATCTTCAGCTTCAAAAACTCGGCCTCTCGGCACAGCACATTCCAGGGTGCATGGATTTTTACAAATCCAACCCCGTGAATTTTTGTCTAGAAAGAGGGGAGAGGACCTCAGTCAGCGTGGGTGGATGTTTGGGACTGAAAACCATTTTTACCTTCAGGGCAACTACAGTTTACAAGATGGCAGCAGGTGGGGCTCCTTCTGCTCATCAACTCGGGGGTCCTCTGACAATGCTCCCTGGCACCCTTAGAATCCCCTGCAGATGGCACAAGAAAGCTGGTGGTTGGGTGGGCCCCTGGCATCCCACAGGAGTGATGAACAGGGGGTGGGGCACGGTACCTGGAGGGAGGTCCTGACCCCACAACACCTGGGAGGTACTCGGGGGGAAGCTGAAGGCCCCCGGAACAGTCTGAGCCACGAAAGACCTTTCACATCCAAGACTCCAGGGCCTTCGACTGAGGGGGTGTATTCAGTGTCCCCAGGGTCCCCAAGCAGGGCTGAGGAGCTGACACTGAAGACAGTGCCCTCCAGGCACCTCTGTGGGTCAGGACACAGCTCTGGCCGGACCCGACCACCCCCCACCCCCACCCCCCATCTGCCAGCTCCCCTGGGTCTGCACTGCCTATATCCTAATGTGTGTGGGCTCGAGACCAGCCTGTGTGCAAGTCCATCACCCTGACTAAGCTGCTGCGAACTTGGACAGTCACTCCTCTCTGGTGGGTCCAGTGTGTCTGAATGACAGGATCAGGCGGCAAAGGGTCACTGAGTGCCATTGGGCCAGGAACCACACAAGCTATGATAAGAACTCTGAGGACCGACTCCAGTGGCAACAGCCGCCTCTCCCTGCCACCCCAGCCCAGCCCGAACCTGATGGGCTGTTCCCTCCGCCCTCCTTGGCGCCGGGGCCGCACTCCACTGAGGCAGGGGCCGCTCTGCCCACCAGGTGGAGAAGGAAATGGCAACCCACTCCAGTACTCTTGCCTGGAGAATCCTGTGGACAGAGGAGCCTGGTGGGCTGCTGTCCATGGGGTCGCACAGAGTCGGACACGACTGAAGTGACTTAGCATGCATGCATGCATTGAAGAAGGAAATGGCAACCCACTCTAGTATTCTTGCCTGGAGAATCCCAGGGACAGAGGAGCCTGGTGGGCTGCTGTCCATGGGGTCGCACAGAGTTGGACACGACTGAAGCGACGCAGCAGCAGCAGCAGCAGCAGCCCACCAGGACGGCCGCTCCCGCCGTCCACCCACGGTGCGAGCAGGCGGGAGGGCGGGGGCCCCACTCTAGCGCCATCTCATCGGTGTACCGGCTGGCCGGTGGGGCCGGCGGGAGGCTGACCCACTGTGCCCGCCACCTCAGACAGCGATCCCAGCACAGGTGGCCACCGCGCTCTGCTGCCTGTGGGCCTCTCTCTGCTGAGAGCCGGCGGACGACCTTGCTGGAGCGGCTGGAAGCTTTCTGGTGTCACACCTTTCTGCCCGGGTGCAGTGGCAGCAAGGGAGGCTCGCGCTATCGCGGCCCCTCTCAGCCACTGGCTGGCGCCACAACGGGCCCTTTCCCCATGCAAGCGACCGTTAGGGAGCAACTGTCGCCCAGCGACCGTTAGTGGTCCGGCTCAGCCATTGGTCAGTGCCATGGTAAGCCCCGCCCCAAGCAAGCGGCCATTAGTGAGCAACTGTCGCCCAGCGACCGTTAGTGGTCCGGCTCAGCCATTGGTCAGTGCCACGATAAGCCCCGCCCCCAAGCCCGCGATCATTAGTGATCTTGATCAGCCATTGGTCAGTGCCATAGAGGTCCCGCTCCCTCCCTCTTCTATATAAACAGGGCCCGAATTTGGACTGAGGGAAGATGGTTTTTTGAGACGCTGGTCTGCCGTTCTCGGTTTACTAGCTTTCTGGTTAAAGTCGTTATTCCTTGTTCCAGCAACTCATCTCCCCATTTATTGGCCTGTCCTGTGGCGAGTCCACGGGGTCGCACAGAGTCGGACACGACTGAGCGACTTCACTTTCACTCTTTACTTTCATGCATTGGAGAAGGCAATGGCAGCCCACTCCAGTGTTCTTGCCTGGAGAATCCCAGGGACGGGGGAGCCTGGTGGGCTGCCGTCTGTGGGGTCGCACAGAGTCGGACATGCCTGAAGCGACTTCGCAGCAGCAGCAGCAGAAGCAGCAGCAGCAGCGGCGGCGGCGAACAGAACAAGCTTGGGCTCCGTAATACAATGAGCTCGATGGGGAAGGCAGGACCACTGCTCCCTTCATGGATGGGGACACTGAGGTTTGGACAGATGAAGTCACCACCTAGGTTCCTCAGAAAATTAAAACGAGAGCCACCGTCTGACCCAGCCATCTCGCTTCCGGGTAGCCAGCCCAGGACAATGACATCAGGCTCTCAGAGAGACAAGTGCACTCCCACATTCTCTGCAGTCTTACTCAGGACAGCCAAGATACAGAGACGTCTAAGTGTCGTTCAGTGGACGAGCAGATCAGGACGGTGTGGCAGATAGATACAGTGGGGTATTATTCAGCCATACGAAGAAGGCAATCCCGCCGTTTGTGCCAACACAGACAAACCTGGAGGATAGTCTGCTCAGTAAAACTAGTCAGACAGAGCGACAAGCATCGTATGGTATCACTTATGTGTTCAGTTCAGTTCAGTTCAGTCGCTCAGTTGTGTCCAACTCCTTGCGACCCCATGAATGGCAGCATCCAAGCCTCCGTGTCCATCACCATCTCCCGGAGTTCACTCAGACTCATGTCCATCGAGTCTGTGATGCCATCCAGCCATCTCATCCTCNTCAAGACCATCATACCTGGAACCTCCCCATAATAAGAGCTGTGTGTAAAGGAAGACTCACCAGTCTCCCCTGGGCGTATCTACTTGTTTTTGGATGGTAGAGACCTTGAAGGAAGGGCCAAGTGGCCTCTCTGCAGACTTTGTGGTTTGGGGGGAGTGGAGAGGGGAGTTCTAGATGGGGGTGGGCCGTGGATCCCTGTAGTAAAGCTCCAGAGCCCAGGAGCCATCTGTCAAGAGCTCCATTTTTCATTTCACAACCTGTCTCTCTCAAGTTGAATCTGGTCAACCTCTGGAATGTCTGTTTTTCTTCATTATCTTGGCTGCTACCCCTATCTCATGCCTCCTAACCCGTGCACCCCTCCTTCCCACCTGTTAGTCTTCATATATGCCATTTCTTTGTANAAGAAAACTTCATGAAATAAGTTGCACCCAACAATCTGGGCTCTAAATTTTGAGTTATCTCTTATACCTCTTTCTACAGGAACAAGGAAATGACCTTCACCCTTGAACTTGGGAATGAGAATGAGGAAAGGCACAGACAAGGAGGCTGGGGCAGGGTTTATTCTGATGGCCGATGTAAATGACGTTGACACCCCCAGTATGGGATGCAAGTCTGGGAACCGGATGGGGACTTTCTGAAAGGCAGTCCATGCCCTCTGGGCTTCATCTGCAAGGAGCCGCCTTTGCTGGGTGACTCAGGGTAGTGAATGAACAACAATCATTGGCATGAGCAGTCTTGGGGATGCCCTGGGAGGCTCTCCCTGGCACAGCGCCTGCCCAGCAGCACGGACAGGCCCCCGGCTCCTGGAGCCGCTGTGTCCAGCCTCCCTGAGGCCCTCTCTCTCCGGTGGGACACTGCTCAGCCCGCCTTCCTGTGGCCATGTGCCCCTGATTCACAGCCCTTCAAGACCATCATACCTGGAACCTCCCCATAATAAGAGCTGTGTGTAAAGGAAGACTCACCAGTCTCCCCTGGGCGTATCTACTTGTTTTTGGATGGTAGAGACCTTGAAGGAAGGGCCAAGTGGCCTCTCTGCAGACTTTGTGGTTTGGGGGGAGTGGAGAGGGGAGTTCTAGATGGGGGTGGGCCGTGGATCCCTGTAGTAAAGCTCCAGAGCCCAGGAGCCATCTGTCAAGAGCTCCATTTTTCATTTCACAACCTGTCTCTCTCAAGTTGAATCTGGTCAACCTCTGGAATGTCTGTTTTTCTTCATTATCTTGGCTGCTACCCCTATCTCATGCCTCCTAACCCGTGCACCCCTCCTTCCCACCTGTTAGTCTTCATATATGCCATTTCTTTGTACTGAAGGCCACACCTCACCCAATTATGGATATAACTGGCCCCCTCTGCTCCAGAATGTTCGTCCCTCCAGCAGGCTGTCTGTTGAAACCTGCCTCTGTGTCTCGGCTCTTCCGAGCTCACCTCCCAGCTGGTGAGTGATACCAGACAGTCATCTGCCCCGCTCCGGCCCCCACTTGTTCATCTGTAGGAATACCACCTACGTCCACGGCTACTGAGAGGGTAAAATGAGTTAACACAGCGACCGGCCCATCGCCCTGGAAGCGTCCCTTGTCGCTGTCCTGGGTAACCTCCACTACTGCTCCTTGAGCCCCAGCTGGGCGGGGTCCCCTGTCTCGTCCCCTCCGGGGGTGCCCAGGATCCCACAGGGCCTGGCACACGGCAGACACACAGTGTGGGCTGAAGCGATAACCCCTAAGCTTTCAAGGCCACCACCAGCAGCGGTCCCTAACACTTCCAGCATTTTGGGGCAGGCCCAGCTGTAAAAGACGCCCCAAAGCCCATGGGAGCTCAGTTGTGATCTGAGGCTGAGGGTCTCTGCCTTTCCTGGCACACATGCCATCGGCACCTCCCTGGATGCCCCCACCGACTCCGGCAGAGGCTAGAGAGCCAGGCAGGGATAACCCTGGACTTGGTCAGAGCAGAACAGGGCAGCTGGGGCTTCCGCATCTCACGGGGAGGGGCCCAGGCCGTGCTTGGGGGAAGCCAGGAGACAGGGGAGTCTATTTTCTTTCTGGCCCCAGAGCCAGCAGAGTCAGCGGGGCTCCCTGGCTGAGGCACCGGTCTCAGCCCTTTCCTCTTCTGGCAAACTTTGTTCCAACTTTAAGCCAAAACCCTCACGGGCGAATTCTGACCTGGGATTAGAGGAGATCCGCTAGGGTCTCGTGGTCACCTGGTCGGGTAGGGTAGGTGCTGGCCCACGCAGCCCGGCTACCATCCAGGCCAGGTGCAAACGCAGGGTTGGGGAGACGGGCCAACGTGGAAAGACCAACCGGCCCGGCGCCTGCTGCCCGGGCGTGTGGAGCTCCCAGGCCGGGCACCCCGCACGGAGGCGCGCGGCTGTGGCCCGAGGCGGACGGCGCAGTGGGGCCTGGAGGCTGCCACCCTCTCCGGGCGAGGCGGCTTCCCCACCCCCACCCGTTGCCCCAAATCGGCACCAGCGGGAAGGGAGCGTCCCACCCGGGGCTCACGCTCGAGCTGGGGGCGAAGCGTCTGAGGGCGGGGACTCGCGGCCGGGTTGGGGTCGGGGTGGGGGTGGGTGGGCGCGTGCCTGCGGCGGGGCCCACGTGCGCCGCTGAGCGCCCCCCAAGCGCCTGGAGCCCCGCGGACCCGGCGCCTCCTGTCCCGCCCTTCCCGGGCGCGGCGCAGGTGCGCGGCCCTCCCTGCCGATCGCGGATGGCGGCCGCCCTCACTCACCGTGCCCTCGGACGGCAGGTAGCCGATATCCTCGATGGCGCAGATGTTGATGATGTGGACGCTGCGGTCCTCGGCCGGGAGCGTCGAGTACTTCTCGTTGACCCTCATCGCGGCCGCCTGTGCGCCGGGACCGCCGGGCGGCGCGCCCTCCCCATCCACGGCCCCGGCGGCCTCTGCAAGCGGACAGGCGGCGTTCGGGCGCGCTGGCTCGAAGGGGGCCGGGCCTCCCGCTCCGCCCGCCGCCCGCGTCGCCCGGCCCCGGCCCCGCGCGCCGCGGTGCAGGAGCGCCCACCCTGCGGGTCCCGCGCCCGTTGGGGCCTGGACGCCCCGCCGGCTTCCTTCGCCTTCAAGAAAGATACCAGAGCTGTGCGCTCGCTTTATGCCCGGGCGGCGGCCACGCGGGTCAGATTTTCCGTAGAAATTTAAACACAGGAAGAAAGTATTCCATTCCTGCGGAGCCCCACCAAGTTTTATTTTTATCCGAGGAAAGTGCCCCTCGAGCTGCTTTTGAGGGAGGCCAGGGTGTCACAGCAGGGAGGGAACGTCCACCAGCCCCCACCTTCAAGAAAAGGCTCGGATCGTGGTAGTCCTGCAGCGGGTCACCTTGCAGCCGAGAGAGACGCTTCTGAGGCTGGAGTCACGAATGCTCTCCCTGCCTCTTCCCGCTCCACCCCAGGCTGACTCCTGGTGGCCACTCAGCTCTCACCTCCTCCAGGGAGCCTCCCCTGCTTGCTGCTTGCCCGCCCTGTCCAGCTCCTCCCCGGAGCCCCCGCTTACCGAATGTTTAATACTCTTGTGCCCAAGCATGACCAGAGTCTGGAACACAGTTCACCTCATTGAACCCACAGCCCGGTCCTCCTGTTGCAGAGGGGACTGGGGGTTTCAGAGGCCAAGGAAGGGGGGTGGGGAGGGCCCCTGCAGAGCTGCCTGTACTCCTTGTGTGATCTCTGCTACCCTCCCGAGGGGTGGGGAAGGTGGCTTTGATCTCTCTCCTCCTTGCGCTAGCAGGGGCCCAGCCCCTGGTAGGTGTTCATTTTTAATCCTTCATCCCTGTAGGAGGGGGATGAAGGTCTTCAGAGGCAGCCATGCTTTGGTTTAGCCTTTGGGGTCCACACTAGCAACCCGGCCCAATGGGGATGGTGTCTCCTTTTTTTCTGCCTCTCCATTTCCCGTTTGTTCCTCTAGGTATGTACCGAATGCCACTTCCTCCAGAAAGCCACCCTGGACTGCCCCTCACTTAATCACTCAGGCCCAAGAACGTGTCTATACCTCGATGACACTTTCTTTACTCCACTTTACTTTGCATGGGCTCCTGCAGTTGCACTGTGACACAGTCTGCGGTGTCAGAGTCGGACGCCACTGAGCGCCCGGCACTCTCACTAGTTTCATTTTGCATCCAACCAGTCGATGCGCAACGCTTGCACGGCCACTGAGGGACATGTGGGGGCTGCAGAAATGATGACAAGCTGCCTTCTGNGACCAACCGGCCCGGCGCCTGCTGCCCGGGCGTGTGGAGCTCCCAGGCCGGGCACCCCGCACGGAGGCGCGCGGCTGTGGCCCGAGGCGGACGGCGCAGTGGGGCCTGGAGGCTGCCACCCTCTCCGGGCGAGGCGGCTTCCCCACCCCCACCCGTTGCCCCAAATCGGCACCAGCGGGAAGGGAGCGTCCCACCCGGGGCTCACGCTCGAGCTGGGGGCGAAGCGTCTGAGGGCGGGGACTCGCGGCCGGGTTGGGGTCGGGGTGGGGGTGGGTGGGCGCGTGCCTGCGGCGGGGCCCACGTGCGCCGCTGAGCGCCCCCCAAGCGCCTGGAGCCCCGCGGACCCGGCGCCTCCTGTCCCGCCCTTCCCGGGCGCGGCGCAGGTGCGCGGCCCTCCCTGCCGATCGCGGATGGCGGCCGCCCTCACTCACCGTGCCCTCGGACGGCAGGTAGCCGATATCCTCGATGGCGCAGATGTTGATGATGTGGACGCTGCGGTCCTCGGCCGGGAGCGTCGAGTACTTCTCGTTGACCCTCATCGCGGCCGCCTGTGCGCCGGGACCGCCGGGCGGCGCGCCCTCCCCATCCACGGCCCCGGCGGCCTCTGCAAGCGGACAGGCGGCGTTCGGGCGCGCTGGCTCGAAGGGGGCCGGGCCTCCCGCTCCGCCCGCCGCCCGCGTCGCCCGGCCCCGGCCCGGCCCCGGCCCCGCGCGCCGCGGTGCAGGAGCGCCCACCCTGCGGGTCCCGCGCCCGTTGGGGCCTGGACGCCCCGCCGGCTTCCTTCGCCTTCAAGAAAGATACCAGAGCTGTGCGCTCGCTTTATGCCCGGGCGGCGGCCACGCGGGTCAGATTTTCCGTAGAAATTTAAACACAGGAAGAAAGTATTCCATTCCTGCGGAGCCCCACCAAGTTTTATTTTTATCCGAGGAAAGTGCCCCTCGAGCTGCTTTTGAGGGAGGCCAGGGTGTCACAGCAGGGAGGGAACGTCCACCAGCCCCCACCTTCAAGAAAAGGCTCGGATCGTGGTAGTCCTGCAGCGGGTCACCTTGCAGCCGAGAGAGACGCTTCTGAGGCTGGAGTCACGAATGCTCTCCCTGCCTCTTCCCGCTCCACCCCAGGCTGACTCCTGGTGGCCACTCAGCTCTCACCTCCTCCAGGGAGCCTCCCCTGCTTGCTGCTTGCCCGCCCTGTCCAGCTCCTCCCCGGAGCCCCCGCTTACCGAATGTTTAATACTCTTGTGCCCAAGCATGACCAGAGTCTGGAACACAGTTCACCTCATTGAACCCACAGCCCGGTCCTCCTGTTGCAGAGGGGACTGGGGGTTTCAGAGGCCAAGGAAGGGGGGTGGGGAGGGCCCCTGCAGAGCTGCCTGTACTCCTTGTGTGATCTCTGCTACCCTCCCGAGGGGTGGGGAAGGTGGCTTTGATCTCTCTCCTCCTTGCGCTAGCAGGGGCCCAGCCCCTGGTAGGTGTTCATTTTTAATCCTTCATCCCTGTAGGAGGGGGATGAAGGTCTTCAGAGGCAGCCATGCTTTGGTTTAGCCTTTGGGGTCCACACTAGCAACCCGGCCCAATGGGGATGGTGTCTCCTTTTTTTCTGCCTCTCCATTTCCCGTTTGTTCCTCTAGGTATGTACCGAATGCCACTTCCTCCAGAAAGCCACCCTGGACTGCCCCTCACTTAATTACTCAGGCCCAAGAACGTGTCTATACCTCGATGACACTTTCTTTACTCCACTTTACTTTGCATGGGCTCCTGCAGTTGCACTGTGACACAGTCTGCGGTGTCAGAGTCGGACGCCACTGAGCGCCCGGCACTCTCACTAGTTTCATTTTGCATCCAACCAGTCGATGCGCAACGCTTGCACGGCCACTGAGGGACATGTGGGGGCTGCAGAAATGATGACAAGCTGCCTTCTGAGGTCCTGGTGCTAGCAGCCTGTTTTGGCCTCAAGAATGGATTCTGGGATCAGACAGGATGGGGCGGGGGAGGTGGGGTGGGGTCTGTTCCCCCTCTGACACTGTCCAGCCCTGTGACCTTGGGACAGTCTCCTTAACCCTCACGCAGCCTCCATCTTCTTCCGTGAATGTCTAGAGTGTGTGAGCTCAGTGCTGGGCTTGGGGGGGCGCTGGGCAGTGGCGGCCATGGTCAAGATCACTACTCCTGTCATCTTGTCATTGCTGTGACCTTCTCCCCTCCCCCATCAGGCTCAAGTCTGTCAATTTCTTGAACTTGGAGAAAAGCAAGAAGGTTGCTCCATCCTTGGGCTGGCCTTGCCGACAGGAGCTGAGCAGCCCTAAAGGGCTCTTTGTCTGCTGCGCCTAGGACAGCTAGAGCTGGTCTGGAGAAGTGCGCTAGGCTGCCCAATATCCCACCAGAAAGTTTTCCATGGTCTCTGCCACACCTGGGAGATCTTGCCCCTTAAAGTTCAAGTTTTGGGGGTTGGGAAGACTAATCACACACACACACACACACACACACACACACACACACACACACACAGGATTATATAACTTCATTCATCCTTGTTGGTAAACCAAGATTGTGTAACCCTAATGCACCATCTTTCTAAATTTATTTTCAAGTGGCAAAGAGTCTTGCTGAAGTCTATGAGATACAGTGTTTGAAGAAAGAGTGAAAAAGTAATTCCTCAACTCTGGGGACACTGACATTTCCAAATGTTTGGGAGGTGACGCTTGACCGCTGACCCTGGACAGGCTCTGGGGCTTTGTTGCCTGAGACCTGGGGGCTGCGGGGTAGGGCCTGTGTCTTAGGCTGGGCAGCTCCCTCTATCCTCCCAGGACAGTGCTCCCTGTGGCGTTGCCTCAAAGGCTGTGTTTCTCCTCTTGTTTCTGTGGTTCATGCCTTCGCATGTTCAAGCTATCTGCTTGCCTGTAGAGCATCCCCTTCTCCTCTGCACATCAGTAGATGTCCCTGTTCTGCTCCCTCCCTCATCCGTTTCCTCCTGCCCCCTCTCCTCTTCTTCCCAGGAGGATGGTGTAGAGGTGCTTCATCTACATCTGCAGGGGAAGCGCCCAGAGCAGGTACGAGGATGTGTCAGCTGGGACCAACTCTGACGCCGGGCTGCTTATGGCCTGGACTACAACATTCCCCTCAAATCAGGAAGAGGGGGATGGGATTCTTCTAGAGAGATACCTCCAAAGTAGAAGGACTTTGCACGCCTGCATGCTAAGTCACTCCAGTCGTGTCCGACTCTTTGTGACAACATGGACTGTATCCCACCAGGCCCCTCTGTCCATGGGATTCTCCAGGCAAGAATACTGGAGTGCGTTGCCATGCCCTCCTCCAGGGGATCTTCCTGACCCAGGGATCGAACCCGCATCTCTTATGTCTCCTGCACTGGCAGGCAGGTCTTTACCACTAGTGCCCCCCGGGAAGCCCCGAAGGACTTTACCGGGTGCCTTGTGTTCTGCTGATGGCTTCTCCTTCTGGGCTTGCTGCCTTCTGCTGTCTCACAGGCCGTCACCTTGGGATTCTGTCTCTCCTCTGAGTCGCTAATTGCTGATAAACAGATTTTCTAGATACACTGTTGCATCAGTTTTACGTTTTCTTCTTTTTGACTCAGTGATTCTCACGGTTAAAAATCCACGGGGACTGGTTTCGGCAGCAGGGTTAATTCTCGCTCGCGAATTACTGAAACCTGGCCTCATTAACTTTTATTATGGGAAGTTTTGGACCTCCCGGCTCGCTGTGCTCCGCCACCGTGCTGCCCTTTCCTGTCCNAAAATCCACGGGGACTGGTTTCGGCAGCAGGGTTAATTCTCGCTCGCGAATTACTGAAACCTGGCCTCATTAACTTTTATTATGGGAAGTTTTGGACCTCCCGGCTCGCTGTGGTCCGCCACCGTGCTGCCCTTTCCTGTCCCTGTGACGTCACCCACCACTGGGCACTTTCGGCTTTGCTGACATTTTTAATAGTCCCCAGGAGTGCAGGCATAAGTGACAAGGGATACAGGAGAGGACACTTGGCGCACTGCCGGCTGAGTGTCTCCTCTGGAAGAAGCTCTAGCGGGGCTCCTTTCCGCTCTGGAACATCAGTTTCATCTCCTGGATGTCGGGTGTGATCAAGAACGTCTTGCCGTCTGCCTGCCTACTAGCCTAATCAGGCTTTGCAGAGCAAGCAGAAGAGGGCATGGTGAGCCCGAGGCAGGGGCCATGCCCGCCAGGGGCTCTCCGATTTGGTGCTCTGCCGGGTGGGGGGGGTGGGGTGGGGAATCTCTGTTTGGCTCTAAGCACAGCTGGAGCTGGATGGTAATTTGCCTTGGGGTGGTCCTGTGCCCTGCAGGATGCTCAGCAGCCTCCCTGACTCCCTCCACGCTTCCCTCCCCATTGCAACAACCAAACAGGTCTCCAGACATTGTCAGGTGTCCCCTGGGGGCAAAACCACTCCCTGTTGAGAACCCTGCTCCCAGGCGTCAAAGGGAGACCCAGGAGGTTGATCTTCCCACCTCTGTTTCTCTGATGAGGATGGAAGCCTAGCGAGGTGCTTGGCTTTTTATTAGAGGCCCACGAGGTGGGAATTTGAGGTTGCTTTTAATAAAACACACAGATGCCTCCCCACCCTCCAGAGCTGCTCTCATTTGGTGGAGGGGCTGGCAGAATCCAGGGCATGCCAGTCTGCTCTGTCCCTCAGTTCTGGCCACGCCTGCTCAGGGAGCCTTCTTCCCAGGATGGATCTCTGTGCTCGGTGGTGCTAAATAAATGCTGTTGAGTCATGGGCTTCCCGGGTGGGGAGAGGAGCATGGAAGAAGTGAGAAACTCATGACTCAGGGCTATTGTGAGCGCAGGGCCCTCCATCCTCCGCTAGCTGGGCCCCTCTCCTTGGAATATCCGGTGGGCAATCCCTGTAGAAAGAAATGAATGCCCTACAGGTATGTGACCTAACTGGCTAAAACTGACTGGGATGTAATTATCCCCGGGGAGACATGCCTGGGGCATTTATAACTGAGATATGGTGGGCGGGAGACTGGACCTCTGTCATTTCCTTCCCTCGAATGATGTCAGAACCCTGAGCAGAAGCTGGTGAGCTGCAGCTGGATGGGGACACTCTGCAGGCATGGAGGCTGCCAGCTCAGGGCTCTGGACCGCGGCCAAAGCATGAAGTTCTGTCTGGGGGATTTCCCCCCACAACAGAATCCATGGATGTTGTTTCCATCAGCAGGTTTTCAGACGTTTTAAGTGTTTTGTTAATCCAAGGCCTGCCTTTTGAGAATTCCTAGGAACTCTAAAAACACGCCCAGGGTAAGTTAGAACCCAGCCCCTCACCTCCTCCTGGAAGCCCTTCTGGCTTGACTGGCATTACTCATCTCTGTTCTGCTACCTCCTTCCAGGCACTCCAGCCCATTTCTACTCCACCCTCATGCCTTCTGCTTTATTTCTGCACTCTTCACCACTCCTCCTGTCTTTGGCACAATATAGATTTCCCTGTTTGTTTATTTATTTAACAAGCAGTGGGGCAGCACTTACTACAAGCCAGCGGTGTGCTAAGCTCTCTGCAAACATTAACTCACATTCTTACAGTGATTACAACCAGCTGCAAGTAGATTCACACAGATGTATTCCCCTCCCCACCCCCAACCCCGCCTGGGGTCCTTTCTTTGGGGATTTGGGGAGAAGTCCAGACCGAGTTTCTAACAGTTCCCTTCACACTAGTGATCCTACAGGTATCATGACCCAAATCCCCATGCTGATGAAGCTTGGGCATCAGAAATCCCACCCACCAGGGATAGAAAGCAGGATGCGACTAGGCCAGCCCTGGACCACCCTGCCCAGCAGAGTGTGGAGACTCTGCTCACAGTATGCCGACTGCCTGCTTCTTAAAATGAAAGCCCTATCCAAAGGCCTAATGTTCTTTCTTGGGGCTTGAAAGAATGAAATAGCTTCAGCCTACCCTGCTCTGAGAAGCAGCCATTTCCTTTCATCAGGGCTCCCCAAGAGAACAAAAGATTTCCAAGTGCCACGCACAGGTCGCCCTCATCTGGACTCACACCACACCAGGCGAGCTTTCAAGATCTTGGAGCCCCTGAGAGATGAGAACGAGGTGCTCCGGGCAGAAGATGGCACTAATCCCCAGTTTGCAGAGCTGGGATGTTGCTCAGCCAGTGCCCTAGGAGTGTGTGAACCCGGGGAGTCGCTCTCACCCACACAGCCCAGCCGCCTGCCTCTTCCACATGCACGCGTGCACGTGTCGAAGTGCATCACGCACGCATTATTGCCTCTGCGTTCAGTGGCCACACACAGCCCTCTGTTTCCCTAAAGACCCTTATGTCGCAGCCCTGGTTGGCTACCTGAGTCTCCTTCTAGAGCAGATCCTCTTGGACTACCCTGTGTGACCTCACATGGCTTCCCCAAAGATCAAGCAAAACCAGAAATCCTTGGACGGAAGACTAGGCTTAGCTGTCGTTATGGGAAGATCCTGGAGCTTTCCTGTGAGATTTAGAGTTAGAATAAAAGCGCTGGGCTTTTGTGGGGCCACGACCTTTCCCAGGAAAGCTCGCTGTTCCTGTGGTTGTGCCTTCATTTGTGAGTGGTTCAGGGCAGAGCTTCTGTTCTGTGTCACGGCCTCCGCTAGGTCCAGAGCCTCCATCCTGCAGCCGAGCTGCTGGGCTGCAAGCTTCTCTTGGGTACAAGCTCACTGCGTCCTGTGTTCTGGGGCTTGTCTGGCTGGACACCTAGCCCAAAGCAAAGATTCGTTTTTTGAGGGGAGGTGCGAAAGAGCAGATGAACAAGGGCACCAGCTCTTCCTGTCCCAGTGCTGGTAACCAGAACTTCAAACTTCCTCTGGGTTTGGCACCCTGGAACTCATCCTCCTGGTGTAACTTTCTGGCGCACTAGAGGAGTAGATTTTTGAGCCTCACGCAGCAGCACTGTCCAGTAGGAGCGTGATGTGAGCCACTGGCAATCTGCAATGCGGAAATAGCTATGCAGTGCTTCAATTGCTAAGTCATGTCCGACCCTTTGCGACCGCAGGGGCTGCAGCAGGCCGGGCTTCCCCGTCCTTCACTATCTCCGAGTTTGCTCAAATTCATGTCCATTGCGTCGGTGATGTTCTGTAACCATCTCATCCTCTGCTGCATTACAAGAATAAAAATCATCAGGGGAAACGGATAACATACTGTATGTAGTTTGCTCCATAAAATGTTATCTTTTCAACATGTGATCTGTATAAAAACTGTTGAAGAGCTAGTTGACATTCTTTGTGCCCCATAAGAATTCGAAATCTAACGTGTGTTTTATGCATACGCAGCATATCCCAGTTCAGACAAGCCCTGTTTCAAGGGCTTGAACAGCCCCGCTGCGAAGCCTTTCCTTATTATGTAGTTGGATGGCTGTTGTTTCTGCTTTATGTTTCCCGTGTTTGCTAAGATTTCTGCAAGGAACACAAATGAGTTTTATCACCAGGAAAAGGGAGGCTATTATGAAAAACTCTGACATACCATACAGCCTGTAGGGTTATATCAGACCCTTTTGATTGTCTGAGGAAAAATGTCCACTTTAGAAAACCACCTTTGCTAAGAGACAATTGGAGACACATTCCTAAAATATTTTGACAGTTTAGTCTTTAATTACAAACCTATCTGATTACACGGCTGGCCACACAGGCTTTTTAGTGGAGGAGGAAAAAGAACCCTCTATTTCCAGACCTGAAAAGCATCATCTGACCCACCGGAGGGCATCCTCCGTGGTCCTCAAGCTAAGCACCAGTTCAGCCACGTGTGAGCTGTCTGTGCCCCCTACCCAAGCATGGGTGCAGCTGTTGACTGAGACGCTTCTCCTGCTGCCCAGAGGGCTACTCAACCCTTGGGCTCCTGGTCCCTGGCTCTTCTGATAGCACCGCCTGGGCTGAAGCGGGGAGGGGTCATTCATTCACTCACCCATTTATTCATCCGATCACTCCTTCAGTCATTTATCATTCGTGCACTCATTCATTCATCCGAATCCCTCATTCATTCACTCACTCGCTGGTTCACAGATGCACTCACTCGCTCATTCCCCCATTCACTCACCCGCTTGCCCATTCCTGCACTCGTCCTCTGCGTGCCTGCCNCAGGGCTCCCCAAGAGAACAAAAGATTTCCAAGTGCCACGCACAGGTCGCCCTCATCTGGACTCACACCACACCAGGCGAGCTTTCAAGATCTTGGAGCCCCTGAGAGATGAGAACGAGGTGCTCCGGGCAGAAGATGGCACTAATCCCCAGTTTGCAGAGCTGGGATGTTGCTCAGCCAGTGCCCTAGGAGTGTGTGAACCCGGGGAGTCGCTCTCACCCACACAGCCCAGCCGCCTGCCTCTTCCACATGCACGCGTGCACGTGTCGAAGTGCATCACGCACGCATTATTGCCTCTGCGTTCAGTGGCCACACACGACCCTCTGTTTCCCTAAAGACCCTTATGTCGCAGCCCTGGTTGGCTACCTGAGTCTCCTTCTAGAGCAGATCCTCTTGGACTACCCTGTGTGACCTCACATGGCTTCCCCAAAGATCAAGCAAAACCAGAAATCCTTGGACGGAAGACTAGGCTTAGCTGTCGTTATGGGAAGATCCTGGAGCTTTCCTGTGAGATTTAGAGTTAGAATAAAAGCGCTGGGCTTTTGTGGGGCCACGACCTTTCCCAGGAAAGCTCGCTGTTCCTGTGGTTGTGCCTTCATTTGTGAGTGGTTCAGGGCAGAGCTTCTGTTCTGTGTCACGGCCTCCGCTAGGTCCAGAGCCTCCATCCTGCAGCCGAGCTGCTGGGCTGCAAGCTTCTCTTGGGTACAAGCTCACTGCGTCCTGTGTTCTGGGGCTTGTCTGGCTGGACACCTAGCCCAAAGCAAAGATCCGTTTTTTGGGGGGAGGTGCGAAAGAGCAGATGAACAAGGGCACCAGCTCTTCCTGTCCCAGTGCTGGTGACCAGAACTTCAAACTTCCTCTGGGTTTGGCACCCTGGAACTCATCCTCCTGGTGTAACTTTCTGGCGCACTAGAGGAGTAGATTTTTGAGCCTCACGCAGCAGCACTGTCCAGGAGCGTGATGTGAGCCACTGGCAATCTGCAATGCGGAAATAGCTATGCAGTGCTTCAATTGCTAAGTCATGTCCGACCCTTTGCGACCGCAGGGGCTGCAGCAGGCCGGGCTTCCCCGTCCTTCACTATCTCCGAGTTTGCTCAAATTCATGTCCATTGCGTCGGTGATGTTCTGTAACCATCTCATCCTCTGCTGCATTACAAGAATAAAAATCATCAGGGGAAACGGATAACATACTGTATGTAGTTTGCTCCATAAAATGTTATCTTTTCAACATGTGATCTGTATAAAAACTGTTGAAGAGCTAGTTGACATTCTTTGTGCCCCATAAGAATTCGAAATCTAACGTGTGTTTTATGCATACGCAGCATATCCCAGTTCAGACAAGCCCTGTTTCAAGGGCTTGAACAGCCCCGCTGCGAAGCCTTTCCTTATTATGTAGTTGGATGGCTGTTGTTTCTGCTTTATGTTTCCCGTGTTTGCTAAGATTTCTGCAAGGAACACAAATGAGTTTTATCACCAGGAAAAGGGAGGCTATTATGAAAAACTCTGACATACCATACAGCCTGTAGGGTTATATCAGACCCTTTTGATTGTCTGAGGAAAAATGTCCACTTTAGAAAACCACCTTTGCTAAGAGACAATTGGAGACACATTCCTAAAATATTTTGACAGTTTAGTCTTTAATTACAAACCTATCTGATTACACGGCTGGCCACACAGGCTTTTTAGTGGAGGAGGAAAAAGAACCCTCTATTTCCAGACCTGAAAAGCATCATCTGACCCACCGGAGGGCATCCTCCATGGTCCTCAAGCTAAGCACCAGTTCAGCCACGTGTGAGCTGTCTGTGCCCCCTACCCAAGCATGGGTGCAGCTGTTGACTGAGACGCTTCTCCTGCCTCCCAGAGGGCTACTCAACCCTTGGGCTCCTGGTCCCTGGCTCTTCTGATAGCACTGCCTGGGCTGAAGCGGGGAGGGGTCATTCATTCACTCACCCATTTATTCATCCGATCACTCCTTCAGTCATTCATCATTCGTGCACTCATTCATTCATCCGAATCCCTCATTCATTCACTCACTCGCTGGTTCACAGATGCACTCACTCTCTCATTCCCCCATTCACTCACCCGCTTGCCCATTCCTGCACTCGTCCTCTGCGTGCCTGCCTCATCCATCCACTTCTGTTTCTCCCTGCAGATTTCACCCCCCACCCCCACCTACTGCATAATTCCCTTCATTGTCTCCGTTCTTGTCTGCCCCACCCCCTCTCTTGGCTAGAATGTCAGCTCCAGGCTATTTTGTCATGATTCATTCAGTGACTTCAGATTTCCGTGCCTGAAAATGACACCAGAATGTAAGCCACAAGGACCGAGGGCAAAAGAACATAACTGAGCCAGTCGGTTCCGTGAGTGTGGGCCCCGGAGCGTTTTCTATTAGGATGTAAAATATTTGGAGAAAGAGAGAGAGTGAGAGAGAGGAGCGTCTGTGTAACCCACATGGAATTCACTTGGCCCCTTCAACCTCTGCGCGCGCGCACACACACGGTCACACAGAGACCAACTCATCCTAAAGCATTAAAACGGGCCGCGGTGTGTAACCTGCCCCTGAGGCAGGAGGTGGACGGGCCACCCACCCCTAGGAGCAGCCGCGTTCATTTCCTGAGGACAGAAACTCCAGCATATCAACTGCGCGACAATTGAAAGAGGAGGCTGGGCCCTGCCCAGATGAAAGATAAGAGACCACGTATTTCTCATTCTTGAAGTCAAGGAGACCTTCCCAACTAGAAGGTTCCTTGGAGGTCAAAAAGAGGGGACACCACCCTTCAGTAAGTGGTGTCAACTGCCCATAGGCCGCTTCGCCAGAATCCGTCTTGGCTGAGAGATGCTCACGCACACGTGGGAGGTTCCCTAAGCAAACCAAATACGGACTTAGAACCAGGCAAAGCAAGACAAAGCCAAAGGAAGTGAAGCAAGGTCCCTCATTAGTGTCCAACTCTTTACAACCCTGTGGACTGTAGCCCACCAGGCTCCTCTGTCCATGGGATTTTCCAGGCAAGAATACTGGCATGGATTACCATTTCCTTCTCCAGGGGATCTTTCCAAACCCAGGACTGAACCTGTGCCTCCTGCATTGCAGGCAGACGCT